>CM037862.1:63920703-64520703 GCA_021292105.1 Anadara kagoshimensis | reverse complement strand
TTGGATGATGGTATCACAAGCTTGGCGTATGGACACTGGAGAATTGGTATAAAAGAAAGAAAAAAATCATTTTAATTCATTTTATGTGAGACTGTTGAAGTGTCAACATGGCTTACCAATGTCCCGTTTGCGGTTTATATTTATCAAGAAGAGATGCTATGTTGAGACATTTAAAAACTAAACACGCTGGAAATGAAATGTATTATTTTGCACCGCCATCCCCATCACCACCGCAGTTACCACCACCTACATCACCACAGAGAAGTGAAGTATTTCCACCACCACCTCCACCACCACCAATCACCACCACCACCACCACCACCACCACCAGAGAAGTGAAGTATCTCCTCCACCACCACCACCACCACAGAGAAGTGAAGTATTTCCACCACCACAGAGAAGTGAAGTATCTCCATCACCACCACCACCACCACAGAGAAGTGAAATATCTGCACTACTACCAAAGCAGCTTCAAGACTTCCAATTTCATCATCCTTTCACTGCTATATGTTCCGGACCAACATCTTGTGGTAAGACATTCCTCGTCAAAACATTACTACAACAAAATCACTATAGGATGAGTCCACCACCGAATAGGATCATATGGCTTTACAGACGATGGCAGCCATTGTATGACGTTATTAAAGAAACAGTATATCCGGTAGTCGAGTTTATTCAAGGTATACCGTTAGATTTGGACAAGGATAGCTTTATAGATCCAAAAGTGAGAAATCTAGTTGTACTCGATGACCTAATGTCTGTAAAAGATGCCAGAATAAACGATTTATTCACTGAAGGTAGCCACCACAGAAACCTCTCTATTATAGTCATCAACCAAAATTTATATTTTAACAAGGATCCAACTCAGAGAAGAAACTGCCATTATCTCATTTTGTTTAAAAATCCAATAGATAAACAACAAGTCATGACTCTGGCTAGACAAATGTATCCTGGAAAAGCTAATTATTTGTTGGACAGATTTGAAGAAGCCACTGCCAGGTCATATGGTCATTTGGTTATAGACCTTAAGCCTACCACATCCGAATCACAGCGTTTGCAGTGTAACATATTGAACCGCAAACAAGAGAGTCCACCATTACATCTGAAGACGGGAATACATTAGCTCGCCGGGCTATAAAAGGGACAATTGTAACAGATTTAGCTCATTCTTCAGAAGACTATCAAAGCGAGCAGACGTGTGACATGGCTTCCTGTGATGATTGCGGTACTATGTTTGCCGACCACCACGACTTACAGCGGCACGTTAAACGTTGGTGTCCAGAAAAAGATCAGCAGTCAGAACGTTATGCAGAACTGAGAACACTGGAACCACCGGATTATTGCCCGCTTAAACAATATGCCGATTTAAAAACACTACAGTCACCAACTAAACGTAAGAATGAGTTTGATGATGGTGGTGAAAATAAAAAGACTCGCTTGATGAGGATCACGAAGACGAGGCTTTCGACAAAATACTAGAAATTTCCAGAAGACAAACGAAAGATGAATGGGATGGCAAAGTACAAAAATATAAAGATGCTGGAATGAATACTCAGGAAGCCAAAGAAAAAGCGGAAAAGAAAATGAAAACAGAAGACTTGAAAGCTTTTATGGGCAATTATGCCATATCATTAAATATATTATAAGGATGAGAAACGGACGATTGCATAAAAAGTCATGGATAAAGTAAAGCAATACATGGAGGACGGATATGATTGGGTGAAGGCAATAAGCATGGCTATAAGAAAGTATAAACATCAGCTAGAGGCTTTTTTGGAAAAGGATGAAGATAGTGATGTTGAGGATAATGACGAAGAAGATTGAACTGCACATAACGATATAGAACTGTAATATTCAATCATTATCTCATAGACCTTCAAAGTGTAAACATGCCTCATTGGGAAGAGTATTTAAAAGAAATCTATTTTAATCCGAAAACACCGGCTGCTTTCTCCGGTCCAGATAAATTGTATAGATATGTGAAAAAAGATGGTAAATATGTCTTAAGCAAATATAAAATTAGAAAATGGTTGCAAAGACAAGAGTCCTATAGCTTACAACGCCCTGTAAGAAGAGCATTTAGAAGAAATAAGATTATGGTGACGGGGATCGATGACCAATGGTCTGCCGATTTAATGGATATGGTGAAATTTGCCAAGTACAACGACGGTATAAATACGTGTTGTTAGTCATCGACATCTTTTCAAAGTACGTGTGGTTGCGTCCCTTGAAAGACAAGAAGGGCGTCACAGTTGCCGAAGCATTCAAAGCTATTTTAAATGAAGGGCGCAAACCTAGCAGAATAAGGACAGATTCGGGGCAAGAATTTAAAGCTAAAATAGTTCAAGCTCTGTTCAAAAGAGAGGATATACAACACTTACTAGCATATAACGAAAGTAAGGCGGCAGTGGCAGAAAGGGCCATTAAAACTATCAAGAGTAAAATTTACCGTTATTTTACATATAAACAGTCTTATGACTATGTCAATAAATTACAATCGTTTGCGATAGTTATAACCAAACATATCATCGTACTATCGGCATGGCTCCGGACAAAGTAACAAAAAACAAAGAAACTAACATCTGGTGGAGGATGTATTGGCCAAAGAGGATATACCTATTAGAAGTTAAAAGAGTCCAGAAACCTTTTAAATATAAAATAGGAGATAGAGTCAGACTCTCCCATCTTAAAAATATATTTTCACGAGAATACGATGAGCGGTGGACGGGTGAAATCTTCACCATTTCTCAAAAGATATTACGGGGTGGCTTACCTGTCTATAGAATCAAAGATTATGATGGAGATGAAATCAAAGGGACGTTTTATCAATCCGAATTGCAAAAAATTGAGGTCAGAGACGATGATATTGGAAGTTGAAAAATCTTAAAAACGGGGAAGGGGCTAATAAGCAATATTTCGTTAAATGGTTGCACTGGCCCAAAAAATTCAATTCTTGGGTCAAAGCTATGAGTACAAAATGTGTAAATAACTATTGAAATATTTTTGTAACTGTATGTATTTTATATGGAGCTCTGTAAAATATTTATTTCAGCGGGAAAGGGGGTGGGGTGTTTGGAGAGCGAACTACTCTGGAAAGGCCATATTTCGGGCCCTGCATAGAAGGAAAGGAGCGTACGTCAATGCAGATCGCAACGAATACTTCCGTGTAGGTAGTAGACGGTTCTCACGTTAAGGGCTTCAGTACTTGTTGTACATACTAGAGACAGATCAACCAGTACTGGGCACTCGATGTTATCTGTTAGGGCTGTATATGGGGATTATGTACAAACGTTTTGACTTTTGTAAATAAATATTTGTAAATAAAACTGATCGCATTTGTCTTTATTTAAAACAGACACACACACACTGAATAAAATGTACTTGACTATACGACACCGCTGGTTTTAAAGTTTGCCGTCTGCTATAGGTAAACCTATGGATTTATGGATGATTAATTAAAAAGCACCTGCAAACCTATCTCCATCACACTAGGGAGAGGACTTGTTACAGGTAATTAACTGTAAAAATAAACACCCTTCACCTGCCATGCGAGTTCATTTTCTGGAACATACGCCCGTTAATAAAACGTATTGTATATACACCAGGATTAAAATTTGTCGTCTGCTTTAAAGGTGGACCATATCAGGTCACGGATGATTGGCGTAAATCAAACGGATAATGATCTCATCAGCCCCTCACACTTATTGAGAGGGGCTAAGAGGGGCCATGTTAAAGTAATGGGCCGGAAGTTGGCCTGGAACCCTTGGTTTCTTAACTACTGCCGTTTGTAAGAGGTGTTAATCTTTCTTCGTTCTTTTCCACGTTTTACTTTCATAAAACAATACTGGTACTACTAAGGTCTTAAATAGGTGCATCTTTGTATTTTTCCAATATTTTTGGTGTTCCTTCTAAGTCTATTTCTTTGAGTTTAATTTAAGCCCTATCCTTGATGCCTCTTCAGTCGTTTTCCTAGTCTTATCAGTGCTATATATATCTTCCGCAAACCTCAGACCTAACAATAATGTTGTAAAGTCACTTCTTATTTCTCTTCTCACACCATTTGTTGTTTTCTTTACCATCCAATCTATAACTAGTAGAAACCCTGACATTACACATCCCTGTTTTACACTACTTTTAATAGCGAACCACTCTGGTGTTTCATTTTCCTCAATGACAGAACATTCGAATCACTCATACATCCCTCTTATAGCATTAGTGATTTTGGTTAGAATCCGATAGCTCTTCGTTATAGTCCAAAGGCTCCTCCTGTGCACCGAGTCGAATGCATTTTCAAAGTCCACAAAGTATGTGTATATTGGAGTTCTGAATTCATTTGCTTGTTCCAGTATTTTTATCAGGATGCTCTGTTGTTACTCTCCCTGGTCTAAATCCTGCATGTTCCTTCCCGAGTCTCTTGTCCACTCCTGTCTTAATCCTTGCAATGACCATACAGCTAAATTCCTTGCTAATAGAAAACACACTAGCAAATCTCACGCACATATATTAATTCTCAGAGGGTAATAATCTTTTTCTCGTCGCGAATAGTACTTACGTTTAATAATATTTCTATATTATAGCTATCGCCCTCAGTTCTTGCAATATGGAAATTTGAGTAATAAATTGCCAAAACATGCTACAGTATACGATATATTTTAATGCAATTGCAAAATGTACTATAAGTGGGGCTATTGGTCTTTAATATTGTCCATAGCATATTTTGCTTCAATAGAAAAGCATGATTTATAATTTATAATTGAATTACAAAAATTTCTAGTATCAAACTGAAAATTCCATCTAACTCGCATAGATGACGTGGAAGAGAAAAGTAGCTACCGGTACAGAAACAATACAGATGTTGAAAACTACCGGTACAGTTCTAACTTTCGACCACGGAAGGAAAACTTGCTATTTTCAGTGTAAATACGAGTTTTGTAACATTCTTACATGAGTTAGGGAATCTATGAATATTTTTCTACATATAGGTACTGAAAATGGAACATACAATGTGAAATAATACGTTTTTACATCATTTAACTAGAAGTGAGAAGCCCACGGCTCGACGTTTGATGATGTTCATCATCATATTTATTGTATAAGTTGACACTTTCTGAGAGCATATGGCTACCACTAAAGCTTTATATAGTGAAGATGGATTAAATAAAAGGGATAAACTAAATCCATTAAAATTGAGCTAGAAAGATAGATAATCACAACCTCGTGTCTCTCGATACACCTTCTTCTCGCTTCGACGAACAGCAGCTACCTTTTTGCGTACAGTTCCGTTCATACACTGTGAAGACGGACAGTTGAAATTAGTCCGACTAATCAGCCCACTAAACCCCCATTTTAATTTTTTGACTTTTTGGAGGTTTGTGACCTCCAAAAAGTCAAAAAATTAAAATGGGGGTTTAGTGCATTATTAAGAATATGTTCTAAGATTTTCAAGAACGGTAACTCTTCATTCCAAGGCTGTATCAGGTAATAAACTAACTGGAAGGTTTATCGATGAGGAGCCCAGGTAAACTTTTAATGTGTAAGCAGTAGGTGATAATAGCATCAGTAACATGTATATTGTAAAGACAACTTTCTTTACCTGTGTAATATTCTAAGATAGTATGAGTGGCTTGACACACAGTGAACTAGAAATTAGAACATTCTACACTAAATCGTATCCGTATAAAAGTAAATAATACTATATTTTAATAACCATGGATATATTTTATTGAATAATGATATATAAATGCCCTATCTCTGATATAAATAATATGTTAACAAATATATGAATAGTCTTAAAATAAATAAATAAATAAATAAATAAATAAATAAATTTTACTGAAAATTAATCATAAATGTTAAAAAATGCGGTAACTTGAGATAAAAAAAATAGTTAAATACTTAGTTTCTGATATAAATAATATATAAAATAAATACATAAATAGTCTATAAAGTAATTAAAATAAATAAATATTTAATGAAAATGAATTACGAATTTGATTTGTAAATAAATAAAAAATATGATAAAAATGCAGTGTCATTGGATAAAAAATAGTTAAGTATGTAGTCTCTTATATAAATTATATATAGAAGTCTCAGAAAATGAAAAAAAATATTCAACTTTTCAATTTCAAACCTCAAATTACTCAAGTAAACATTTACTTATTTTTATTCTGAAAAATGATTTAAAAACCTTGAAATGTTTGTTAAATAACCGAAACAGGAAAAATATTTTTTGAAAATTGGAACTATTTTTAATATTTTTTAAAAGAACGTCGGTATTGTAATAGACCCCTTTCACATTCCAATGCGCACGCGCTAAATTTTGCCAAACGCGGTTATCTCCCCTAAAATCGGAACTCTTTTATCAGCTCAGGGGGCAAGTCTACTTTCGCTTTACATAGTAAACAGCATGGACGTTTGATGTTCACTGGTTTAAACATAAATGTGTCGCCGATTTGGCTATCCATCGACGTAAACCAAAGCGAAAAAAATTATGTTCACCTGTAAAAGCGGTAGCCATTAAAACTCTTATATTACTCATTTATTTCCATTCCAGATAGTGTCGCTGACAGTTAGGATACCCCTCCACCGATATTGGTTTAGTTGTGACGGGACAGTAACAGACTAACCACGATGGGGTAGACTGTCTTTTCTTATCCCTCGGTATCGACAAGTGGTCATTTGGTAGAACAGAAAGAAATTATTTGATCCATTGTTAAATAATGAATCACAGAACATAAGAAGGGCGGTGTTCATTCTAGAAGGCACATTGACCCCCTTATTTTGCAAAATGGCACTATTGTTAAGACCTTAGTGGCCATATTTGATAAAACATTAATGCAAACAATTAATATCATGATGTTTTAGACAAAAGTTTTGAAAATGACCCATTCTGAAAAATCTAAGATTCAGCACTGAAGCTTTCAGTGAAGAAGTCCACTGTCTGAACAGTACTTGTTACAAGTGCCTTCAAAACTAAAACATCACTTAATAATTTTTATTTCATTATATCCATTGTTTTTATTTTTATAACTGGTGTCTTAACATGTTATTATGTGGACCAATGTTAGCCTGTCAAAAGCTATACCATAGTCGTACATAGCTGCTCCCACCACACCAGTCTATTCTGGCCTAGCAGTATCCATGTAGACTTATTCTAGCTGCTAAGATATATGTTTATCATACACCACTGCCCAACCAAGATTTACTAAATCTTGCGCTAGCTATAGCCTGACAGTATCTATATAATATAATATTATACTGACATACCAAGAGCCAAACCATGCTTACACTTCTTTTTCAAAATCTACCAAGTTTTACACTGACCAGTCAAGATTAATGCACAATTGCACTGGCCAGCCATAGCTGTACTGTGTACATACTGACCCGTCAAAGCTATACTGTGTAGTTACTGACCCGTAAAAGCTGTACTGAATACATACTGGCTGGTCAAAGCTAAACTGTTAACAAACTGACCTGTCAAGGCTATACTGTCTAAATACTGGCCTGTCAAAGCTATACTGTATACATACTGGCCCGTCAAAGCTATACTGTATACATACTGGCCTGTCAAAGCTAAACTGTATACATACTGGCCTGTGAAAGCTAAACTGTAAACATACTGGCCCGTCAAAGCTGTGCTGTATACATACTAGCCCGTCAAAGCTAAACTGTAAACATACTAGCCCGTCAAAGCTATACTGTATACATACTAGCCCGTCAAAGCTAAACTGTAAACATACTGACCCGTCAAAACTATACTGTATACATACTGACTGGTCAAAGCTATACTGTAAACATACTGGCCCGTCGAGGCTGTACTGTATACATAATGGCTGGTCAAAGCTAAACTGTAAACATACTGACCCGTCAAAGCTATACTGTATACATACTAGCCCGTCAAAGCTAAACTGTAAATATACTGACCCGTCAAAGCTATGCTGTATTCATACTAGCCTGTCAATGCTATACTGTATACATACTGGCCTGTCAAAGCTATACTGTATACATACTGGCCTGTCAAAGCTAAACTGTATACATACTGGCCTGTCAAAGCGCAACTGTAAACATACTGGTCTGTCAAAGCTGTACTGTTTACATACTGGCCTATCAAAGCTATACTGCATCCAAGATGTATGCATGCTTGCACTGCCCTTACAAAGATTATTCCATATATGTACTGACAGTCAGGCTCCATATATGCTTCTTAGTATTTATGTAAGCTTATATTGGCATGTCAGTAATGTATTTATTTACCAGTGGATTGTTAATACCTACTCTTCATGGTATTTATATACAATATTTATGTGAAATACATATAGTGGTATTTTGTATCAAATTACAACTAGAGAAGCTTTTGTTCTGTAAATGGCTTTTGTGTTTGAATACAAGATCTGAGAAATAGAAGTGGTTACTATTGCATCTAGATTGAAAATTCTGCTGGTTCCAGTCATTCCTTATTTGAGATTTTCCTCAACTTGAATTTAGCAAATTTGAAAGCTGAATATTTTATTTAGTATTCAAGAAATCCATAAATTTAAGTTGTCATTTAGAAGATCATTCTTAAGTTTTTTACATTTATATTCCAATTTTGTTGAAACTTTATTTGTATAAAATCATTGTCAAAAGTTGTCAGATTTCAATTAAGGAAAATCTTTTAAGTTGAAAAATGATTGTAATACTGGAATCAAATATGTAAATCCAACACTATATTTCTAAAGAATCCCCACTTAAATTAAAATTAAATGACAATCATGTCCATTTAAATTCAGTTGGGATTTACTAGTTTCAGTGATTTGACTGATTATAAATTTGTTGATTTTGGAAGCAGAAAATGTCAATTTCGAATTATTTGTGAAAGCTCTTTTCTGTGTACCTTTGTGTTTGGCATAACTGAAAGGTTGAATTTGTTAATAAAACAAACTTTTAGTGAATATAGATGGGAATTTTAGATTTAGATACAACCCTTCTATTTGCACTCCTTTGTAATGTAACACTACTGATTTTGAAACCCAATCTTCTTGATTTTCAGTTTGGTTCTTGCTATTTTGCACATTTTGTTGTACATACACTTGAACAGTTGAGCTGCATTGAAAAACATAAAACCAAATTTGCATTTGATTTTCTGCCAATGATAATGCCTCATTCAGAAATGGGTGACCAAGGAGGACTGATTAGTGTGGTGTATACTGTTATTTTATATCCAAACTGATTACCACTTTGTCTGTGTGCCATATAGGCTTATTCTTTATAATAGATTGATTATCTCCATACAACTGGTAAGATGGTTTGGTTATCTCCATACAACTGGTAAGATGGTTTGGTTATCTCCATACAACTGGTAAGATGGCTTTATTCAGTCATAAATAATTAAAATACAACACTTGACATAGAATGCAAATCTAGACTCCTCTTTGTACCAATATATTGTATATATGCAGGTGGATAAATTAAAAATAAAGAAGGTTGTTGCAGTTTAGGAAAAATCAGCCGAAAGCTCAGCACTGTCCCAGTGTCTGTATAGGTTCATGTTCTAACCACTGTTGGCAGTTTGAAGGTGATCCTTTGATACATGACCAGGAAGTCATTTGGATTTTTAGCCCACTATTTTAATTTTATTTATTTTTTATTTTTTTGTGGAAAATGTGCTTATTTTAAATATTAATGTGTATGGTCCATCAGTTTTTGTTTTTGCAATAGAATGAAACAAAGTACGTGTGTACGGGTGTGCGCGCGCATCGATGGATGGCGGAAAATTTTTCTTCTCTAGAATCTTACAAGTTTCCATTTTTCTCGTTCAAAATTAACACTGTACAGAGGGAAAGTGTGGAACAACATCAGTCCATCACCAGATAAGTCCAATTTTGTTATATAAACTCTCTTAACATCATGATCTGACAACATCGATCAGAGGAAATTCGAAATGGCGTCACTTGTTTACATTGCGATGTCATTTGTATTGCTATGTAACATATTCCATGGTGAAAGCAATACTGACACATCTGAGAATCAAGAAAAATTAAGGCATTTAACTTCAAATATACAGAATGATAGTGTTACTTATGCTATAAACGACAAGAGGAGCTATGCGTTTGGAAATGTAATACCACTGAGCAAACGTCACAAAGGCATATTGTTTTATCTAGCAACACTCCTTCTAATCACAGCAAATGATGTAAATCTTAATCCTGGACCATCAAATGAAACAATTTATCCATGTGGAACATGCGACAAGCCAGTGACATGGGTTGAAAGGGGTATTATATGTGACAATTGTAATCAATGGTACCATGTTAATTGTCAGTCAATGTCATCTAGTGTGTATTTAGAGCATATTGAACACTCAGGTCTAGCCTGGGATTGCCTAGCTTGCAACTGTCCTAACTACTCAACGTACTGTTTTTCCATCACAACAATAGACACATCAAACATCTTTAGTGTACTATCAGATGGACTGTGCTCACCACCAGCCCAGTCATCACAACCTTCATACTTCTACACCTATCAGATCCAAACAAGTGCAGAGGAAATCGAAACAAAACATCCGGATCCTGAATGTGAACTTTCAATCAATAAAAACTAAGCAACATCAAATCGAAAATTTAATTGACAGCACCAAGCCCGACATTATTTTCGGTACAGAAACATGGATAGATAGTTTAATCAAAGACACTCAAATATTTCCAGCTGGTTTTAACATATTTAGAACAGACCGAAATCTAAACGGAGGAGGTGTACTCGTGGCAGTAAGAGACACATTCATTGTCACTTCAGTACCAGAACTTATAACAGACTGTGAAATTACATGGTGCAAACTTGAGATATACGGTCATAAAGCACTATACCTAGCTAGTTTCTATAACCCCAAAACATCCAATGAAAAGGCTATGAATCAGTTCGCACAAAGCATAACTCGTGCGTCTAAAATAAACAATGCGCTTATCATAGCAGCAGGTGATTTCAACCTCCCAGGTATGGATTGGAAACAGCATAGACTTAGACAAAACACACCATATGCAAATATCCATCATGCATTCACAGATATACTTGATGACTGTGGACTACAACAACTGGTCAAAGAGCCCACACGTGGCCCAAACACACTTGATCTCATTGTCACAAACTACCCAAATTGTTTCAGAAGGATAGAGGTCATCCCAGGAATTTCAGATCATGACATAGTGTATGCCGAACTAGATCTAATCCCATCTCGTAATAAACAAAAGCCAAGATGTATACCACTCTACAAAAACGCAAAGTGGGAAAACATAAGAGAGGATGTCACCCAGATATCTGAAAAAATAATAGAAATGAATAAAAACGGAGAAACTACAGAATCTATGTATACTTACTTCCAAAGCCAACTGGATGAGTCAATCAAGCAAAACATACCACATAAAACAACACGTAGTAAAGATGGATGTCCATGGTTAACAAAAGAACTTCGAAGCCTAGTTAAGAAGAGAGATCGATGGTACAAAAGAAAGAAGAAGTCAAACGATCAAAGAGACATAGAAAAATACAAGGAACTTAAACAACAAACACAGAGACAACTCAGAAGAAGCTACTGGCAATATATCGAAGGCATTGTAAGTCCACCAAAAGACGAAAGTTCACAAAATCAAGGAATGAAGCGATTCTGGACTTTCATAAAGCACAAAAGATCGGATGGCAATACAATACCACCATTGAAATCAGAAGGATTGTTACACTCCAACCCAATAGACAAAGCGGATATCTTAAATAGACAATTCCAAAAAGCCTTCTCACCAAAAACAAATTTTACAGAAGAACAATTTAAATCCAGATGTGAAATGAGAGGGAACCACCCAATAATGGAAGATATAAACATAACTGTGAACGGAATAGAAAAGTTGTTGTTAAACCTCAACATACATAAAGCCGCAGGACCAGACGGGATAACACCTAGATTACTAAAAGAATTGGCAGCAGACATAGCACCTATACTCTGCGTTATATTTCGTTCACCATATGAAACAGGACAAGTACCAACAATATGGAAAACAGCATCAGTATGTCCAATATATAAAAAAGGGAAAAATTATGAAGCGATCAATTACCGACCTGTCTCCCTAACCTGTATAACATGCAAAATAATGGAACATCTAGTAACAAGCAACATCATGTCACATGCAGACAGACACAACATCCTTAATCCTTTACAACATGGATTCCGAAAGGGTCTCTCCTGTGAAACTCAGCTTGTGGACTTTATTGATGACATCACAAGAAACATCAATGAAGGGAAACAAACGGATTGTTTAATCATGGACTTTAGTAAAGCATTCGATAAAGTGAGCCACAGCTTATTAGTCATGAAATTGAGTCACTATGGAATTCAGGGTAAAACAAACAAATGGATTGAAAACTTCTTAAACAACAGAAAACAAGCAGTAGTTATAGAAGGAGAAACACCAGAATACATAGATGTGGAATCAGGAGTACCCCAAGGCTCTGTCATCGGACCAAGTTTATTCTTGTTCTACATCAATGACATGCCGGACAACATAACATCAACTGTCCGTCTTTTTGCCGACGACACCATCATGTACTTGACTGTAAAATCACAGTCAGATAGCCAACAACTACAATTAGACCTTGATGCACTAGGAAAATGGGAAAAGAATTGGATGATGAATTTCCACCCAGACAAATGTAATGTCTTAACCTTCACAAAGAAGAGGAAACCCATTAAACATCAATATACCCTCCATGGACATATCTTAGAGCAAGTTACATCTGCTAAGTATCTAGGGATCACCATAACGTCAGACATGAAATGGAACACACATATTGCCAACATATGTAAAAAAGCTAACAACACTCTCGGCTTCTTGAAAAGAAATCTAAACATCAGTAACCCTAGCCTAAAGGAAAAGGCATACAAAACGCTAGTACGACCAACATTAGAATATGCATGCTAAACCTGGGACCCATATCAACAAAACAACATCAACAAACTGGAGGGAGTTCAGAAAAGAGCGGCTAGATACGTAAGAAATAACTACAACTACAATAGTGCAACATCAGTGTCCAATATAGTGAAAGACCTAAACTGGGCAGAACTACAAGACAGAAGAAAGAATACACGACTATGCCTATTCTACAAGATCGTTAACAACAAAGTGACCCTAGTGATAAGCTAATACCAACAGGAAGAACAAGTAGAGCCCATAATGGCAACTCTTTCAGGCAACAACAATGCTCAACAAATATTAGACGGGATTCCTTCTACCCGAGGACAATCAGAGACTGGAACGCCCTCCCCTCCAGTACAGTGTCCGCAGTGAGCCTTGAATCCTTCAAGACTCACCTGGCTGCCTAATTTATTCTGCTCTGTTTTTAAACTCACTACTTGTATAGCTGCACCTTTTTAACGCGCACACCCTACACAGTGGCAGAATAATCAGCTTATTGATGGCGGCCGCTTTCCGGTAGAAGTAGAAGAAGTATCATTACACAGTTGTAACAAGATTTAGCGGTAGTGTTATGTGACAATTATCATAAAGATACGCCATAAGAACTTTAGTTCGGTTAACGTTCACGTGTGTATAAAGTACAGTCCTGTCGAAAATTTAACACTAAGTTACCGAATATTGGTCCCAAATCTGGCTAATTCCTGTAGTTTCTTACATATATCTGTATATCAGCTGTATATATCTCGACAATTTTGGGCAGCTGCTATGCTTTTCTCAACAGCTTTTTCTTTCTAGCGTCGAATCAACTTCGTTAGCTCAGTGTTAAACTTTCGACAGGTCTGTAACGTAGTTCTAATCGCTACTATTACTACTTGCTACTAGTAGGCCTAGTCCCCATCCATCTTGTTTTCGCCAAAACACATGGGCGCCGCCATTATTGTTATTGTTTTTGTGTGAATCACGTGGTCGAAAATAGTACTTGAAAATACAGACCGATCTAATCCGAGTCGTTTTGCGAGGAAGGACATTTTTTTAAATGTTTGCCTGGCATCCCATTTTGTGCCATTGTCTCACTCGCGCACTTGCCCCCTGGAACAAAATCCCGCGAGGTTTTGTAAATTCGCGCGAGACTTAGTCTAGAAATTTAGCTGTCGTCAGTAGATACAGGGCATGCGCATTTGAATGTGAAAGGGGTCTATTCCCTATATATTCTTTGTAAAACATAACCATGACTTCAAAGTTAAAGTGTAAGTACAATGAAAAACGATATTAACATATTTTAATAAACTCCTTTCCCCGAGACGAACGCCGCATTTCTTTCAAAAATTGAATCACTAATTACGGAGAAATTTTGAAATAACCCTTTTTGCACACCTGAATGGAAACTTGAATTTCTCTCTGATGACTCGTGACGTCACAAGTGTGACAGCCAATGTTTGCAGACATGCGCATAAGCACCCACTTGTTTACAACATAAACAAGTATGGCGCCCGCCGAAACTTAAAAATGTTCAGTCAAACCGCATTAAGTTAACTGAGGACAACTTTACATAGGTTTAGTAAGAAGAAGACAAATAAATCGCAAGTGATCTGTTCATGCATTATGATGAGGTTTGGTGGTTAAATTAGCCTGTAAACAGCCACAATCGTTCCATAACACATACACATGACCCCTCCTCCCTGTTCTTGATGTTGAGTTCATAGCGGAATTTAATCACGACTGACCTAATAATCCTTAAATCCTTTTCAAACAAAACAATCGTTGCAGTATAACGTGTATGTTGCGATATAGCTTCCTGTTTGTCGGTCACTTCCAAGACCAGGGTTGGGCGAGCCACAAAATGCAATAGGGAAAGAAAAATACAGCGAACAAACCGAGACTCGAACCCAAAACCTTCCCAACAATACTACGTCGTAACTACCGGGTTCGGTCAACCATGCTTGCTTTTCAGGATGGGGAGGGGGTAGGGTCACAAATGTAAGTACTGGTTACAAAATGGCCTACATCATAGCTAGAAGGTGCAAGGGGATGGTTGATTGCAAGCTACATCACACCAGGAACTTGTTCTTGTTTATGGAAACACAACTTCATGTTGTGTGAAATTCATGTGTTTCTGGTTTGCTTTGAATAAACACAAGTGTCAATGCACCAGCAATATGGAAAGGGCCAGATGTTATACTGTCTGTCTTTCATGATGTAAAATATAAGAACACCTTATTTATTTATTTAGTCAACCTTAAATTATCCACAGAAAAAGGAAACTGCAACATTCCTGTGTGTCTGCTCCTGCAGCTTTGAGAAATTCAGTTGACTGCATCTGGAAGTCATAGACTCCTACTGGTTGTGTTAGTTCAGGTATAATGGACTGAGTGTTAACTGGCTTCAGTGCACAGTTAATGTGGTAATATGGCAACAACCTATACAAATGTTGTTAGCTATCAATTAAAGCCACTCATATATATGCTTGCACTAAATACCTACATGCACAGAGCCAAGCTTCTATGGAATCATTTTGTACATATCAAAGTCAGGCCATAGATATCTCTTTCTAAATATAAGTGTTGGAGTAAAGTTTACATCCAACCAAAATTATTTTACTTATATCAAGGTGGACATCTCTGGAATGTTGGAGGAATCTGGACTGGAATGTCTGGAGAAAACCACTGACATCAACAAACAGATTAACAATTTTTCACACTAGGATAAGTCCCAAGTGGCATCTTCCTAAATATATGTGTTGGAGTACACCCAATCAAAATCAAATCATTTTACTTATATCAAGGTGATGATTTCAAAATGTAGAGGAATCTGGAGTGTCTAGAGATAACCACTGACATAAACAGACAGATTGACAAAATTTATTACACTAGGATCAGTCCCAAGTGGGATTCAAGCCTTGAAATTAAAAGGTGTAATAGAGACCAATGTGCTACCAACCCCCTTGGAATAGGTCTACACATTTCAAACTGGTCATTTCATTATAGGCAGAAAATCTCCACGATGTGTGCATATCTCCGCAATCGTATGAATATGAAAGTAAAACTAACTAAGAAAAGTGAACATTCCGACAGCCCTGTATTTACCCGCACATTCCAGCGAAATGATTACAAACGTGATATAAGAGATGACGATGGTATTTTCGTGGGTGCGTCACGGAAACGTAGAGCTCGTTTTCATATATCAAACGTTAAAGCAAGCTCATCACAAAACACTATTACAAACTTTCTGAGAGCAAAAGGTGTATCGGTTACACAAATTGTGTTTTTCCCTACGAGACGTGGTAAATTTTCGTTCAAGTTAAACGTAGAAACAAATGATGCTGAATTAGTATCAAGTAAAGGGTTCTAGCCCGAAGGTGTTCTGTGTCGGCAATGGCTTAGCCAACGCGAATGGTATGAACAAATAAACAATAATGCGGAAACATAAAAACAGTGTATTACTTGTGGTGTTGTATATCATTGAGTTATTAATGATAAACATCTTATCATGGAATGTAAGAGGCATAATGTCCTCAACCGTATGTCTTACAGAATTAATGAACAAATGTGCATGTGACATTGTTATTCTGTCGGAGCATAAACTTCTACAAAGCTCTGCCTCTTTTTTGGACAGCAATGATCACCGTTTTAAGTCTGTTTATCAGATTGATAACACAGAGATGTCGCCGTTTATCCGATGCGGTAAAGGCGGAGTGGCTATCTTATACAGAAAATCAATAGTCGAGTTGACACTCCCATATACTCAATACTTGAACCTAGAAATGTTTGTTCCTATGAAGTTTTTTTGCTGTTTTGTATTCTATAGGGTCCCTAGAGTTAAATTAGGTTAGTTGCCCTAAAGGCAACTTTGGGCAAATTGCATAATTTGCATATATCCAAGATGGCTGCCTGACGCCATATTGAAAATCTATCTTTTGTAAGAATTGTTCTACAATTGCTTGTAATATAACGTTTTATATGTTTTCAAGGATGAGGAACTCATTTCCGTTGTTGTTTTTAACATTTGGGGCAATTTAAAAGTATATTTAACAATTTTGACCAACAAAGGTAGGAGTAACATGGTTTTTATTATAAGATGTAACTCAGCATATCACATTCAATGCTGCGTAACTTAATCATACATCTTGATACATTTTGATTTAAAGGCCATAAATGAGGCTCGACCAATTCCTTATAATAAGATATTAAAACATGATCTTAGTGATTTCAGCTTTACTAAGTCTAGCGTAAAGGCTAGTTCACTTTGCTAAGGTGTCTTTTAAAGTGTGTATCCAACGTAGAAGTTTTCAAAGCCACATTATTGCTATCATAGTTAATCCGGTCACATAAATATTACCACGAATGAAAACCAAATTATACTCGGACTTTTTTTCAAACTAAATAATAAGTTTGTCAGCAGTGAATTGATTCGATTTTTACATGAACACTGATACATTACGTCATATTATGAAGTATTATGGTTTCGGGAATCTACAGTAAAATCTGTCACTGATAATGCAACAGCCTTCCACAAATTGAGTGGTTGGAGTTGAACTTTATAACTCATATTTTGGTTTTATGATAGTTTTGATATACTATTTCCACTCCAAATGACTACTATGATACACACGCTATGACTACAGACTTCCATGTTTATTAATGTGGTGTAAGTGAAAAGGCAGTGCACAGTCTAGATTTGGTTTACTTTTAAGTAGAACCAAAAAGCAACATCTTAACGTCTAGATCTTAACAATGCTGTTTCAAATTATACTGGACCGCAGAAAATAATACCCCTACACAACCTTCCACCAAAACTGTTTGTATCCCGATTAACACGCCCAACAATTAATTCTATTGGATTCTGAACATGTACAATACGCTGGTAAACTTTCTCAGTGTCTGCTATAAACACATGCGTGTCCTGTCTTGCACGTCGGCACCATGATGGTTATTAGGATGATGTCTTAGCTAACGAGTTTGGAGAACAAACTGCTATCAAATTAAAAAAATGAGTCTTCAAAGCTCTTTATGGCTCTTTAGCCTGATAATTTTAGTGGATAGATTGGTGCTTCTCTGATCGATTGGAATGAATATATTCTGAGTGTGATACGGACCATAACTCAGAGAGTTAAATCCTTTGTGTTTCTTGGATATATCTGATCAAAATTTATTGCTTCTTCAAACTCCCTCTAAATGAAAACAGGTCATAAGGAAATTGCTCGTAAAATTGCTTCTTATGTGTCAATGTGGTGGATTCAGTTGTAGTGTATGATTAGATGGAATACGAGTACAATCAAGTCAACCTGATGAGTTTTATAATGCCATTATTAGCTTATAAAGATGATAAAGGCAATATCTTTCAAAGCGACGCCGTCAAGATGCAAAAACAAAGCAAGTTGTTCATCTTGGAAACATGTTTCATTGGTTACCGTTGTTTGGACAGCAGGGCAGTTTGAGCTTAGCTTCTGCTTGTATTTGATATCGGTTCTGTTCCTTTTTGACAGTGGTTTAAAACGGTTGTCATTGGAAAGGCATAAAGTCAGCTCTAGTCAAATCGCTTGGTGTAGTTCGTTCACCCAAAACTCACAAACAATCACAATGATTCACACTTTTTCTATCGCATCCCTTGGTTACATGGCGATAACACATCAGATTTCATTGCATCAACCAAAAAAGGTCATATTGGTACCCAGACACTTCAAAGAAAATCTTGTGTTTGACAAATACTATCTCGTATCTTCTAAGGACCAGGACAGAGGAAACAACACAGCAATATGTATACAATTGTGGACTCGGCCATGATGAATCCGGCATAACTATATATCGTATGTTCTCCAGGCTATACAAACATGTGATAGCATCTGTGTGCTGATTGACGACACAGATGTTTTGTTTTCATAGTGTATTGTGTGTATAAGCATGAAAACAGTGTGATATACAGATGAAGGAGTGATAGGATAGAAGGATAGAATTTTGAACATCTATGCATCAAACAATGGTCATGATTTGAGATGTCTTTAACTGCCAGGCATGCATGCTCTCAGTGTCATGGTCATGATTTGAGATGTTTTGCATGCTGTAAGTGCCATGGTCTTGGTTCAAGAAGTCTTGAACTGACAGGCATGCACACTGTAGGTGTCGTGGTCTTGGTTCGAGATGTCTTGAACTGCCAGACATGCATGCTCTCAGTGGCATGGCCTTGGTTCGACATGTCTTGAACTGCCAGACATGCATGCTGTAACTGTCATGGCCTTGGGTCGAGATGTCTTGCATGCATGCCCTCAGTGTCATGGTCTTCGTTCAAGATGTCTTGAACTAACAGGCGTGCATGCACTTAGGGACATGATCTCCGTTCGAGATATCTTGAACTGCTAGGTATGCATGCTCTAAGAGATTGTGATACAACATCCGAATTACAAACTCTTCTTTTTCTCATTTAGTTGATGTTCTTGGTAACAAAGATCACAAAAAAACTTAATAAGATCTGAACCATTCTTTGTTGTTCTGCATGGCCAACCAGCAGGAAAAATGTTTCTTTAGGCTCTTCATAAAGAACATAAAAGCCTAATAGTTACGACTTTGTTTCAAACACTATTTTCTGTTGTCTCACCTTTAGTTAATGTTGTGAAAGGGTACCTACAGTCAAGATCCTCCTGAAGAGTATGAAATGATAATAGATTTTGGATTGAAATTCAAAGATCAATTCTCATTACATGTTATTGCGAAAGGACATCCAGTGCCAAAAGAACGTCTTTATGTCATGTTAGGTCAATATAAGGCACAAAATCATAAGTGCAACACAGGGACATGATTGCCTTAAAAAATTCCTGTAAACAATTTTGTATCTCTTCTGGAGAAAAGGAATGTTTAAATTTTTACACAAAATGAGAGTACCCATGGCTATCCTAGCTTGAATAGTTAGTTGACACATATGGTCGGTCATTATAGGTATGATGGTATTTAATGTAAAACTAATGCCAGAATTGAGTTGTCCATGCCTAAATACCCATGGAAAGATATATTACAACCTATCATAAATTTGCTTTGTATAAAAACAATATTTCAAGATGGCGTCTGCTGGTCATCTTGGATTTATAGCTTATTGTGCAAGTTAAGTGTTCCGTATGTTAAAATTAACACCAGAAATGGGTTTCTCATACCTGAAAACAGCTAAAAGGATATATTACAAGCTATTGGAAGATATTTTATATCGCAGTATGTACTTCAATTTGACGTTTGGCGGCCATTTTGGATTTATTGATATTGTGCAAGTTGCCCAAATTTGCCCAAAGGGCAACTAAGCTAGTTTTGTTTAAGGACCCATGAGGAAAACAAATCAGCAAAAAAACTTCATAGGAATGAACATTCTAGGTTCGTAAAATGACTACTCGACTACAATTGAATTTAACATTCGCGAAATAGAGGTGAATTCAAATAGAGTAGTCGGTATCTCGATTAAAGCACGTGATACGTCATTATTTATATTTTCTGTATACTTACCGTCGAATAACCAAATCGATGAGTATCGAGATGCTATCGACCATCTCAATGACATTTATCAGCACTATTCCCAATATGGACATGTAATCCTAGCTGGCGATTTTAACGCTAGTTGCCGGAATGAAGACCAAACAAGAGGCCCATGGGCCTTATACGCTCACCTGATAACTAATGGTTAGCTGATAGATTTAAAGACAACGTAAATACTAAACCCCAATGACCCCATTTTTTCTTTACATCAAAATGATCATTGTATCAATACCTACAACATTCTAATATACATGCCTATACAAAACGTTTATAGTTTTCAAGATAATTAACCATTTCAGTATTGTTTTACATCTGTGACCTTGACCTTTAAACCCATGACCTTTTCTATACATCAAAATGATTGTTTTATCGATACCTACAACATTCTAATATACATCCTTATACAAAAAGTTAATAGTTTTCGAGATAATTAACCATTTCGGTATTGTTTTCGCATCTGTGACCTTGACCTTTGAACCCATGACCTTTTTTCTTTACATCAAAATGATCGTTGTATCAATGCCTACAACATTCTAATATACATGCCTATACAAAAAGTTTATAGTTTTCGAGATAATTAACCATTTTGGTGTCGTTTCGCATCTGTGACCTTGACCTTTGAACCCATGACCTTTTTCTATACATCAAAATGATTGTTGTATCAATACCTACAACATTCTAATATAATGCCTATACAAAAAATTTATAGTTTTCGAGATAATTAACATTTTCGGTATTGTTTCGCATCTGTGACCTTGACCTTTGAACTCATGACCTTTTTCTAATACCTACAACATTCTAATATACATGCCTATACAAAAGTTAATAGTTTTCGAGATAATTAACCATTTCAGTATTGATTTGCATCTGTGACCTTGACCTTTGAACCCATGACCTTTTTCTATACATCAAAATGATCATCGTATCAATACCTACAACATTCTAATATACATGCCTATACAAAAAGTTATAGTTTTCGAGATAATTAACCATTTCGGTATTGTTTCGCATCTGTGACCTTGACCTTTGAGCCCATGACCTTTTTCTATACATCAAAATGATTGCTGTATCAATACCTACAACATTCTAATATACATGCCTATACAAAAAGTTTATAGTTTTCGAGATAATTAACCATTTTGGTATTGTTTCGCATCTGTGACCTTGACCTTTGAACTCATGACCTTTTTCTATACATCAAAATGATCGTTGTATCAATATCAACAACATTCTAATATAAATGCCTATACAAAAAGTTTATAGTTTTCGAGATAATTAACCATTTCGGTATTGTTTCGCATCCATGACCTTGACCTTTGAACCCATGACCTTTTTCTATACATCAAAATGATCGTTGTAACAATATCTACAACATTCTAATATAAATGCCTATATAAAATGTTTATAGTTTTCGAGATAATTAACCATTTCGGAATTGTTTCGCATCTGTGACCTTGACCTTTGAACCCATGACCTTTTTCTATACATCAAAATGGTCGTTGTTTCAATACCTACAACATTCTATTATACATGACTATACTAAAAGTTTATAGTTTTAGAGATAATAAGTATAATCAGAGGTAAAAAAAATTAGGTCACGACCTTCACAATTGACCTTGACCTCATTTGTGAAGATACTACCAAGAAGATGTCAAAACTGAAAACCCCATGTCATTATCTGGTCAAGTAGTCAAGTTATAACAATTTGAAGCTATTTTACGATTTTTTCAAAATTAAACGCAAAAACGCGTAACCCATTTTTCGACCGAATTTCACGAAATGAACAAACTACAGGCTTAAGACCCTAGAGAAGCCAAATATCACATCAGATTTTTTCTCCAATCAATACTTTCGGAGAAGAAGATTTTTTAAGATTTTTGCACCTCTAGGTCACCTTGACCTAGTTATGGTAGCCATGGCAATGCCACGAACAAATCTGAATTGCACCGACCCAGACATGCTTCTGACCAAGTCTTGTTGAAATCTGCCCAGTGGTTCGTGAGAAGAAGATGAAAATGTGAAAAGTTTACGACGACAACGACGACGACGACGACGACGACAGACAACGGACAAATTGTGATCAGAAAAGCTTACTTGAACCTTTGGCTCAGGTGAGCTAAAAAGTGTTAATCGCTATAAATCATCCGAATTGGTCAATTTGGTTCAGCGCAACGCACTAAAAGCATTAAATAGCTCCGAAAAATGCTTCGGTTCGAATTATAGTTTCATACCAACAAAAACAATGATTGACTATGTTTTTACCGACTCTATTGTTGAATCTCAAGTGATACAATGCGATATTTTACCGGAAGGAAGTATCAGTTCAACATCCGACCATTTACCGATCGTAGTGGAGCTATCAGTGTCTATGCATAAACTCAGATTCACTAACAATAAATGTATCGCATGGCATCGAGTTACAGCTGAACATATACAGCATTATCAGGATATTTTGCGCTCCAAACTACAACCGTTAATGGACACGGCTACCGAGCTTGACGCTAATACCATGTGTAACGATCTAACGCGCATTTTAAATGAGGCTAGAGATGAATCTTTTCCAAAATCTAAATTTAACCCGTTCACGAAACCTTACTGGACGAGACAAGTCAAGGAAGCACACGATCTCGAACGTCAAATGCGTCATATATGGTTAAACGAGGGACGTCCACGTGGCTACCAGTATATATCGTACTATAATTATAAACAAGCTAAGAGACAATTCCGTAACGCTTTAAATAACGCGGCACAGAAATATCTTGATGATACATACCAAGACATGATAACGCAGCGGGCTACGATGTAAGGTTATTCTGGAGATTGATACAACGTCAGAAACCACGGAAAGATAAAATATATCCGGAAATAAACTTTAATGGACATGTACATAATACACCGGAAGGAGTTGCAGACGCTTTTTCGACATATTATGAATATCTGTACACCCCAAAAGATAATGAATTCGACTCTACTTTTCAGCAACAAATAGAAACTGAATACAATGTGATTCGTGATAGTTATATTAAACCAGGATCAAATTTGCCTGGTGGACACATCATGGTCAGTGAAATCGAAAATTGTGTTAAAAAACTAAAAATGAAAAAAGCTCCTGGATGCGACCGAATTTTCAATGAACACATACGATATGGCGGACAAGCATTAATTCGTTCGATAGTGATTCTGTTCGGTAAAATAGTTGAGGAAGGGGCTATACCGACGCTATGGAAACGAAATTTATTGTACCGATTTTTAAAGGCGGTAACAAACCAAAAGACTCACCCGATAATTACCGACCCGTGGCCTTACTTTGTAGTATGTTAAAACTATTTGAAACAGTGCTCATGAACCGAATGCGAGACTCACCGGAAATAAATACTTCTCCAAATCCCCAACAACAAGGTTTTCAAACAGGATTGTCATCTATCACAGCGGCCTTTAACATGCAAGAGACAGTCTATCACAATCTAGAACTAAATAGCAAAGTGTTTGTCGCGTTTCTTGACAGCCAAAAAGCGTTCGACAGCGTATGGCGTCACGGGTTGATGGTTAAATTACATAACAGGGGTATCAATAATAAACTGTGGAAGCTTATAGACGACTGTCATAATGAATCTGAAGCAGCAATTGTTGTTAATTCTGAACAATCTAGATGGTTCCGTGTTCAGCAAGGTGTCCGACAGGGAGGCATTTTGTCTACGTTTTTATATTTAGTATACATAAATGACCTGCTCGATCAACTAGAAAACTGCGAAACTTCAGCAACCGTTAGTTATATTAAAGCTGGAAATCCATCCCTAGCCGATGATATATGCTGTATCAGCATATCTCCAAAAGGTCTACAAAACATGTTAAATATCGCGTATTTGTATTCAAAGCAGTGGAGATTTACTTTCAATGCATCTAAATCGTGCGTTATGATATACGGGCAACCATCTCGACCAATGTCATTTCAGTGGCAGCTCGGTGATAGTAATATATCTGTTAGTGACACTTACACCTATTTGGGAATTAAGCAATCCTCATCACTAAGATGTCTAGACAGAACAAGAGAATCTTGCCAAAAAGGACGAAATGCTTTTTTCGCGATTAACTTCAGGAACGATGTTAATCCCATGTCAGTGACAAGTCTACCGTAAAGTAGTAATTCCTACCGTGCTATATGGATGCAAATTATGGAACACGATGAAAAACTACGATATTATTCCAACATTTTATTGTAAAACGCATTCAGGACATGCCGACACATACACGATCTGACATGTGTGAGAGCATGTTAGGATTATTACCCTTACCATCGGAAATAGACCGACGTAAGCTTTTGTTTTTCAACGAATTATGTTGTCTTGATCATAGTAGCAAAACAAAACAAGTGTTCTTGCGTCGATTATTCACGTTTGTATTGGACAAATCACATAAACACATTGGATTTATACCAGATATATATAAAATTCTGAACGATTACTCGCTTATTGCGTAATTTGATAATTTTGTGACATTCGGTGAATTTCCCTCCAAGTTTGAATGGAAAAAGATCGTAGATGTAGCAGTGACATCTGTTCAGTGTCAAAAAAGACAACACAGAATGGATAACGATTCCGAATTCGACAGATTTAAGACATTGCATTCTGGCAACTCCGTTGCAAATATTTGGAAATTTCCTACTTGCCGGGAAGAACTTCGCCTAGCAAAATATGTCGGACGTTTCTGGGTAGTACCCGCCCAAACCGATCTAGTTACATGTCGTTTCTGCAAAATGACATATCAGGACTTGCTAAGACATATCCTTTGTGTCTGCACTCTTATTGAACCCCTTCGAGGTATTTTCTGGAGAGCAACAATAGACAATTTTCACATTTCACTTAATGTCGAACTAAATAATTGTGGAGATGAAGCCTTGGTATCATATTTTCTAGGAAAAGTGCCGGACTCTATTTTGTGTGCCGTCGAGATCGCTAAGTTCCACAAGCTATGTTTCAACTATGTTTATCAGTCAGCGGCGTACTATATGCGACATACTGAACTTTCTGCCTAGATCAACTGTCCACCTTGATATAAGTAAAATAATTTTGGTTGGATGTAAACTTTACTCCAACACTTATATTTAGAAAGAGATATCTATGGCCTTATCATCATCATCATTTATTTATTTCCTCTATATTAGAGATTTAACATGTGAAAATATTATATATACAAATTAATATCGAAAAATCTAAACATATATACACATTGTTAGTTATTTATCAAGTCATTTCATCTCTGGAATGTTGGAGGAATCTGGACTGGAATGTCTGGAGAAAACCACTGACATCAACAAACAGATTAACAATTTTTCACACTAGGATAAGTCCCAAGTGGCATCTTCCTAAATATATGTGTTGGAGTACACCCAATCAAAATCAAATCATTTTACTTATATCAAGGTGATGATTTCAAAATGTAGAGGAATCTGGAGTGTCTAGAGATAACCACTGACATAAACAGACAGATTGACAAAATTTATTACACTAGGATCAGTCCCAAGTGGGATTCAAGCCTTGAAATTAAAAGGTGTAGTAGAGACCAATGTGCCACCAACCCCCTTGGAATAGGTCTACACATTTCAAACTGGTCATTTCATTATAGGCAGAAAATCTCCACAAAATTACATTATCAAAATATCATGTTTGTAAATCTGAGTGTTGTTTTAGGTAAAATATTGTTTTTAACTTGAAAATATATTTTTCACAGATTTTTATATTTTTTCTCAAATTAAAAATAAATTCCATGAAAACTGGTTTTAAAAAATTATATGAAAATTTAGATCATTGTTACCATTTTAAAATACTGCAAAACCTCATATATTGGTAATATGGATGGAATTTGACTATAAAATTGTATAGCTATTTATGGATAGCTGTGTAGATGAAGTTAGCCAGTACCAATATTGTGGGTACCTGTTACATGTACTTGTGGCAGTGAACCTGTGCCATAAAATCTGATTAACCCCCCCCCCCCCCCTCTTCCAAATTAATTTCAATCAGATAGTTTTTAGCAAGATCTATGAAAAACTCTAAGTACTGGTATTAAAACAAACTATTTCTCAACAATAATTTTAATACATGTATGATACATAAACAAATTCATGTAATGAAAATACCTTGCTACTCTTCAATTAGACAAATTTGTGTTTACATATAATTTATCTTTTTTGCATTTTGGTAAAGTTATTGAACAATCTGGTCAAGTGGTTGCAAAACTGTAGTTGAGAATCTAGACCTTGCACTTGATGTTCAGCTGTCTCATGTCCAGTTTGCCATCTTTAAATGCTAAGCTGTGTATATTGAAGTTATTAAACCACTACAAAAAAATTAAATAATTAAATGCATGCTGACTAGTACAAATGAAATATTATACATAGTTTCTTTTCCTTTAAACTTGTCTCGGATATTTCACTTCCTCTCTGAATTTTGAATTCTCTATCAATATCATGTTGAATCTGTATTGCAATGAATGTGTACCTATCAAAATATAAATGAATACACTGTATTTTCTATTGAATTTGATCATACAAATCACACAATAACCAAAATAAACAAGAATTTGTCATGAGTGTAAGATAATAATCGCACAATATATTAAGTTTACTTCACATAACTAGAGCAGCTCTTTAGACAGCCCCCCCCCCCCCATCTTGCTAGTTGTCATTTGTAAGATTTATTCCTTGTTCTATTCACCTTAATTTGGTATGCAACACATTGTCTCATGTTGTTTTCATTTGTTGCAAGTTTCATTAAAATTGATCCATAGACATAGAAGATATGAAGTGTACATTATAGATGGACAGGGTGATTCCCATATACCCCAGTGGGCCCCAACTTTGTTTGCACTTAGTATAAATATACAACTCTGAATTATTCAATATAATGAAAAATAGAACTTGACCATATTTGGCCTGTGAGACCTATGAATATACAGAGGTTCAAAATTGTCTTGGTCTGGGATATATTGGGTGTTGGGACCCAAAATTTTTCTCTTAACAAGAAAATACTACTTTTTTTAAATGATTACATATTTTCAAATGTTAACTCAATTGCACATGGAACTTTCAGTGATATTTGTCTTTCAAAAATTATGTTGAACCCATGAAAAAATATGTTTTGAAATTTTGAACCCCTTATATATATTAAACAAGAGTCACATGTGCCTTAATTAACACTCACCTGAGGATATGTCCCAAATCTACTGAAGAAGTTAAATAAGCAATAACATTAATTACAAGGACTGTCAAAATCTTGTCAATTTTAAACCCCACTGTTATCATGACAGATCAATGTAAATCCCATCATGTGACTGCTATACTGTATTTGTTAAGCCTTCATTATCTTTTTATGCAATTTGTTTTATCTGAAAAGAGAAATATTTTAAGTATTAAAAGACGCTTCATTGAAAACAATGAAATAATTAACCATTAATTTCTGCTATATCATAATTATGTATACCAAGTTACTTAAAGTGCAATGAATTTTGATTGTTTGAAAACATTTTTTTTTACATTTAAATCTAACCCAACATAATTAGACACATAATTGGTACCTGGGGTAGGACATGCTATCAAGAGTGTATGGTAGGGTAAAACAGATAGACACAACATTAGATAAACCATATACATCTGTAATAAGTTTTTCTGGAAAGAAAGTTGAACAATGTCATATTTACCAGAGAACAAGATGGTCATTAGACTGTCTTGACCACAAATTTGATAACAGCTATTATCCAGTCAGGATTAAAACAAGTGATTTGCATACACACATGAGCTTGGGTATTCAAAGATGATGGAGATTTTAATTCATCTGCCTGATACAAAATTGTACATCCTCCCCCACTGTATACCTATTAAACAGCACAAACTGATTAATGATTGATATGTTGAATGTCTTCCTTAGATACCCATGTAACAGAAAAGAATAATCAAATACATTTTTATCAATTTACAATAAATATAATCCTGAGTGGTGATGTTTTAAAACTAGACTTTAACAGATTTATAATTATTATTATTTTATTATTATTATTAAGAAATGATGTTTTGACATGTTGAAACTGACACTAGCTGATCAGCTCAAGTTGTGAAAGTAAAGATTATGGGGTTCAAACCTAAGGCAAGTAGCCAACCAGTAACTTCATATCGCACTATATTATATTTTTAACAAGCAGTGCCAAGATAGTGGTTATAACAACCTATGCAAATGTAAACCTAAAACCCCAGAATGCATTGGAATTTGTACCCGTATAAGGCAAAATAATAGGATTGTCAGCTGGTCATTGTCATGATTGTGGTATGTGGAACCGGTAGCCTGTACTAAAACGTGCATTGTGGTGTGGTTGTGACACATAGACACTTACTTTCATTAAACATTGACCCTCAAACGCAAGGAAATAAAAAAAATGACAATACACTGTATATCTCACAGGGGCCAGTTTCATAATAAAATTTAAAAAATACCCCCAAGTATATAAAAAAGAGTAAATGGGGAACAACGAATCAGATCTTTGACTTGTAGGTGCTCCGACAAAATTCTACATTACTTTTTTTAATTTGTGTCCGATCATCGTAATCTTGGTGTCATTTTGTTCCCAGATAAATATTCTTTAAATTGACATTAAATTTTTGGACATAACTTAAAATTTTAATAAAATGTTCACACGGAAAACACAGAAAAATGTTGTAATTTTGCCCGATGTAGCTAAGCCCGTCCATGTAAAAGTAGCTTAAAATTCGCATTACGATCATGTTTTTCACTATCAGCGTCCGTGTCAACTACAAATGCTGATGTGGCTCGAAGAACTAAATAAAAAGCATTAAATTTCAAAGGTAACCGTTACTACATCCGTCCAGTATAGTTGCAGCGTAGAATATCGATTGAAACGGGAAAAAAAAGACTTTTGTTGTACCCCAGGTTGTACAAAAGTCTTAAGTATATCACAATCTTTACAATTTATAATCCCAAAATATTTGAGTTTTGATTATTAAAGCATTTATTTGATGTATTTATTACAGCCGAAAATAGTTTATTTCTATCATCTGTCAAAATTACTGGACAGTAGATATCAAGAAATGAATTTCATCGTCTATAGAATTACTATTACATTTAGTGCATAATTTATTTTTTTTTTTCTATTTTTGAATAAGTCCAATTTCAATTTTTAATCTGTGATGTAATTCTTTAAATAATCAGTCTTGTTTTCCTTATATCTGTGTATGGCCAATGTAAAATTTAATATTTTATAATGTATTAAAATCAGTTTGGCAGTCTTTTTTAAGGTAAAATAAACAAAAATTTTCGAAAGATTGAAACTTTACTCTAAAAATCTTCCTATTTAATTTGATCAACGCCCGTGACATTTAACTGTTTAATAGAGTCTTTAAAGTATCCTGTGTTCAACGTCGCTGATTATATATATATATCACATTTCGTCTTCCTTATTTAACTTTTTTTTTCATTTCAAGAGGTTCTCAATATATTTAACAAATTTAAACCGCACAAACATTTTTAACTTTTCATTTTGAAAAGAATGATTCCCAAAACGCCGAGCTATCCGCCTATAGGAATAAATACGCAAGAAACTAGGTTACACCTTTTTCGAGCCTCTATAGGCGTCATTACTTGAGGCCAAATATAAATAAATCTCTGTGTAAATATATACGTTGCATATGAGTAACATTTTTCCTTCCTTTTTATAATGACGTGCCTTATTTGACAAAATGTCTATTCTTGCCTTAATTAGTGCAAGTTTCGTAAGGTAACTTTTTCTTTGAAAATAAGGCAAATGGCATTTGATTTGCCACAACTCAAAATGAGTAGGTCTATACATTCAGATTTCATGTCTATTGGAGGAACCACAGGCTCATGATCTTCAGTTTTGCTCAGCTAGTGACATTTATCACATATGATACCCACCTCGACTTTTCATTTATAGCATTTTTTCGTGCGAAGATTGCACTTTGAACAGTTTAATGCTTTGGCATTTTATTTACTAGTACGTGTTCATCGTTCAGGAAATGACACGTGGCCTGAAACTGGACTGTAATATCGTTGTATGTTATATTTCATATTTGTATCAAGCAAATGTATGTGCATGTCTTTATTTCTATTTTGTTATTTGTTGCAGAAATAAATTTTTCAATTCTAACACAAAGAAAGATAAAAGAAAGAAATAAAGCCGTAAAATATCCATTTTATTAAAATGAATTAAGATAAATATGTCATTTTGGGTATACGAACCCACAACATAAGACATAGTAATAGTCCCTACATATATCCACTACACCAACGGCATGATATTAAATGTCGCTGGCTAATTATAAAGAAATTATTATTATTATTATTATTATTATTATTATTATTATTATTATTATAAACTCTACAGTCAACTTTAACACTTTTTGTAATTAATTTGATAATATTTTTATTTTAAAATCGAGACATGTGCGCGCCTAAAAATTGAATCTGTAATTTATATATACCCAAAAATTCTTGGCGTTGCTCTAGTTCCACACCTGTCTACCAGAGGGCGCAACAATGACGGATTTTATCGTCAGATAGAAAGACAAGATCCGAGAGCTTCCGATGAGAAAGGTAGATGACTAACGAATGCAAATGGAGGCGAAATGGTGACTCTCAGGTATAAACAGGTAAAAACAATAAATATTACAGTAATAACGTTTTAGATTAACAAAACTGATAAAATATTTAAATTATAAAAGTTACCAAGAGTTAAGATACGCAATAATTTATTTGATTTTCCATGCATCATTAAGAAAACACCTGTATGAATCGCACCTTATACTTCCGGTATGTTTGAAATAAAATTTAAAATAACAATGATTTGTTTACCTCATCCTTATCTTAAATGAAACCAAAATGCAATGTTCAATCTGTAATATTATACCATACTCCTTTTTATTTAGATTAAAAGATCTTATACATGTGAGAGAATTCATTGGTCAACATTTTTTCCAAATTTTGTCAAAACATAAATTTGACCTACATAACTTTCATAAACTACAACACCCATCCCCCCCAATATGAATTAGATTGTATACATTTTAATGTTTTTGAAAAAAATTGTGCCATCTTTGAATTCTGTCCTGTGAACCATAATCCATAAATTAAGTTATAATTTCTTTCAATTTTAAGATATTTTTTTAAAAACTGTTATATCGTTGGTTTCATATCGTTTCATAGTGTACTTGTGTTAAGTAATGGCATCCTACAGTTGTACACTCCAGTCAAAACGAAACAAAAAAAGTGGCATTTATACCCAGGATGTCCCAGGTTGGGACTCTTGCCCGATACAAGAGAATTTCATTTTACCTTTGCACAAAAAAATAAAACGTTCAAATCTGATTTTAAGCAAAATTAGAATTTTTCTTCAAACCAAAAGTTGTTGAATTTGGTATGAGCAAATGTGATTTTGCAAAAAAAAAATGCTGAAATTAAAAATTCATGGAAATTTCTATTGGAAATTCCAAACATTTTTATCTTTTATGGAAGAATTTCTCCCTCTTGGGATTAAAATCTCCCATTTTAGGGTAAGAGAGTCTGTAATTTGGAATTTGGTATGAGGAAATGTGATTTTGCAACAAAAATGCTGAAATAAAAAATTCATGGAAATTTCTATTGGAAATTCCAAACATTTTTATCTTTTATGGAAGAATTTCTCCCTCTTGGGATTAAAATCTCCCATTTTAGGGTAAGAGAGTCCCAGCCTGTTTATAGTAAATAGTAATAATTTTATTGTTAACAATTTATTACTTTAGAAATCTTGAACCAGGAAGTAAATTTAAAGGCAGATGTTACTACCACACATTTTTAATACCCGTATCTAACTGTACGCATGCAACTTCATACATAGATTGAATAGGATTAAATAGTTGAATTTAAAATTAAATGCAAATTTTGTTGATAATATTAAATAAAATATGTGGAATTAACACAATTGGTATTGTCACGTACGGGTCAATAACCATTTTAAAATTAAAATATTACCTGTGTATATTACAGAGAATAAAGTTACCACAATGAATATCTACTACAGAACAAGACAAAGTCTGTGTCTATTATTGGCTTGTGTTACCAGTATATTAGCAAGTAAGTCTTAATTTTAACTACACTTTGTATTAGATTTCTAGATTTGAGACAAGTTTTGTCTTTAGTCATTTGACCAATGGTTTTTTTTTTTAATTTTAGTAAACCACAGACTGAAGTCAGAGTATTCCATCTAGGCTTTTATTACATGGTTCAGCATGAAAATTTCCGAGTTCATTGTTAAGTTCAAAAGATCAGATTTTGGAAAATTTGGAGTTTCTGTTGTGATTTTTTTTTTTTTTTGAAAAAATAAAATTGTACTTGTACAATTTATAAGCTCAAGATTGCATACTTACTTTTCAGAATTTTTTAATGCAATTAACCAAAATTAAGTGATTTTACTTGTACAAATAACTAATTTTTAAAATGTTACTTTCATAGGAAATGGATCCGTGCAAAGAAAAATTTTTCAAATGAAGTGGAATCTAATGTATTTTTATTAATGTCTCAATTTGATTTTTTCAGTACCGAATAGACCACCAGGTATTACTACTCAACCAGGCAAAAATGTTTATTTCAAACCATCTGAAACAGTGATACTTCCGTGCCGAGCAGAGGGTTACCCAGAAGTGAAGTAAGTAATAGTTATAATCAAGAAATAGTAACTCGTCCTGGACAATCGTACATTCTAGAATTTTTTCAGATGGGCCATTTTCAAAAACTTTATTCTAAAGCACCACGATATCAATATTTTTTGTATTGATGTAAGGTTAAATATGGCCTACTTAGGCCTTCACATTGGGGTCATTTTGACAGCATTTGGTTCAGTGGTCCCCTTCTTGATGAACACTGCAGGATTTTTGGGTTAATGGAGATCCTGTTATTTTTCTGGAACATGGCTCAACTATTTCGTTAATTTGAGATCTGAGCAGTCAGACTCTTTTTTGGGGGGGGGGGGTATTAGAATGGGTAGTTAAGAGATGCATCGTTGGTTCACTAAAAAGATCCACTAGACTTTACAAGCCATGCATGAACTAATTTCATTTCATAAGTTTCAGATTTGTTAAATTAAGATACGAATATGTCACCTCTGTTATATATTTAATTTAGATATACATGGAGAAAAAACGGTATTGATTTCAACCCTAGCGGAAATGACGATCGTGTTGTGCAATATGCCAACTCTGGTACTATGGTTTATAAATCGTCCCGAGGACAAAGATGAGGGAATATTCCAGTGTGTTGCCACAAATCAATTTGGTATTTCAGTGTCTGTCAACGTTAATTTAAGAGAAGCCAAACTTGTCAATTTTCCTGTGAAGAACAATGTGGAACATGAGGTACAACTTGGATTGGCATTGACCTTGAACTGCGTTCCACCCACCAGTTTCCCACGTGAAGAAACAGAAGTGGAATGGGTTCTTAAAGATAAATATGGAAAAATTACAGCAATAAATTACAATAACCGCATTACTAAAGATTTAGAAGGTATGAATTTGATGATATATATCATGGTGACAAAGGGTTAAAGTTGATACTAGCAATTCATCATAAAAATATGTAATAGTGATGTAGGTTAAATGATTTTAAATAGATTAAGGTTCCTGGCAAACTTTTATAAAAAAAGGAAAGGCGATTTTATCTTACTACCAGCTTCTGTTAATATCCCTGGTAATATTATCATAAATAATTTTTCTTTACAAGACTTTACATCTGAGGCTATATTCCATTTACTGGTATATCACACATAACTTGTTAGTAATTTTGCAAATAATGGTAGTTTCCCCTAGGGAAAATGGCTAAAATTTCCCAATTTGACCACTAAAATTCCCAATTAACAGCAGGTCATATTAAGGTGGCTATGTTTCAGAACATCAGATTTTCCCGATTTTAAAGGCAGAAGGTAGTTTATAAAAATGTAACAAAATCACTGCTTTTAACGTAAACTAAATCAAGCAATGTAAACTAAGTCAGCATACATGTATTTGGTTTGTCATGTTTTTTTTTTGGTTTTTTTTTTCTAGCTCGTCTTCACTTTACCAATGTAAAAGCTGAAGATTATGAAGATGGTAAAGCGTATGTTTGTATGGCAATTAATTACTTCATGAGGAAGAACACATACGATAAAGGACATATAGTTATACCTACAGGAAGTAAGTTAACATTGTTTTACATTAACTACCCTAACACCTTTATTATAAACAGCATATTTTGGTCCCGATATGTGTATACATATCTCGCCATTTTAACTCATCTGCATAAAGTCAAATAAAGCTTTTGTCGATATGTCAAGTTCCTTTGTTAGAAAGATATGATACACCCCCAGCTATCTGATGTCACATGTTGCCCTCTGGTCACAAAATGTGACACATCCATACAGACCAAGGCTTTCACATTTTACAAAGATCTGTGAATGTTAACACATGCTATTAAACAAAACGTGCCATTTATATGAAATTTGTACCATCTATTATTATAAGACGACTATATCTCAAAAATAAATAATTTTGCTACCTTATACAACTGTTAAAATGGCAATGCTTAATTCTTAAGTTCATAGAGTTAAGTGTTAAACAAATTGTACCGTTTTATAGCTTTGCAAGATCTTTTGTTATACCTCTACATGAGAGCTTTTGTCATATCTACATGTATGTGTGACCTTGAGTCTCGGTATCCATGTTTATTTAGGTTTAAAGTTTTCCCCTTTCCAGAGCACCCTACCTCACTTCCCTGATGGAAGTTTACATGTTTAACCTTATTTGCAAGCTTCAAAGTTTTTACTTTGCTTTGATATTGTGGTTTGGTCATGAAGTTTTTTACTTTGCTTCGATATTGTGGTTTGGTCATGAAGTTTTTACTTTGCTTCGATATTGTGGTTTGGTCATGAAGTTTTTTACTTTGCTTCGATATTGTGGTTTGGTCATGAAGTTTTTACTTTGCTTCGATATTGTGGTTTGGTCATGGATTGGTACATTTGTTTTTGATTGATATCCCATTTTTCAACCTGAAGTAGGGTAGATTCTCAGTCCTTGATGCTTATTTAACTTTAAATCTTAATTTACTAACTCACATTGTTGATTTACTTTGTTTACAGACACTGAAATAAAGATTCCCAGAATACCTTTGGGCATCACCAACTGATCATTTTGGTTTAGAAGGCGAAACATTTAAACTGAAATGTATTTTCAGTGGCAAGTAAGTATACTAAAACGGAATGGTTTAGCCATTTAATTCATGGGGCAAGTCATAAGGATTCATTAGCAGACATTGCTGAATGGGAATGTTAGCATCTTCTTACACCAATGCTTGAAATTTGAGTTTAAATCAAGCTACTTACTATTGATGATACAAAATGGGTGGTCAAATTGTAATGTTACTACTGTTCAGAGTTTTTCAATTAATTAATAGATCGTCAGCCACGCCCACAATGTTCTGACAAAGGCTCCCAGCATGCTTGAATTTGACACATGAAGAATGAAATCTCAACCTGAATTGTGTCGTTCAATGACGACACTGACACTAAAATCAATTACCTAATGCGTTTACATGTATTTACATGCCACAGAGGGACACACTTGGAATGTCTTGGCTAAGTTTGGTTGTTTGTAATTGTTCATCTATATTTTTTAGTCCAACACCCGAGGTTTACTGGCAGTATACAGACGGCACCCAGAACAAGCCGATAAAGTGTCTGTATCACTCGCGTCAAGAGATTCTGTACCAAATCTGAGTCAGCAGGATGCAGGAAGTTATGAATGCTACGGTAAAAATTCACAAGGCAGAGAGCCGTAAGAACATTTAGATCCGTGTGGAATGTAAGTAGGGTATTTTGTAGAAGTAATGGAGAATGAGGTTTTACAGTCAGTCCTTATTTAAAAATTATTTTGAGACATCGCCAGCTGAGTAAATGTAGTTTTATGTCCCCTATCTGATATCTCACTTATATTGAGCCATCCCAACTGAAAAAATGAAGTTTTATGTCCCACTTCTGATATCCCACTGATATTGAGCCATCACCAGCTGAGTAAATGGCGTTTTTATGTCCATATCTGATATTTCCCTTATATTGAGACATCACTAGTGAGTTGCAAAATTTATACCACCAAATTGACTTATATAATGGTATCGAGTAGCTTGTCTTTTTCTGCCACTCCTACCATGGCAACCAACCAACAATTCTTGTGTTAACATTTGGAGACAATGATTGGCTGATCCTATCATTGCGATTTATGAATAACGTTGTTCTGGTGAAATACCAGTGCAAGGAACTCTCTATATTCACTTTGAACAGGTCACAGAATTATTAAAAATAAAATGATGTTTGTTTTCTTTTGTTTCTAGCAAAACCGACATGGGTATCAGAACCGCATGACATTGAAACCAGTATAGGTGCCACTGCAACATACATTTGTGAGGCTAAGGGTATTCCAAGACCACAATATGGTGGTATATTAACGGAGTACCGTTAGACGGTAGTATGCTCATCATTTGTGCAATTTTTGTACAAATTTTTCAATCAGTATTAGTTGTATGTCTTGTCACATGACCAGCATTAATTTAAGATTGCTGGGAAATAAACAATAAGTGTGATTAAAAACTGTGTCAACTAATTATCCCACACGTTTTGAAAAAAGAGCGGGATATTAAGTTGAGTTTCTGTCCGTCCTTCCATCCATCCGAAATTCTTGTCTGCACTAATTCTCCAAAACTATGAAGCACTGTTTCATGAAACTTGGTGCAAAGCATCAACATTGATTGGAGATGCGCATATCATTAAACCAAGTTGGTTTGCTCAATTTTCTTGGAGTTTAATATGAGTTTTTGTTCTGAGGTATTAGTCATCCGACTACTTTACATTTATATCCAAGAATAAATTCCATCCAAAACTTAAACTTTAGATTTTTAAAGGACTTGTTGAAATAGATATAAGATCAGTATTGTAGCTTGTTGCAAGATATAAGATCAGTATTGTAGCTTGTTGCAAGATATAAGATCAGTATTGTAGCTTGTTGCAAATCTACCACAATTTGATTAAATAAAATTATTATGATTGTGATCACAACAATCATGAATGACGAATGACTTATTTTATCATTTTTTATTTTAGATTCTACAAATCCTACCGTCAATTCTAATAAATTTTTGAAACCGAACAAAAACAATATAACATTTGTGAACTTGGACAAATCTGATACCATGGTGATACAATGTAACGCATCTAACAAACATGGATATGTGTTCGCTGACGTTTACCTGAATGTCTTAGGTAAGTGATGTAAACAAGTATGTTACCATGGTAACACAAACATGGACATGTGTTCGCTGACGTTTACCTGAATGTCTTAGGTAAGTGATGTAAACAAGTATGTTACCATGGTAACACAAACATGGATATGTGTTCGCTGATGCTTTTCTGAATATCTTAGGTAAGTGATGTAAACAAGTATGTTACCATGGTAACACAAACATGGATATGTGTTTGCGGATGTTTATCTGAATGTCTTAGGTAAGTGATGTAAACAAGTCTGTTACCATGGTAACACAAACATGGATATGTGTTTGCGGATGTTTATCTGAATGTCTTAGGTAAGTGATGTAAACAAGTCTGTTACCATGGTAATATAATGTAACACACCAAATAAATATGTGTTTGTGTAAGCCAACATTCACATGAATGTCAAAGGCTAGTGACTTGAACAATTCTTTTACTGTAGTAATAAAGGCTTATTTTTTCATATTTTTTAATTTAAAATTCAATCGATATAATTTCATATATTCCATGTATATGGTAATAAAATGCTGTGTTTTACTCTTTGAGACTTTTAATTTAAAAGTTTTGAGACATTTCTATATTTGTATAAATTTGAATGTTCTCAATATTTTTATTTAAAAAAATAATTGCATATCCTGAATAAAAACAATGCAATAAAATGCCACGATGAATTTATTACTAACAATATTTATAACCATTTTTAACAGAGGAAGCACCACAGTTCTTGGAGCCACCACACGACACGAAAACTTCCGAAGGTCAATCGGTCAACATGACATGTCGTACCAGTGGTAAACCAGACCCGACAATAACCTGGTACAGAGATGGTGATCAGATTACTGGGGGTCGATATAAAACACTTCCTAATGGGAATTTACACATAGAGGTATGTTTTTTGTTGTTGTCATGGTAACCCCAAAAAGTTGATGTAGTTTATGTATTTTTATGCACCCGTCAATATTGACAGGACGTATTATGGTATACCTTTCCTCTGTCTGTCCTGTCTTTGCTTGTGCATCGAACTACTTTAACAGTTTTTAAGCAAATGTTTTGAAACTTTGCAGGTCTGTTACTAATGATTTGATGATGCTGTGTACATTTTTCTAGATTGAAAATAAAAAATGGCTGCTTGCTGTCCATCTTGGATTTTTACAATATTCATACGCTTGTGCATCGAACTAATTTTACAGTTTTTAAGCAAATATTTTGAAACTTTGCAAAATTTGACTGAGCAAATGGTGAAGACAAATCAAGGTTTTAGTATTTATTCAATCAGTTTCTATAAGCCCCTCTCAATTTATCATCAAACACCTTTTTGACACCATTTTTTAACCAAAATTTGACCAGACAAACGTTAGAGAAAAATCAGGGTTTTACTGTATGTTAGATAAACAATGTTCTTTATTCTGTTTTACAGAAAGTTGTACTGTCAGATTCTGGGAATTACACCTGTACAGCGGAAAACAAATGTGGTAAAAACTGCGGAAAAATAGATGGAAGTGGAATTCTTATTGTTAGAAGTAAGTATTCATTGATTTAAAACTTTCCTTTTATATGCATAGTGAACACATTAAATCTCATAAGACAGTTCTAATGTCATCTTATTTATCATAAAGATTGTTAAAAGAATGGTCTTTATTTAAAGTATCAGGAAACATTTCAAATATAAGAACAGGAAAAAAAATTAATGATAAACCTGCCAGGTAATACAAAGTATTACATACTAAGGTTTTCATAAATTCAGAATTATTAGTAGACAAATTTTCAAAATAAGTGAAAATATCATCCTTCTTAAATTTTTTTTCAACAAATCTTCTAAAATAGGTTTTTTTTTGAAAGAAATTCTCAGAAAATAATAGCTAATGGTAATTTTGGCTACCAGGAATGGAAACATATATAAAACACATATTAGGACCACTGATTATAAAATTCGTAAATTTGAACATACACTGGAATAAATATCCAGTGTGTGGTTATAGTGCCATTTGAGGGCACTGGAATAAATATCCAGTGGTGTGGTTATAGTGCCATTTGAGGGCACTGGAATAAATATCCAGTGGTGTGGTTATAGTGCCATTTGAGGGCACTGGAATAAATATCCAGTGGTGTGGTTATAGTGCCATTTGAGGGCTTTTGGAATAAATATCCAGTGGTGTGGTTATAGTGCCATTTGAGGGCACTGGAATAAATATCCAGTGGTGTGGTTATAGTGCCATTTGAGGGCACTGGAATAAATATCCAGTGGTGTGGTTATAGTGCCATTTGAGGGCACTGGAATAAATATCCAGTGGTGTGGTTATAGTGCCATTTGAGGGCACTGGAATAAATATCCAGTGGTGTGGTTATAGTGCCATTTGAGGGCTTTTGGAATAAATATCCAGTGGTGTGGTTATAGTGCCATTTGAGGGCACTGGAATAAATATCCAGTGGTGTGGTTATAGTGCCATTTGAGGGCACTGGAATAAATATCCAGTGGTGTGGTTATAGTGCCATTTGAGGGCTTTTGGAATAAATATCCAGTGGTGTGGTTATAGTGCCATTTGAGGGCTTTTGGAATAAATATCCAGTGGTGTGGTTATAGTGCCATTTGAGGGCTTTTGGAATAAATATCCAGTGGTGTGGTTATAGTGCCATTTGAGGGCACTGGGATAAATATCCAGTGGTGTGGTTATAGTGCCATTTGAGGGCACTGGAATAAATATCCAGTGGTGTGGTTATAGTGCCATTTGAGGGCTTTTGGAATAAATATCCAGTGGTGTGGTTATAGTGCCATTTGAGGGCTTTTGGAATAAATATCCAGTGGTGTGGTTATAGTGCCATTTGAGGGCACGAATAAATATCCAGTGGTGTGGTTATAGTGCCATTTGAGGGCTTTTGGAATAAATATCCAGTGGTGTGGTTATAGTGCCATTTGAGGGCTTTTGGAATAAATATCCAGTGGTGTGGTTATAGTGCCATTTGAGGGCTTTTGGAATAAATATCCAGTGGTGTGGTTATAGTGCCATTTGAGGGCACTGGGATAAATATCCAGTGGTGTGGTTATAGTGCCATTTGAGGGCTTTTGGAATAAATATCCAGTGGTGTGGTTATAGTGCCATTTGAGGGCACTGGAATAAATATCCAGTGGTGTGGTTATAGTGCCATTTGAGGGCTTTTGGAATAAATATCCAGTGGTGGGTTATAGTGCCATTTGAGGGCACTGGGATAAATATCCAGTGGTGTGGTTATAGTGCCATTTGAGGGCTTTTGGAATAAATATCCAGTGGTGTGGTTATAGTGCCATTTGAGGGCTTTTGGAATAAATATCCAGTGGTGTGGTTATAGTGCCATTTGAGGGCACTGGAATAAATATCCAGTGGTGTGGTTATAGTGCCATTTGAGGGCACTGGAATAAATATCCAGTGGTGTGGTTATAGTGCCATTTGAGGGCTTATTGTGCCATTTGAGGGCTTTGGCTCTTTTTTTAGACTCATAAAAAATTGAATATTTTGCTTTGTTAAGATTTTCTCATATGGAGACCGTCTCTGAGAAGTTTCTATTCCTAAGGTATTCTTTAATCATTCAAACAGGCCAAGTCTCTTATGTATACAATTATGTTGTTATTTAGGAAGAACAAGAATCGAGTCAAAACCAAGCGATCTTGAGATAGGTGCTGGAAAAGACGGAAAGTTCACCTGTTCTGGAACCACTGATTTTGCCGAAGTGGAACATTTACGTGTATACTGGAAAAAAGATGGAAAAACTATCACATCGAATGATCAGAGAATGACACAGAACTTTCAGGACAGCTCTTTGACAATTTCTGGTACCATTGCCCGAGATTCTGGTGTATATACCTGTGTGGTCACTAATGGACTAGATGAGGCTACAGTATCCGCCATTTTGACAGTCAAAGGTAACAATTCTACTAGTTATTGTAAACCAAGTTAGGGGGAGTACCCCATTTATGTTTCATAAGGGAATCGCCCTTTTTAGCTGTAAATACTTTAAGGGAATGACAGTTGTTAGCTGTAAATTTTATAAGGGAATGACCCTTGTAAACTGTAAATTTTATAAGGGAATGACCCTTGTTAACATTTTATAAGAGAATTGTCCTTTTGTAACAGTAAGTGACATAAGTGATAACCCTGAGGTTATTTTTACCTTTAAGTAACTGACTGACTAAATGCATCATATATACCCTATATAATCCTCTATTGTGTACTTCTTGTACAAGAATATTTGTATAACAATATTCATATAAATTTTTATTTTATATTTTTATAGATCGTCCAGATCCACCATTAGATGTTGTAGTTGAAAGTTGTTCACAGTCACAGGCTACAATTTCCTGGACAAAAGGTGCTCCAAACAATGCCCCAATCCAGTACTTCACCATTCAGTACAACACCAGTTTCGCTCCTGATCTTTGGGTGTTTGCAAAGAAAGAGTCGAGTACACAAAATAAAGCTTATGTACCATTAACACCATGGGCCAAGTATACTTTCCGTGTTTTAGCAACAAATAAAATTGGAACCAGTGAACCTAGTTATCACACAACAAAAGTTTGTGAGACCCAACCCAGAAGACCATCCAAAAATCCAGAAAATGTTCAAGATAGGGCTGATAAACCACAATCCCTTGTTATTGATTGGACAGTAAGTACATCTCTAAAGAACGAATCAGGGCTGGGTAACTCGAAGCTATCTTAGCAGTTACGAACATTTAACGTCGTTGTGTTAATTAGGCATTAAGTGATCATAACTGATAAGAGAGCTTTAAGTTACCCAGCCTAGAAATTTAATTTTGTATTTTATTTAAGATTATGTATTGGATACCTTAGCATGCCCTTCATTTATTCAACTCTGACTTGAAGTGGAACTCATGATTGTAGACTCTCATACCAAATATCAGTTCAATATCTGCAGGTGTTTGGAAAAAAAGTCCTGAAAACAAATTCCTGCCAGCACGCATGCACACCCGTCTGTCCACCTGCATCACCAAATTAATTGTGGAATACAACTTGTTACAACTTAACTTAAAATATGGTTTGTTTTGTAGCCTATGCCAGAAATTGAACACAACGGCCCAAACTTCAATTACATTATAACAGTAAGTAATCCAGGAGCAGCTACAATAGCACCCATTACGATCACAGACTGGCGTATATCCCGTTATGAGTTGTTAGTTGGTGGATCAGCTGAGTACTATAGACCATACAATGTTACTGTAAAAGCCAGAAACAACGTAGGAGAATCATCAAGTCAACTTAATACGTATCAGCTACACTCTGGAGAATATAGTAAGTAAAGATAGGTTAAGGTAGTTCCATACTTTACAAATCGCCTGAAAACACATATTGAAATTTTGATATGTTGTACAATGGCATAAACCATTTAACATGCCAAAATTTCAGGGCAGGTATTCGACTTGCTTAAGAAGTTCTGAAGCGCCACCTGGTGGCCATTTTCACGACATAAATGATGAAAGTATAACTACTGTTATCAACAAATAAGTTTTTATAATTTTTTGTCATGCTTAGAAACCAAAAGTGTCTTGCATTTTAATTAACCACTATGTCATGGAGATTATTTGTACCAATGGAATTTTACTTCCGGTCACGTGGTATTTTTCTACAGCGCAACCTATCAAGAGAGAACATTAAATTTCCGGAAAACTAAAAGTACCACCCTTTCGTTAATTTGTAGAATTTTAAAAAACTAAGTCGAATACGACCACTTATTTTTACATATATTGCACATGAATATATAAGTTTGATTATCGGAAACAAAAAATAGAGGGTCGTCAAGCTACTTTTTTCATAAAATTGCATCAAAATCCTGAAACAAGAAAAAAGCCTCATTCCTTACGTACGAAATTACAAATAATGTCCTAGTATACTATTATGAACTCAATGTTTTTCGTTTGGTATTAACAATTAAACAAAAACGCTGATTGTGAGCTATTTGGTTGTGCAAAATAAACGCGATTTAAATATCACATGGTCTGTCACCCATAGAAACCCATAGCAACCGTTACCCAACACAGACCAGTTAAAATTGAAAGGGGATTCGTATACATTAGAGAAGTATTCTTGATTCTAGGACGCTGAATAATACGCATACACAAGAGCATAGTCAAACTGCTAAAATTGTACACCTAGAAAAATTATCATACAGTATGTTTATTGAAGAATCGTCAGTTTGTATCCTACTATTTGTATTTAAAATCACCGGAAAAACAAACATAAACCGCCATTTAAAATACCCTCTTCAAAATTTAAACAATGTACTCAAATCTTTCAATTATTTAGAATAGTACTCTCCAAAGTGTAGATCTACCTAATTTCCGTTATGTACAATATACATTTTTTTCTTAAAAATAGTGCACAGAAATAATATTGTGAATTCTTATCTTTTGTGAATGCAGAAAATTATTCTACTGAATAATAGCATAACGGCGTTCCCGCCATAATTCTGTAGGCGCTGAAGACCACATATTCGTGACGTCATAGATAAAAAAGACGTCAAATCAGACATTTCGAACATACGCACAAAACGACGACGTCACTATGGTATGGAACTACCTTAAGTTTAATCTGGTAATACTCATAATTAAATATCAAGGGTCCCTTTGTAAAATCAATAGGTCCCTGACCTTAAATATCAAGAAAGGTCCCTTTGTAAAATCAATGGGTCCTGGACCTTAAATATCAAGGGTCCCTTTGTAAAATCAATAGGTCCCTGACCTTAAATATCAAGGGTCCCTATGTAAAATCAATGGGTCCCGGACCTTAAATATCAAGGGTCCCTATGTATAATCAATAGGTCCCACACCTTAAATATCAAGGATCCCTATGTATAATCAATAGGTCCCGGACCTTAAATATCAAGGGTCCCTATCAGAGCTTCGGAAATTTCGGTCCGGTCCGTCGGACATTTTGTACAAGCAAAAAAAAAAAAAAAAAAAAAAAAAAAGGTCGTCGGCACAGGGCTGTCAATGCGTGCATGTTGTGGGTTATTTTATTTTGACAAACAAACCAACCTATTTTTTTTTTTTTGTTTTGCCAATATTAATTCATGTGCGTTGTTACACCACAATGTTTATTGTGTGTGTATTAGGTGAGATCTAAGACTAAGACGTTGATAAGCTTCCACGATATGCTGTTATTATCAGTATTCGCTAATGTCCACGATGCTTGATATTGCACGTCCGCCATATTGTTTACTAACAATCGGAAATTTTCGTATTCCGAAGATACACGAATTGTAATTAGAATTCTCGCGAGAGGTTCTAAATAGGAATTCAGGTATCGCGAATAACGGGAACTGCTTGACGAGGTTCCAATAATATTTATGTGAATGAAAGATATTAATGCCTAAACTTTTATTAAAATAAAATTTAATCGCGTTTCTGTATTTATTAATAAAGAAACAGTTTCGAAGCGCGTAGTAGGTAATTTTCAACACCCCGCGTAGAACCTCTTTGATAACAATTCGTCACCCTTGACCGACACTCGTTATGGCTTCCGTAATCAGCACAGTTACAACCATGCACTTATTATTAAACAAACACACGTTTAAAGAAAGTTATAATGATCCGAAATGGAAAACAAAAGAAAAAGAAATGCGGCACGCGACTACTTTAAGTCCATAGGTATTTACTGATTAATAAACTATCACCTGATCTTAATACTGTTGTAGTTGACAGGTAAACACGTGGTAAGGACAATACACTTAATGAAGTCAGGTAGAATTTAAAAGACCGGCAGACAGACTAGCGGTAGTTTACTTTTGTCGGACCGAAAACTGATTTGTCCATTTAATATTTCTGTTGTAAAATTGAAAATGTCCGAAAACAAAAAATGTCCGACTGGCGATTTTTCACGTCGGTCAAAATAATTTTTTGTCGGACATGTCCGGCAAATATGACCGTTTCCGGACCTCTGGTCCCTATGTAAAATCAATAGGTCCCGCACCTTAGATATCAAGAAAGGTCCCTATGTAAAATCAATAGGTCCCGCACCTTAAATATCAAGAAAGGTCCCTATGTATAATCAATAGGTCCCGGTCTTTAAATTTCAAGGGTCCCTATCAGGGGTCCGGAAACGGTCATATTTGCCGGACATGTCCGACAAAAAATTATTTTGACCGACGTGAAACATCGCCAGTCGGACATTTTTTTGTTTTCGGACATTTTCAATTTTACAACAGAAATATTAAACGGACAAATCAGTTTTCAGTCCGACAAAAGTAAACTACCGCTAGTCTGTCTGTCGGTCTTTTAAACTCTACCTGACTTCACTAAGTGTATTGTCCTTACCACGCGTTTACCTGTCAACAACAGTAAGATCTAATAATCAGGTGATTGTTTATTAATCAGTAAATACCTGTGGACTTAAGTAGTCGCGTGCCGCGTGTCTTTTTCTTTTGTTTCCCAGTCCAAATCATTATTACTTTCTTTAAACGTGTGTTTGTTTACAAATAAGTGCATGGTCATAACTGTGTTGATTACGGAAGCCATAACGAGTGTCGGTCAAGGGTGACGGTTTGTCATCAGAGGTTCCACGCGGGGTGTTGAAAATTACCTGCTACGCACTTTGTGACTGTTTCTTTATTAATAAATAAAGAAACGCGATTAAATTTTATTTTAAAAAAAAGTTTCGGCATCTTTCATTCACATAAATATATTGGAACCTCGTCAAGCAGTTCCCGTTATATCGTGATTCCTGATACCTGAATTCCTAATTTAGAACCTCGCGATAATGTTCTAATTACAATTCGTGTATCTTCGGAATACGAAAATTCCCGATTGTTAGTATGTTAGTAAACAATATGGCGGACGTGCAATATCAAGCATCGTGGACAGTAACGAATACTGATAATAACAGCATATCGCGGAAGCTTAGAAAAGCAATAAACGTCTTAGTCTTGTAACAACGCACATGGATTAAAATTGGCAATCGCGGTAGCTCAAAAAATAGGTTGGTTTGTTTGTCAAAATAAAATAACAATCCACAACATGCACTGCACGCATAGTCAGCCCTGTGCCGACGACCTTTTTTTTTTTTTTTTTTTTTTGCTTGTACAAAATGTCCGACGGGCCGGACCGAAATTTCCGAAGCCCTGGTCCCTATGTATAATCAATAGGTCTTAGACCTTAAATATCAAGGGTCCCTATGTAAAATCAATAAGTCCCGCACCTTAAATATCAAGAAAGGTCCCTATGTATAATCAGTAGGTCCCGCACCTTAAATATCAAGGGTCCCTATGTATAATCAATAGGTCCCGCACCTTAAATATCAAGAAAGGTCCCTATGTAAAATCAATAGGTCCCTGACCTTAAATATCAAGAAAGGTCCCTACGTATAATCAATAGGTCCCAGACCTTAAATATCAAGGGTCCCTATGTAAAATCAATAGGTCCCGGAACTTAAATATCAAGAAAGGTCCCTATGTATAATCAATAGGTCCCGGTCTTTAAATTTTAAGGGTCCCTATGTAAAATCAATAGGTCCCGGACCTTAAATATCAAGGGTCCCTATGTAAAATCAATAGGTCCCGGACCTTAATATCAAGGGTCCCTATGTAAAATCAATAGGTCCCGGACCTTAAATATCAAGAAAGGTCCCTATGTATAATCAATAGGTCCCTGACCTTAAATATCAAGGGTCCCTATGTAAAATCAATTGGTCCCGGACCTTAAATATCAAGGGTCCCTATGTATAATCAATAGGTCCCGGACCTTAAATATCGAGGGTCCCTATGTATAATCAATAGGTCCCGCACCTTAAATATCAAGAAAGGTCCCTATGTATAATCAATAGGTCCCTGACCTTAAATATCAAGGGTCCCTGTGTATAATCAATAGGTCCCGCACCTTAAATATCAAGGGTCCCTATGTATAATCAATAGGTCCCAGACCTTAAATATCAAGGGTCCCTATGTAAAATCAATAGGTCCCGGTCCTTAAATATCATGAAGGGTCCCTATGTAAAATCAATAGGTCTGGACCTTAAATATCAAGGGTCCCTATGCAGTGTTTCAGCTGTAGGTCGCCATTTTCGCAAAATGCGAAAATTTTATTAAAGTGGCGAAAAAATTATAAATTGGCAAAATGTTTTAGCGATAAAAACTTGATTTGATGCCATGTTAAAATCGGCACGTGTGTTAACAAATAACAACTTCAGTAACCCATAGATAATCCCTTAATTAACTGCAAGTGCCCCAAGCAATGTACCAGGTGTGAAAACTTGAATGATTACCAAAAAAACAAGTGTACTGATGTGCCGACATCTGACAGGGACACAGGTAGTGTTCCTAGGCTATAGTCTGCTTTCAGGTGCCGATATACCTAAGTATTTTAATCGGATAATTAGCCACGAGATGATTATGGATAACTTTACCTGTTGACTGATGTAATCAAAAGTAATCCTGAGGAAGAACCGCCAAAATGTGCCATAAAAACGATTTTATCAATGTTTATAAGAGGAAGTGGCGGTAGTAAACAAATAATAAATTTCATTTCTTGATATAAAAATTTAATCATATAACAGACCTCCTCAAAATGATCCTTTTTCACAAAATAATCCATAAATAAAAGCATTTCTGATTGAATGATGGAAAATAGTAAAAACTCATCCACAGAAACTAGAGTCTGAGATGGCTGTCAAAACCATGTGTGCTCAAAAGAAGGAAAACAACTGTCAGAAACGAAATTTCAAAAAAAAAAAATCATTTTTCACATTTACATTGTAATCTAAGTTATATGAAAATTATTTATCCAAATAATTTAATGAGTTTATCCTGATCTATGTATTTTTTTTAAATCTTCAAATTGCAAATCACATATCAATGTTGTTGAACCCAACTAGTCTACTTGTACATAATTCTACCAAAAATAAATAAATAAATAATATTGAAAATTCAATGGATATCTTTATTTTGAGTAAAGAATTTTAAAATTGCAATTAATTATATTTATACAATATGCAAGTCCAATGCAGTGATTTACAGTCAAACATATAGATGCATGCAATGTGAATTCCCCCACAAAAAAAACTACTCCAGGTCTCTCATCCTGACTGAGTGGAAAAAGTAACTTTTGCCTGTCATTCTGCATAGTGGGCAAAAATATGTTTCTTATTGCAATAATATTAGCATGAACAATGAATAAAAATTTAGAAATAATATAGTAAATACATTGGCAAAAAGCATGTCTGATAGTGGCGAAAAAAATACTGATAATGGCGAAAAAAATTTAAAAGTGGCGAAAGTCCTGTCGATTTATTTTTGAGACCCAGAGGAAACACTGCCTATGTAAAATCAATAAGTCCCTGGCCTTATATCCTGGGAATGTTGAACCTCTGTATTCATAGTTTGTTAATAAATAAATGTTTGTGACTTTTTTTTTTTTGCTGTTAGAATCGGGGATATGTAACAAAGACAGATAGTAGTATTATAAATAGTGGCAGTCAAAACATCTTGACATCAGATATTGTTAAATTTATATTAGTGTTTCTAAACTTCTGTAGTATTAAATATAAAAGTATGGTTATATTTAATTTGTTGTTTTTGACAACTTGTTTCAAATTAATAACCAGGGTTCGTACAGGCCTGGAAAAGTCCTTAAATTTAGAGTCTAAATGTCTGTATGAACCCTGATAACATTTTATTCAAATATTATTGACTTGTATTTATAGAACCTACTATTGTTGTTTCAACTTTTGCTGTGGATGCGGCTAAGCTAGATGATACTTCTGCTGTGTTCATCTGGGACTGGGACAGAGAAGACGCTGTCAACCGACTAAAAATGAGAGGAAGATTTCATGGCTTCAAGGTAACCTTAAAACATATAAGGTCAAGGTTACCAGTTTATAGACATATCTGTTTATGAGGGGTGGAATCTTTTTATCTGTACAAATAGAAATTCAAAAAAAGTGATTGACCAATGAGAAGTTGTTGTTTAATGATAACTTTAAAAGCAACTTTTGATTTCAATTATGTCAAGAGACTTCAATTCAATACAACTAACCTTGTAGATTTGTCTAAATATAGAGATTTTGGCCCGTACTAAGACTGTATTGAGACCACCAGGTTTAAGTTAAGGCCCTTTGATTCTTATTTCAGTGAAATTAAAACTTTCGGACTATTTTCTTATGAAGACCTGAATTCTAATATACCACTGGTGTTCATTGTAAACTCAAGTGTTTGAAACTCATCTCAATATGTCCCAGGCTTATGATTTTCAACATGTTTTCCTTTTGTAGATTCAGTTTTGGAGAAAAGGGGCGAGGGAACAGACTTTCCGAGAAATAGAAATCCCTGAGAATCAGTTAACCCTTTTGTATGCAAGACGTAAAAAGCGAGCTGTAGACACACTACAGGCTACAATTACTGGTCTGTCCCCATATACCAACATGGAGGCTCAGATCGTTGTAATTAATACATATTATGCTGGACCTCCAAGTCTTGTCGTCGGATTCCGCACATCAGAAGGAGGTTGTAATTTCTGTCTGCTATTTCAGGATGGTGAAATATACTGGCCAAATTTTGTTTTAATTACAATGACAACAGATTATGGTTATGTAAGGTTCACCACCCACCACTCATACAATCACACCCTTCCTTGGCCACAAGGCATACACTGGCTTACAGATCATGGCACCCGTCACTAGTTTCAAGTCCATTCTGGTCAGATGTCGCATTGGTTTTCATTTTGAAAGAATGGTGGTTTTGTTTGGTTTCTTTGTTTCCTCCTACAAACTGACCACCTAGATATGTGAAGTATTTTGGCAAGGCTGAAAACGTCATTACTCTTCTGACTTCACAAATATTGACCCTTTTTTAGCTCACCTGAGCCGAAAGGCTCAGATGAGCTATTGCTATCTATCATCGTCCGTCGTCCGTCGTCCATCGTGCGTCGTCCGTCGTGCGTAAACTTAACATTTTAATCTTCTCCAAAACTACTGAGCCAAATTTGATGAAACTTGGTGATTATTATGCCTGGTAACAGCCTTTCAAAATTGTGTTCGGGGTTTGACCACGCCCAACAATATGGCTGCTGTTACTATAAATAGCCGAAAGACAAAAAAATCTTCTTCTCTGAAACCAAAAGGTGCAGGCAAATTTTGATTAGAATTTTGGATTCAGGATACCTAGATACACTAAAATTGTGTTTTTCATGAAAATTGGACGAAAATAGGTTACGCGTTTTTTGCGTAAATTATGTAATTTTTAAAATGAGACATTTATTGTTATAACTTCATAATGGCTGAAGATAATTGTATGGAGTTTTCACTGTTGATCTTGTCTTGCGACTTTCTTCCGATTGATGTCAAGGTCAAAGGTCAAGGTCATGTCCCAGTTTTTGACCTTTGATAAAAATGCTTTTTTTAAACATTTCTGGTGATAATGATGTAGGATTTTTGGTTAATTGTAGGTATTGACATGACGATTATTTTGATATATTGATTAATGTCATGGGTTCAAAGGTCAAGGTCACAGATGTACAAGTTTACCAAAATAGTTAATTATCTGCAAAACTATGAACTTTTTGTATCGGCATGTATATTAGAATATTGTAGGTAATGGCCCAATGGTCATTTTGATATATGAATAAAGGTCATGAGTTCAAAGGTCAAGGTCACAGATGTAAACAAGTACTGAAATCTATGTTTCCATTCCTGGTAGCCAAAATCGCCATTGGCTACTAATTTCTGAGGAATTCTTTCAAAAAGTAACCTATTTTAGCAAATTTGTGGAAAAATACTTTAAAAAGGACTGTATTTTCACAAATTTTGGAAATTTGGCTACTAATTATTTTAAATTTGTGGAAACCTAGTGAAATGATTATTTATCTCAAAAACTATAGACTTTTTGCATAGGCATGTATATTAGAATATTGTAGGTAATGGCCCAATGGTCATTTTGATATATGAATAAAGGTCATGAGTTCAAAGGTCAAGGTCACAGATGTAAACAAGTACTGAAATAATTATTTATCTCAAAAACTATAGACTTTTTGTATAGGTATGTATCAAAAACAAACATACTTATCCATTTATTATGTATATTAGAATATTTTAGGTATTATCCTAACAATCATTTTGATATATGAATGAAGGTCATGGGTTCAAAGGTCAAGGTCACAGATGTTAATGAATACCTGAATGGTTAATTATCTTGAAAGCTGTTAACTTTTTGTATATGCATGTATATTAGAATATTGTAGGTATTAGCTTTACAACCATTTTGATATATGAATGAAGGTTATGGGTTCAAAGGTCAAGGTCACGGATGTGAACAAGTTCTGAAATGATTATTTATCTCAAAAACTATAAACCTTTTGTATAGGCATGTATATTAGAATATTAAGGTATTATCCTAATGATCATTTTGATATATGAATAAAGAGCATGAGTTTAAATGTCAAGATCACAGATACAAACAAGTACTGAGATGATTATTTATCTCAAAAACTATAAACTTTTTGTATAGGGATGTATATTAGAATATTGGCCTAATTATCATTTTGATATTTGAATGAAGCTCATGGGTTCAAAGGTCACAGGTGAGCGTTAAGGCCCATGGGCCTCTTGTTATTTTTTACATGTAAGTTTTAAGTTAAAACTTGTACATGTATTTTATTTGGGTAAATTAACCAATAAATATTTGTTAAATTATTGTTTTCTCATCTTCTAAATTGAAGAAAAATAACAAATTGTAAATATGTCAATTTAAACCCCAAGTCTTGGCCTGAATCTAAAAAAAAATAGACAAGAGAAAGAGTGTCATGTAGGCTTTTAGGCTGCAAATAAGTACTCTAAGGTTCACCAGTTATTACCTCCCTTTTATGAATAGTGGATATTGACTGTTCTTTCGCCAAGCACTCTGCATTATGAATTGAAAGTCACGATTCTTTCGGTTGGGAACTTAAAATAAATGAGGTCCTGTATCACAGTGGGCTTGGCATGCTAAAGAACCCTGCTGTATAATGCCACCAGCCCAACACACAGACAAAATTTCTGCATCTTTGCCTATAGCTGGCAACGTTTCGATATAAGTGAAATATTCTTGACTGGGATGTTAAACACCATTACCCTTTCGTGAATTAATTACATATTAGTCTGCTTACAAGTAATTTTTTATTTTAAATTATTGATAAATATTATTCTTCTAAAACAGTGCCAGGCCCAGTGAAAATCTTTTCTGCAAGTATCATTGGAAGTAACTTTGTTAAGCTTAGCTGGTTACCACCGGATGAGATGGATCGTAATGGTATCATACTTGGTTACGATGTTGGATACCAAACTGGTAAGTATATGCAACCAATGGTTACAGTTTTATACAAAATTAACCCACAGTATCTCAGTTAGTTATAAACAAATGTAATAGAATATAATAAGATCAGCTCAGTTAAGATTTTACAAACTGGTCAGTATTAGAGATTTACATGTAGCTCTATAGTTAAATACTTGATTCCAGTATATGATTTATGTTGCCATGGCAACCCCATTTATATCTTAATATATCATTAAAAGTGCAATTGCCCAGATAAAGTGGTAAATGGTTCAGATAGTAACATATAGGAATTTATTGTATTTACCTAAACATGTAGTATAATTGGTTTTTTTATGTTCATGTTTTAACTCACATTAATACATCTACAAAGTTTTTATGATTTCAGTGCTTTAAGTGCTTTGATTATATTTTGAAATTTGTTTATTACAGTTAACGGATTAGAGTTGGGTAAAATGCAGGATAAGGACCCACAGATAAACACACCATACGTAAATAACACAGTACTCAACGGATTGGTCCAGAGTCAGAAATATAGAATATTTATATGGGCCCGGACCAGAATGGGACGAGGAGAAGGTTACTTCATTGAAGTTATAACAGAAAAAGCTGGCAGTAAGTTCATTTATTTTTGTCTCATTATTTCTTTATTGTGAATTTAACTTCACTCACTTCAGTGCAGTTTCTGAAGTACCAGCAGTCTATATGCTTAATGCCAAGTGAGTTTGGGTGCTCCTAAAGTGTAAGAAACTCCTGTCTAGTTGGCTACACCTGCCAATTTTAGATCTCTTCTGTATTTTGTCAGAATTTGTTTTTAAAAATATTTTACTAGTATTCTTTCCAAATGGATTTTTCAAATTATGAAATTATTATTACTTGGATTATTTTTCAGCTCAAAAGGTGCCAAGCTTTGAGTTAAGGAACATCAATTCTACATTTGTTAATGTAACCTGGACAGAGATTGTCGATAAGAAGTCTGGTACAGTGGTATACATTGAATACAGAAAATCAGGTAAACATTAAACTATTTCTGAGTTCCGTTATGTTATCCAATTTACATTTAGTTCCGTTATGTTATCCAGTTTACATTTAGTTCCGTTATGTTATCCAGTTTACATTTAGTTCCGTTATGTTATCCAGTTTACATTAAGTTCCATTATGTTATCCAATTTACATTTAGTTCCGTTATGTTATCCAGTTTACATTAAGTTCCATTATGTTATCCAATTTACATTTAGTTCCGTTATGTTATCCAATTTACATTTAGTTCCGTTATGTTATCCAGTTTACATTCAGTTCCGTTATGTTATCCAGTTTACATTCAGTTCCGTTATGTTATCCAATTTACATTTAGTTCCGTTATGTTATCCAATTTACATTTAGTTCCGTTATGTTATCCAGTTTACATTAAGTTCCGTTATGTTATCCAGTTTACATTCAGTTCCGTTATGTTATCCAGTTTACATTCAGTTCCGTTATGTTATCCAATTTACATTTAGTTCCGTTATGTGATCCAATTTACATTTAGTTCCGTTATGTTATCCAGTTTACATTAGTTCCGTTATGTTATCCAGTTTACATTTAGTTCCGTTATGTTATCCAATTTACATTTAGTTCCGTTATGTTATCCAGTTTACATTTAGTTCCGTTATGTTATCCAATTTACATTTAGTTCCGTTATGTGATCCAATTTACATTTAGTTCCGTTATGTTATCCAGTTTACATTAAGTTCCGTTATGTTATCCAGTTTACATTTAGTTCCGTTATGTTATCCAATTTACATTTAGTTCCGTTATGTTATCCAGTTTACATTTAGTTCCGTTATGTTATCCAATTTACATTTAGTTCCGTTATGTGATCCAATTTACATTTAGTTCCGTTATGTTATCCAGTTTACATTAAGTTCCGTTATGTTATCCAATTTACATTTAGTTCCGTTATGTTATCCAGTTTACATTTAGTTCCGTTATGTTATCCAATTTACATTTAGTTCCGTTATGTTATCCAATTTACATTTAGTTCCGTTATGTTATCCAGTTTACATTAAGTTCCGTTATGTTATCCAGTTTACATTAAGTTCCATTATGTTATCCAGTTTACATTAAGTTCCGTTATGTTATCCAGTTTACATTTAGTTCCGTTATGTTATCCAGTTTACATTAAGTTCCATTATGTTATCCAATTTACATTTAGTTCCGTTATGTTATCCAATTTACATTTAGTTCCGTTATGTTATCCAGTTTACATTAGTTCCGTTATGTTATCAGTTTACATTTAGTTCCGTTATGTTATCCAATTTACATTTAGTTCCGTTATGTTATCCAATTTACATTTAGTTCCGTTATGTTATCCAGTTTACATTAAGTTCCGTTATGTTATTCAGTTTACATTTAGTTCCATTATGTTATCCAATTTACATTTAGTTCCGTTATGTTATCCAATTTACATTTAGTTCCGTTATGTTATCCAGTTTACATTAAGTTCCGTTATGTTATCCAATTTACATTTAGTTCCGTTATGTTATCCAGTTTACATTAAGTTCCGTTATGTTATTCAGTTTACATTTAGTTCCGTTATGTTATCCAATTTACATTTAGTTCCGTTATGTTATCCAATTTACATTTAGTTCCGTTATGTTATCCAATTTACATTTAGTTCCGTTATGTTATCCAGTTTACATTTAGTTCCGTTATGTTATCCAATTTACATTTAGTTCCGTTATGTTATCCAATTTACATTTAGTTCCGTTATGTTATCCAGTTTACATTAGTTCCGTTATGTTATTCAGTTTACATTTAGTTCCGTTATGTTATCCAATTTACATTTAGTTCCGTTATGTTATCCAATTTACATTTAGTTCCGTTATGTTATCCAGTTTACATTTAGTTCCGTTATGTTATCCAATTTACATTTAGTTCCGTTATGTTATCCAGTTTACATTTAGTTCCGTTATGTTATCCAGTTTACATTTAGTTCCGTTATGTTATCCAATTTACATTTAGTTCCGTTATGTTATCCAGTTTACATTTAGTTCCGTTATGTTATCCAATTTACATTTAGTTCCGTTATGTTATCCAATTTACATTTAGTTCCGTTATGTTATCCAGTTTACATTTAGTTCCGTTATGTTATTCAGTTTACATTTAGTTCCGTTATGTTATTCAGTTTACATTTAGTTCCGTTATGTTATCCAGTTTACATTAAGTTCCGTTATGTTATTCAGTTTACATTTAGTTCCGTTATGTTATCCAGTTTACATTAAGTTCCGTTATGTTATCCAATTTACATTTAGTTCCGTTATGTTATCCAGTTTACATTTAGTTCCGTTATGTTATCCAATTTACATTTAGTTTCGTTATGTTATCCAGTTTACATTTAGTTCCGTTATGTTATCCAGTTTACAATAAGTTCCGTTATGTTATCCAGTTTACATTAAGTTCCATTATGTTATCCAATTTACATTTAGTTCCGTTGTGTTATCCAGTTTACATTTAGTTCCATTATGTTAACCAGTTTACATTAAGTTCCGTTATGTTATCCAATTTACATTTAGTTCCGTTATGTGATCCAGTTTACATTTAGTTCCATTATGTTATCCAGTTTACATTAAGTTCCGTTATGTTATCCAATTTACATTTAGTTCCGTTATGTTATCCAGTTTACATTAAGTTCCGTTATGTTATCCAATTTACATTTAGTTCCGTTATGTTATCCAGTTTACATTTAGTTCCGTTATGTTATCCAGTTTACATTTAGTTCCGTTATGTTATCCAATTTACATTTAGTTCCGTTATGTTATCCAGTTTACATTTAGTTCCGTTATGTTATCCAATTTACATTTAGTTCCGTTATGTTATCCAGTTTACATTTAGTTCCGTTGTGTTATCCAGTTTACATTTAGTTCCGTTATGTTATCCAGTTACATTAAGTTCCATTATGTTATCCAGTTTACATTTAGTTCCGTTGTGTTATCCAGTTTACATTTAGTTCCGTTATGTTATCCAGTTTACATTTAGTTCCGTTATGTTATCCAGTTTACATTTAGTTCCGTTATGTTATCCAGTTTACATTTAGTTCCGTTGTGTTATCCAGTTTACATTTAGTTCCGTTATGTTATCCAGTTTACATTCAGTTCCGTTATGTTATCCAGTTTACATTTAGTTCCGTTATGTTATCCAATTTACATTTAGTTCCATTATGTTATCCAGTTTACATTTAGTTCCGTTATGTTATCCAGTTTACATTCAGTTCCGTTATGTTATCCAGTTTACATTTAGTTCCGTTATGTTATCCAATTTACATTTAGTTCCGTTATGTTATCCAGTTTACATTTAGTTCCGTTGTGTTATCCAGTTTACATTTAGTTCCGTTGTGTTATCCAGTTTACATTTAGTCTTAAGAGCTGCACCAGGTGCTTCTTATCATGTTGATTAGTGCTCCTTCTATGACATCACAGGGATAAACTCGCTACAGGACAATCAGCTGTTTTGTCTAGTCTGTCACTGATGGAAAAGATCATTTTTGACACTTTAAGTTAGAACCAAATTTATTTGTTTTTATGAGAATACTGTGAATGTTTCCTCCATGTATGAAAACACCTGTTGCTATAATTTATAATAATTATTTTCTCAGAAGATGATGTAACATAAATTGGGCTAACCATCAAAATATTCTTTGATACACCTGACTTTGTGTACATATCGTTTACAGTAAAACCTGTCTATAAACGCCATTTGAAGGACTGGCTGACAGATGACCTTTGTAGACAGGGGTCATATTGCCGCGTCTTATTACTTAGCTTGATTTGCATTCTTTGGTACACTTTTGATCATAATTCTGTGTATGATAAGATTTTGTGTAGATTTAATATATAATCTTAATCAGGAACTGATATAATTTGAGTAGGAACTAAAATCTAAAAAAACCTTTAAGTACTTGGTTTTTTCCTGGCATAATTCTGTGTATGATAAGATTTTGTGTACATTTAATATATAATCTTAATCAGGAACTGATATAATTTGAGTAGGAACTAAAATCTAAAAAAACCTTTAAGTACTTGGTTTTTTCCTGGCATGTCACTGTCAAACCACTATTATTGAAATGGATAACTTGCTTATCCACTGTTTATAATGGTATTACTTTAAACATGTTTATTTTTGCATTGTACTAATTTCCACTTATTTTGTGCTCGTTTGTTTTGCGGGCAAATTAATACTGAGCGAAATATATATTATATGTAATGTGTTATAATGCACTTTTCACAAACGCGAAAATTTAACTACACGGATATGTCTAAATTTCCTATACCACGTTGATAAATACACACGAAATGTTAAATCCCTTTACACTATTACTTATTCATCTTTTTTAACTGTTATTATTTACAGGTGCCTCTGATTGGCAGCAGTCTACAGATGAGGTTGCTAAGAACTGGATCGGTATAAGTGACCTGGAAAGTGGAACGTCATATCAACTTAAACTGATTGTTACAAATGGAAAGACAAGGGCCAAAAGTGGAGAAGTCACATTTTCAACCATGGGAATCGGTAATGATAACATTACTGTAGTGATTGGAATTACAGGATTGTTTTTTAAAGTCTTTTCTCTAAGTCACTTACTTCATAAAACAAATCAAACTGCTTACAAATAAATTCTTGTCTCGGGGATATTGCAAGCTTAGGCTTATCAAGGTCCTCAAAGAGTCATCACAGTATTGTTGATAAGTTTGATGTCTCTGTTTATCTACAATAGTTGTGTCTATATATTGTACTCTTTGGTTTCTAAACACAAACTTCATTATGATCTTCAACCAATTATATCAATGTTTTGGGGTTATAATTAAGATCAACACGGGCAGTAAAACATCTCGCTCCTGGATATAAAGATAGGTGAAGTGAGACAATATTCGCTTGAGAAGACTTCATATTTTCCTCAGCCAAGGGAACTACATATATTTACTTCATTATACCAAACAAAAAGGCGTTCTATTTCACCTTTTATTCTGATAATTAATTCAGGTTAGCAGGTTTGGATGCTCCTAATCAGAAAATTTGGTTTGGTTGGTTGAATGTTGCTTAACGTCGCATCAGCAATTTTTTCAGCTATTCGCGACGAGAACTATTTAATTAATCTCTAGTATGGATTAATCTATGAACAATTTTTGTGTATGCATGTGAAGTGCGAGTGTGTTGTATGGTCTGCCTTGTACTAGCCCGCACTCAGGGCGACTTTACCGTGCTAGCTCACAGAGTCAGTACGCCGCAGACAAGCGTACCACTCCCCCAGTCCATTATACTGATACCAGGTGAATCAGTAAAGGCCAACGGTAAGGAAAATTCACTTTCCCACATGTTGTCCGAGCGGGACTCAAACTCACAGCGGTGAGAGACCCTGGATTTAAAGACTGACGTCTTTTCCATTAGGCCACCGCGCCCTCTCCCTAATCAGAAAAGGAAGGATATGCAAACAGAAGTAGGATTACTCTTTAATTACTGTAACAGTTTTAAGTTTCTGTGCCTAGTGGTAGACATTGCAATATCCCATGGCAATGTTGACCGCTGTTTCAAACAGTGAATTGTTTCACATCAAGTGATTAGAAATTGACCAATAATGAGTTTTAAGAATTTTCTGTGAGGTATAATAAAGTTAAATAAATCACTCCTGGGAACATAATAAAATAACTCATTTGTTTTACAGCCTCTGCCTACAGCTTGGGAGCTAACTTTGGTTGGTTTATCGGTTTAATACTGTCTCTACTCATCATAATCGGAGTTGGTCTTCTTATCTGGTTCCTACGGAAACAAGCGTTATCAAAACCACTACCAGAGAGGAAGTACAATGGTAAATATGTTATATCAGTATATTATATTGTGGTTAAAGACATCGGGGCTTGGAAATTCCACCAAATATTTCAATTAAGAATAAACCAGTGTTTTGCCATTTGACCATAATTGGAGATAGGTATTCATACAGTAAACTGCGAAATTTCTAAGAAATATTTATTGCAAAAACAAATTTTACAGTTTAAATGGTTAATTAGAAGCTTCAGATTCGATTCAATGTTATGATTTATCAACCATATCTTAAAACTTGTAATTTCGATACTCGTAGTACTACTTTAATGCAAACAGCCTTTAAGATGTAAAAATAACTGATAAACTGCTGTTTTAAAAACTCCTATTGTAATTGCCTAGGATTTATGGAAAAAACACTGGAGAAAACAGGTCTTTGAATAATGCATTTCCATTGAGGATTTAATAGAATTCAAAATTTATTAGTCCAATTCATTTTTAGCTCACCTGACCAAAGGTCATGTGAGCTTATGGTATGGTGCAGCGTGTGTATGTGCGTGCGTGCGTGTGTGCGTGCGTGTGTGTGTGCGTGCGTGCGTCGTTAACACACATTTTCGACTTCTCCTCTGAAAGTACTTGGCAGATTTCAACGAGACTTGGTCAGAAGCATGTCTGGGTCGGTGCAATTCAGATTTGTTCGTGGCATTGCCATGGCTACCATAACTAGGTCAAGGTGACCTAGGGGTGCAAAAATCTTAAAAAATCTTCTTCTCCGAAAGTATTGATTGGAGAAAAAATCTGATGTGATATTTGGCTTCTCTAGGGTCTTAAGCCTGTAGTTTGTTCATTTCGTGAAATTCGGTCGAAAAATGGGTTACGCGTTTTTGCGTTTAATTTTGAAAAAATCGTAAAATAGCTTCAAATTGTTATAACTTGACTACTTGACCAGATAATGACATGGGGTTTTCAGTTTTGACATCTTCTTGTTAGTATCTTCAAAATGAGGTCAAGGTCAATTGTGAAGGTCGTGACCTAATTTTTTTTACCTCTGATTATAATTATTATCTCTAAAACTATAAACTTTTTGTATAGTCATGTATATTAGAATGTTGTAGGTATTGATACCACGATCATTTTGATGTATAGAAAAAGGTCATGGGTTCAAAGGTCAAGGTCACAGATGCAAAACAATACCGAAATGGTTAATTTTCTCGAAAACTATAAACTTTTTATATAGGCATGTATATTAGAATGTTGTAGATATTGTTACAACGGTCATTTTGATATAAAGAAAAAGGTCATGGGTTCAAAGGTCAAGGTCACAAATGTGAAAACAATACCGAAATGGTTAATTATCTCGAAAACTATAAACTTTTTGTATAGGCATGTATATAAGAATGTTGTAGATATTGTTACAATGATCATTTTGATGTATAGAAAAAGGTCATGGGTTCAAAGGTCAAGGTCACAGATGCAAAACAATACTGAAATGGTTAATTATCTCGAAAACTATAAACTTTTTGTATAGGCATGTATATTAGAATGTTGTAGGTATTGATACAACGATCATTTTGATGTATAGAAAAAGGTCATGGGTTCAAAGGTCAAGGTCACAGATGCAAATCAATACTGAAATGGTTAATTATCTCGAAAACTATAAACTTTTTATAGGCATGTATATTAGAATGTTGTAGGTATTGATACGACGATCATTTTGATGTATAGAAAAAGGTCATGGGTTCAAAGGTCAAGGTCACAGATGCAAAACAATACCGAAATGGTTAATTATCTCGAAAACTATAAACTTTTTGTATAGGCATGTATATTAGAATGTTGTAGATATTGTTACAACGATCATTTTGATGTATAGAGAAAGGTCATGGGTTCAAAGGTCAAGGTCACAGATGCGAATCAATACTGAAATGGTTAATTATCTCGAAAACTATAAACTTTTTGTATAGGCATGTATATTAGAATGTTGTAGGTATTGATACAACGATCATTTTGATGTATAGAAAAAGGTCATGGGTTCAAAGGTCAAGGTCACAGATGCAAATCAATACTGAAATGGTTAATTATCTCGAAAACTATAAACTTTTTGTATAGGCATGTATATTAGAATGTTGTAGGTATTGATACAACGATCATTTTGATGTATAGAAAAAGGTTATGGGTTCAAAGGTCAAGGTCACAGATGCGAAAACAATACCAAAATGGTTAATTATCTCGAAAACTATTAACGTTTTGTAAAAGGATGTATATTAGAATGTTGTAGGTATCAATAAAACAATCATTTCGATGTATAGAAAAAGGTCATGGGTTTAAAGGTCAAGGTCACAGATGTTAAACAATACTGAAATGGTTAATTATCTTGAAAACCATAAACGTTTTGTATAGGCATGTATATTAGAATGTTGTAGGTATTGATACAATGATCATTTTGATGTAAAGAAAAAAGTCATTGGGGTTTAGTATTTACGTTTTCTTTAAATCTATCAGCTAGCCATTAGTTATCAGGTGAGCGTATAAGGCCCATGGGCCTCTTGTTTGGTTACAAAATAGATTTTCCAAGCCCTGAGATTGTTGTTTGCATTCTTTTTATGTTTATATGTTGTAAAATGGTATGAACAGGGAAATCAGGTAATCTTTACTATTTAAATGCTAGTTGGTAGAGTTATATCCAAACAAAAATCGCTAAATGATGTAATAGTATTTCTCTGTTATTTTTAATTGTTAAGTATTTAATTGCATGACAATTGGTTTCATTTATTTACACAATTTTACTTTATAACAAATAATGCGATTGTTACTTGTAATATTTTTTTCCAGTGAATGTTGTTAGATAGCATGCCATAGGATGCACATAACATTTGTGTGGAAGTATTATTCCCATTGCGTATTTAGCCCAAGAGCTAGTGGGGTTTGAAATATGTGTCAATGGCCAAAAGCTTTGAAGGTTGTTTCTGATAGAAAAATGTCTGTAGTTTTCGAATTTGGGCGTCTTGTGAATGAACTCGTTTCCGATTTTTTTTCAGACGCGAGTTTTTACACTAGAATCGCATTTTTCAGCCGGTTTTTCGGTAATTTGATAATTCTGCATTATGGACGCGATATGGCCTTAAAATGTCTTATTACTGATGCGGTTATCAAGAATTATGATCATTGTTGACATTTAAGTTAAAAACTTCTTGATACATTTCAGATTTTTTTTTAAAATAACTATTTTAGGAAAAAAATAGACCAAAAATTTTGCGTTTTTAATATTTTGCCCTCTTTTATGTCTTATAAAAAAATAATAAAAGCATTTAAGTGAAATGTTTTACCATATTGTCACAGCCTAATGTGTTTTGCATTCAATAAAAGTAGCTGCATATCATTTGGTAGGAAATTGCGGCACCCACAGTGGAAAAACTTTCCCCTACCAGGCATGGGCACAATTACTCAAAAATGTAATCGATTAATAATCGATTACTTAGGGTATTTTTGTGTAATCGATTATTAATCGATTACAGTCAGTTTTGTCCTGTAATCGATTGCAATCGATTACTTTAGGAGATGTAATCGATTAATAATCGATTATTTGAGGTTTTTATTCAATCATTATCTAAGTATTACTGGTATATCAGAAATACTGATATTACAGAAAAAAAAGAAATTGTGATGGATGGATTATATTTAATCATTGAACATATATACATTATTCTAATTGTGAAGCATTAAATCTTCTGCCAATTGCATTGCATTGCATTTAATCATCATTAACTTTTGAAATGTTTCATCATTTAATCTGCATCTGTCGGGGCGAAAGATTCTTCCGGCAATACTAAATAACCGTTCCACAGGGGCCGAAGAGGCTGGAATGGAGAGGTAACGCTTAGCCAGAGTTGCAAGGCATGGATAGATATTTTCATTTTCTTTCCAATATGAAAGGACATCTGTAGATTCAACACAAGGCTCATTGAGGTACATTGTCACTTCCTGTCTAATTGCATCACCAGACACAGCCCTACATCGATTTTTCTTGGGGGTCATGAAGCTAAATAGCTGACTTTCATCAAGTTTTGTTTTTTCTGTGGTGGTGAATCTTCTGAATCGCTTTGTTGAGTGATAGGGCTTTGAATTTTTGCTTTTCTTGCATTGGAGAGGAGTTTTTCTTCCATCTCTTCTGGATTCTTACACCAACGAAGTTTCAAAGAAGGATCCAATATAGCTGACATTATATAGTTGTCATCTAAAAGATACTGTGACAGACGTTTGTCTAGTGATGATTTAAGACATGAAACCATCCTGTTATTGTAGGTTGATGATATTTCCTCTAATTTATGCTGTAGCCCCAAAGTGATAGGTACTACCAGACTGGCAGAAACTGACTTTTCTCTCTGCACCATTACCGTTGCTTCCTCAAATGGCTTCAAAATTGAACAAAGTTCTTTTAAAAGTTTCCTTTCGTAAGTTGAAAGCTGTGATGGTGCTCCACATTGAGCAAGCTTTTCTTCAGAAACAGCTAAGACAGATCGAAGCATCACAATCTGTGAATTCCACTAGTGACATTGTCTGCCTGCAATCTTTTTTCATTCTCCAAAATGTCAGAGGCATTTATAGATTTTCGTACAAATTTTACAATATTTGCAGCTTTTGAAACAACTCCCTTTAGATGTTGACTAGTTTCTGATAAGCCATCTTTTACTACCAACTGAATTGTATGGGCATAACAATGACCAAGAGTTGGAAAATTATCATCAGGGAATTCTAAGGCATCCTCCTCATCCTCATCTGTCTCAGAGTCACTCTTTTCATCATTGCTGTCTTCTTGTTTTGCTTCAGCCTTGGAAGGAAATCCAGGCAATGAAAACTGCAATGCTTTTTTCATGTTTGCAGCATTGTCTGTAATAACATTTCTAACCTTGATGATATGTCATAGCCTGCAAGAGCCTCTTCGTATTCTTGACGAATCTTTTCTGCAGTGTGCCGCCCTTTCACACGTTTGCAAACTATCATCACAGATTCTAATTGCCAGTTGAGGATAAAATGCCCAGTAATACCAATGAATCCTCTCATCTGTCGATTGGACCAGAGATCAACTGTTAGGCAAATATTTTCCACTGATGTTAATTTATCTTTGAGTTTGTGTTCTGTTTCAGTATATACTTTGTCAAGGTGTTTTGTAGACAATTGTTTTCTGGATGGTAGTTCATACTTTGGATCTAATAAGCTCACAAAGTTTTTAAATGAGGGATTCTCTACTACTGAAAGAGGAGACATTGTGTCTGCAATGAAATGCACCAAGGCATTTGTTACTCCTTTTTGCTTTGGATCTGAGCTTCCATATTTCGTAGACTTTTGTTTGACAAATTCATCAATGTTTTGTTGTGATTTAGAGGTACTTTGACTGCTTATTGACAATAATTCGTTTCTGTGTTTTCTCTGCAAAAAATAATAATTGTGTAACAGTAAAAGGCCATTTGAATTATGTTCTCACTGGGGCTACCTACTCATATAACAATAGGGAGTTCACACTTCACATGTCATTATCTGCAGTTAAGCCACTTAATTACCCTATAAAAACAACATTACCTCCTGTGCTCTCTCTCTCTTCTCTCTCTCTCTCTCTCTCTCTCTCTCTCTCTCTCTCCAATTTATATTCTGATATGAAATAATGTAGTCTGTTTTCAACAAACTTTTTTCTTATATAAAATTATAAACATCTCTCTCTCTCTCTCTCTCTCTCTCCATAACAACAATTGATACTGTAATATAAAATAATGATGACAAAAAAACAAACTTTTTAATATCATATAAAACTAACTCTCTCTCTCTCCTCTCTCTCTCTCTCTCATGTTGTTATCAGTATCAAATATTTGACAATAAAATGACAATAAAAACTATACAAAGCTTACCTTGATATGGGTTGAAAAATTGGATGTTGTTTGTACATTTCCAGATATACTTGCATTGTAGTCTAACATTTCCCAATGGTGGCCAGTCATTTGGCAGTACAAAGTGGTCTTTCCAAGACATAGTTTTACACTGAATACTAAAATCTTCCAGATAGTAGAACACAGTGAACAGATTTCAACTTATTATATACTCAAGTAAACCTATATACCCTTAGGGGCAATTGGGGTGTGTAGAAAAATTGTGTTTAACAGTCTGACAAAGACACAAAAATTAACTTTTTAATGCATGATTTCTATGACTATTTTGTGCTCTACTAGTATTTCTAATTGTAAAAATTGACAATAAATTGTATAAAGTAATCGAATGTAATCGAAAAAGTAATTATAATTACAGCCACAAATTTCACTGTAATCGATTAAATTACGATTTCAAGTAATCGAAAATCTCTTCGATTACAGATTACTGTCGATTACTTTAAAAAAAGTAATCATTACAATCGATTACGATTACTCGATTACGATTACCCCATGCCTGTCCCCTACCCCAAAAATTGCAAATTTCTCAAAAAATCGATCTTTACTACAAATTTTGCTATTAGTTGCCATACTGATTGTTATACCGTGTAAGCTTTAATACTTGGGTGACAACATTGAAGACCTCTAACTAAAAACTTCTTGTTAAGCATTCAATCTCAATTTTGTGGCCAATTTTAAACAACCGAGTTTTGCGTTTTTACTTAATCTTTATTCGTTAAAGTCTTGTAGCGCATTCAAAAAAAGCCTGATTATCAATATACTATTTTATTTAGAATCCCTGATGTGTGTGCTTTATTGTGCAAGTATAATGTGTAACAAAATCGTCACATTAACCCATTACCCACGATTTATTCTTCCCCTACCCCAATATGCTAACGATATGCGAATTCACGGGATATACTGTGTTAGTGCTCTTAGACAGGCTGGTTCAAAATAACTCGTATTCATTCAGAATTATAATTTCATTCATCATCAGTGTCTTCACTATCACTACTGTCGGATTCACGTACATCCTCATCTTCTCCCATGTCATCCTCTGTAAAAGTTGTACTGTCCATCTTCAGTCTTATATCTTTCGGAATCTGTTCACCTTCAAACCAGTGAATCGCATACTTGTTATTTTCTTTTTTCCATCCATTTTCTTGTGGAGTATTTAATGTAGGACAACTGCAATTGGCATGTTTCCAAAAATATGCAACATATTCTGTTCGGAGGATTTTCTGAACAAGAACACTTTTACAAGGAGGTAGTGAACTCGGATCGGCTCCTTTGAGCTTTTCTAATGGGTCAGTTTGATTTGTTGGAGCGTATTTCTCTCTGAAAATGGCAAATCGTGCCTCATTTACTGTTTTAATGTTTTTTTTGCCATACATTTCACAGACAAAAGATTCCATTACCTTCATATCTCTTTCATTAACTCTTTGATTTGTTCCAATATTTGAGAAAACGCTTCTGAAAGTTGCACTTTTTCAACGATATTATAAGGCCTAATTTTACCTTTTCTAAGAAATGCTGCAGTATAATCACATCCAGTGAAAGCATGGATAGCTGGAAGAACTTGGCACATTTCGATCCCAATTTCATTGGACAGTTTTGTTAGATCAATAAATCGCCTAGTATTGGTGCCGTCAGTGCCTGAATCCATCCATATGTTTGCATGTATTTGGTGACAATGATACAATAAAATAACCATTACATCCGTGTCATTTGCTCTAACCACTACGTTAGGAGAATCGGACCTTGAGGCAATGTATTGCACATGTAAGGTGATCCTGGTATCTGCCTCCTCGTGGGTACAGGCAAGATTGGACACTTCACTGCACACTACTGTTGCATCATTTTCGCAATAGAATTGATGGCAGTGGTCCTCTGTTGCATAATATAATGTATGGCCTGCAAGAATGTCAGCATAGTTATCATTCTTCCATTCTTGTAGCAAAAACGATAGTAATGACCTCTTGAAATTAGCAGATTTCAAAGCTGAACGGAAATCATGAGGTCGCTTTTGTTTTGGGCCCATTACTACAATATCTGGTCCACTGCTCTCTCCTCGCATATCTCTTTCAATATCTTTGATGGATGGATGGACATATGTGTCACAAACAAAGTGTATTTCTTTTGCCAGTTTACATAATAGCTTGAGAATGGTTTTGGCTACACCTTCAAAAGTATCTGGTAGGTTTGACAGCAACTGTATAAGGAACATGGCATCAACGACATAAGCATCAATTTGATTTGCAGCTGGAGGATCAGAATGAGCCTTGCTCTCTAACATTTTCATAAGTATTGATTTGTCGGTTTTATTCATATTCCCGTCAATTTGTGCAAGAGCTGGCGGCACGGGAGTGAGAGGATATTCAAAAACTTTCTGCAAGTTTATATCTGTTGTCGTTGCCAAAAACAAAAGCCTACCAAATAGATCACGTGAACACTGTAGCTGTATGATTTTCTTTGCTTTCACCTCAACCCGAACCTTAAGTGCCAAAGATGCAAAAGTGCGCAATTTGTTTCTTGTAATAGGTTTTTCAAATCTAGAGGGATCTGCAAAACAGCCATTTCTAAAGTCGTGAAAAGATTGCTCGCCATATTTTACACAACTAAGTATCTCATTTTTCACATCATCTTTGACTCTGTTACCAGTTGATATGCACAGGAGATCCTCATTTCTTATCTCTGTATCAAACGGATTCTTAGTTGCTTTAATACAGTCGATCAAACTACTTACATCTTTATTATCTCTCTGAATTCGCGACGGCTTGAGCTCTTGATTCACATCCCCCTTTTTCCGGATTCCAGTTTTGAGAGAAGAGCACCAACGATAGCACTGCGGACACTTCGTGTAATCATCCATCTTCGCCTGGCCGTATATGACTGGCTGAATGCAGAAATGCCAGTTAGACGAGATGCAGCATCAGCATTGATTGTCTGCTCAAGTGTCATGTCCACTGGAATTCTGGAAAATGATTTATTCGAGCGTCTTTTGACAAACCACCATTCTCAAGCATTGCTCTTGCTTGTGGATGACTTATATCAATGTTAAGTAAATTTAAGTGATAGCGTGTCATCCATCTTGCATAGTTTGGTCTATTAGCTGCAAAAAATACTGGACACATTTTTCCTAAGCAGTAAGTAAATAAACAGGGATTTTTCTGACCTTTTTGGGAAAAGGACCTTGGGATGAAATTGGGAAAATGCTCAACAAAAATGTAATTTTGGGAAAAATCACAACATATTAGAAATTCTAGACCACAAGAATACTGGTAATTGAACAATTTATATCGGTGTTCACAGCAAAATAGCGCTGTCTCTTTATAAATCATCCAGCAAAATGTGGGTTAATATAGATTGAAATCGTTATGAGAACGAGATATCTTCCAAATATGATGTTGATGTTCTTGTGAAATTTTTTCTCTCAAAAAATTGATAAACATAGCTAATTGGGAATTTTTTACTACAGAATTGGGAAAAATGTATGGTTTTTTGCATTGGGAATGGGTCCCTTTACCGGACCCTGTGGATACCCAGAAAAATCCCTGATAAAGGTAGATCGTTAGTTCGACAAGATCTACTGAAAAGTAACAGAAGTTCAACTAATTCAATATACATAAACCAATACTGTGCTGTTGATCCATGGTTTCCAGTTCTTGTGTCATTGGAAAAGGCTTCATACATATCAAAAATAGATTTTAAATTTTCTTGCTCTAGAACGTTTTGCATTTCTTCTGAAGAAGTATTTGTAATGAATTGTTCTAACTGCTCGTATAAAGATTCAGATATCTGACCATGCTCTTCCAGAAAAGACCGAAAATGGAGAATACGGAAAGAAAGAGATAATATAGTATGCATTCTCTGACATCTGTTATAATGCTTCCCTTTTATGAACCCATTTAGAGACCCTTCTGCCAGAACTTTGGTCTCGGTTAGCACATATGGTCCGCCAGAGCCCTCAATTAAGTGACCAAGAGCGCCAAAATATGCCAACATTATATGGAAAGGACCAAAACATATGAAAATATTGTCGTACTTTGGTGATTCTTCTTCCGATTGTATCTGCATCGCTGGTTTAGCTATGGCAAGATCATAGTGGACAATTGCTGTGTTATCAGAACATTCCCGTGCCACAATCTGCGATCGACGTAATGTTTCCGACACCACATCTAATCGGGTCGGTGGCAAACTTATATTGTCCATATAGCCTATCACTTGCTCTGGTAGATGATCTACTGTGATTAGAGAATTCCATCCTGACCACATGGGTATATTAGAAAATAAATGGTGACAAATCACCCATGTTAAATCCCTTTTTCTGGTCTCATTTAAATTAGAGGGGTCCGAAATTGCTTTTACGGGATATTGAAATTTTGTTATTTTTGGACGCTTTCTGTAAGATTCTAAAATAGGGTCCTCAATATCTAAAGAGCGTTTACGTTTCAATGACTTTGTTTGTGTAGTGGATACTTGTGGAATTCCTAGAGAGTCCCCCATTGAATGTTGTTCGTCGGGAGTGTTCTGGTAACATATTCCAACTGTGTCGTGCAAAGTTCCGCTTCCAGACAAAGTCTCGGTGTTTTCATCATAATTATCCCAAGCCGTTCCGGTTGACAAGTTTGGAATTTTCAGTAATCCATCAGGAGTTAGCTGATTCCTGTCTGATATTGTCATTGCAAGTTCAGTTTCAAGTGTCTCCGCAACATGGTAACTTATTGAGTGCCCTAAATGATTTAGTACTTCAATAATTTTCCTACTACCAGTCATACTTTTAAAACCCAGTCCAAGACATAAATGTTTTGATGGCTTTATTTCGCCATTGGTTACAGCAAACAAAGCATCATCTGCTGCTGAACTGATGCATCTATTCATTCTTTCAGAAGGTTCTTTTGTTGAAGACCCTGTATATAGAGTTTTAAAAAACTGCATAAGTATGTCTGGGGGGTTAGCTTGGCCTTTCTGTATTTCATTTACAGTCAATGGGTTCTGTAATTGGGGACATGTCTTTGACATTTCTAATATTGTATTTCGCAACTGGTATGCAGCTTCAGTGACTTTGGAATTTAATAAAAACGTATTATGGAAACCTATAATCTGATCTGTATCTAGAAAGCTTGGATATAATATTTTGCCTTGTCGTTTACCTATTTTACTCATGCAAATATCATCTTTGAAGTGATTTAGAAGTTTTACTTCTAAAGTCTGGATGGTATATGAGGAGCAATCAAGACCAATGTCCATCAGCATTGTAGTGTAATATTCATACAAGGAGGCAATTGTTACAGCTTGACCTTGTGCTATAACGTTTTTATTTATGTATTCGGTCAACCATTTAAATGCTTTTTCGTGTCCTAGCCTAATGTTGCCATATTCTGTCTTAGCAGACCCGGGTATACACCTCTCAGAAAGATTTAAGTAATGTTTTCGGCAGCTATGGTGATATTTAACCTCTTTAGCAACAAAATCTATATCACAAACTCTGGCAATCATATCTGTATCACCCAGAACCATTGCAGCATTTTTTATTTTTTCTCCCCTTCCAAACTTTCACAATTGCCTAACTGTTCCCTTTTCTTACCCTTCGTCAGGAGGCCACAAAACAAACATACGGGAAGAAAAATACCGGAGGAGGAAGTTTCGTCCGATAAATGTTCAGTGTGGGATCTTAAAGTGTAAGAAACTTCTTCTACTTCTACAGTGGAAAAAGACTCTAGTTCTTTTTTTGAGACAGCAGTGAAGTTCTTGTAACACATTCTGTGATAACCATTGGTTTTAGGATCAAAGTTTTGAGGAAGATCTTGACAAATTTGTTTATATTTGTGGGATTTTGTTTTCGAAAGACGATATTCAGCAACTTTTGCCACTTTACTCCATGTTGTTTCATCAAAAGGTTTAATTTCTATATCTTGGAAACGTTTATCGACATGAAGGCAACAAACAAGATTTGTTTCATCTGTGCTATCGCCCTGTAATATCTGTTTCCCCTTAGATGTATCCAGCCGTGTGCTGGCCATTTTGCAACACTTCTAATTGAAATGACAATGAGTTATCACAAACAAATCGCAAAATATTATTTACAGTGATTTTAATTCAGTCACGGAATCAAATAGAATTAACAAACAGATTACTTATCTGCGTCAAAACTTCATTGATTCTATTGTGAACACGGATTCTTTTTAAAAACAAATATTAAATAAAATCAACTTGTTCACACGAAATATAAACGGTAACAAAACAATAGAAAAAAGGGGTGAATAGTTTTTTCTTACTTATCATAAACAACAACCATATGAAAGTATCTATAATTGCAACCACGTGTGATTTGCAATGACAGAAAACGTAACACAAACGCTTTGCGCAGCGCCATCTGCCGAGTCATACAAAAGGGCGTGGCACTATCATTGCTTAATAATACAAAAAATCAAAGCATTGAATAAACAAGCTAACAGCGTAATTTACTATATGTTTCAAGTACAAATTTACGTTATAACACTCTACCGTGTTTAAAATCTCACTGCCTGAGAACGCACAAGTGTAAAATCAATATCTCGCGAACTCGCTTATTTATTGCATATGGGGTAGGGGGAAGAATAAATTGTGGTGAAAGGGTTTGTGTGACGATTGTGTTATACATTATACTTGCACAATAAAGCACAAACATCAGGGATTCTAAATAAAATAGTATATTGATAATCAGGCTTTTTTTGAATGCGCTACAAGACTTTAACGAATAAAGATTAAGTAAAAACGCAAAACTCGGTTGTTTAAAATTGGCCACAAAATTGAGATTGAATGCTTAACAAGAAGTTTTTAGTTAGAGGTCTTCAATGTTGTCACCCAAGTATTAAAGCTTACACGGTATAACAATCAGTATGGCAACTAATAGCAAAATTTGTAGTAAAGATCGATTTTTTGAGAAATTTGCAATTTTTGGGGTAGGGGAAAGTTTTTCCACTGTGGGTGCCGCAATTTCCTACCAAATGATATGCAGCTACTTTTATTGAATGCAAAACACATTAGGCTGTGACAATATGGTAAAACATTTCACTTAAATGCTTTTATTATTTTTTTATAAGACATAAAAGAGGGCAAAATATTAAAAACGCAAAATTTTTGGTCTATTTTTTTCCTAAAATAGTTATTTTAAAAAAAAATCTGAAATGTATCAAGAAGTTTTTAACTTAAATGTCAACAATGATCATAATTCTTGATAACCGCATCAGTAATAAGACATTTTAAGGCCATATCGCGTCCATAATGCAGAATTATCAAATTACCGAAAAACCGGCTGAAAAATGCGATTCTAGTGTAAAAACTCGCGTCTGAAAAAAAATCGGAAACGAGTTCATTCACAAGACGCCCAAATTCGAAAACTACAGACATTTTTCTATCAGAAACAACCTTCAAAGCTTTTGGCCATTGACACATATTTCAAACCCCACTAGCTCTTGGGCTAATTGAATTACCGTACATAAGTTGAAATTTTCCCATAAAAAATGTTATTGCGAGACTTTGTGAGATTAACAGAACCTATCGCTGCTGGTCATATGAGATAGGAAAATCTCAACCCAAAATTGGTCCAGAACAAGACTTATTCCTTTAAAAATCCATTAAAAGCTGTTTATTTGAGCATAGCATGTAGCCTGTCTCAACCTAGGGTGAGACAAGGAAATCCCAAATTAGTAAAAACAAGGGATATCCATGTCACAGATGTAAGAAGAACTTTTCTAAAATGATCCGCACAAATGTTATGGGGTATTTTATCATTTTGCCATTTTTCTGGCAATCCCTTTGATGTAAATGACATTACCCATGAACCATATGAAAGACATCCTTACTTATTTATCAAGAAAACCTCCTTACTTATTTTATTAACCATTCAAGAAAACCTCCTTACTTATTTTATTAACCATAGCAACTTTTAGTTACACAGCAGGTTATTGAAGGTGAATTGTTTTAAGTTCCCTGAATAGCAAGAAATAATTTACAGTCATTTTGATCACTAATTTGTTGTTTTTAATGATAACATTATGATTTATAATTATTGGTCGGTAGGGATATACATGTCCTTGATCAGCCAGAAGAGCCCTCACCAATAACACCACCTAACTCACCGGCTTCCCAGTAATTTAAATTTCTAGTCTTTTCACCTTAATTCCTTTCAAGTTAAAATGTCCGTCCCCCTGACAGGTCTTGTTTACAAGAGTACAGTAACCATAGAAATGTCATTGAAGCTAGTGTTAAAAATAAAAATCTCCAAAAGAGAAATAAGTAGACAAAAATAAATGAACTTACTGCCAGCTTTTTCTGTTGTAACTTCAACGAAGTAACCTTCTCCTCGTCCCATTCTGGTCTGGGCCCAGATAAATATTCTATATTTCTGACTCTGGACCAATCTGTTGAGTACTGTGTTATTTATGTATGGTGTGTTTATTTGTGGGTCCTTATCCTGCATTTTACCCAACTCTAATCCGTTAACTGTAATAAACAAATTTCAAAATATAATCAAAGTATTTAAAGCACTGAAATCCTAAACCCTTTGTACAAAACAAGTAAGGTTTCGCAGTAAGTCCGCAATTCCCATACCTTAAACTCTTCCATTAGATGTGTTAAATTTTTTAGTTGGATCGGTTTTATTTTGTAATTTTATAGATTTAAAGATTTCTTGGGAGGCACTGTAATTACTTTGATTGTCCAAAGTAATTCTCTAAAATTATGAATCACTATTTAACAAAACTTGGTGAAAACATTCAACATTGCACATATTAAGTTGACATTAACTCTAGTTGATTTGCTCATTTTACTGGTAGTTACAATGTATGGCTCTTTGAACATAAGTACAAATCATTTAGATTGGTGGTTTGTCCTTGTTGTTTTTATCTGTATTTATTATTGATGTTTGTGCATGGTTGTTTATTCATATTAATGTTGTATGTGGCAGGTACTGTTGTCATGGTTACATTGGTTGACTGGCTATGATTGCATTTATATGTATATTTTTGTATGTACTGTATATATACTAGTTATATAAATAATTTTTCTTGAAATCATGTCAATTTAAATGTTTCTGCTTTTCCTTCAATTGTTAGAATCCATTCTTCATATGATTAAGAGTTCCTTAGTCTGTGAAGCTACAATTTTTCTTTTGAATAAGTGTTTATGTGAATATTATTTTTATGGAGAATTTTCACATATTACCTTTGGTTAAAAATTTCAAAAATAAAAAACTTAAAAAAGAATTTTTTCAAATTGAACATTTTCGAGAAATTATTTACAAGTGTTTTCATGTTACAGGGAGATAATTATTATTACATAAGTATATAATATAGTTTTTCAATTTAAACAGAGATAATGATTATTAGTACATATGTGTACAGTGTTCATTTTAAAGGGAGGTAATTATTTTTATCATTAGTTGTCAAGCATGATTTTTATGTGGATTTATACTACGTTTTTTTTCTTGCAGCTCCACGGCAGGATACAAAACCAATGTATTCACGTGAACCTGAACCACCAGGTTATTCAAATGAATACTATAGTCGGGACTCTGAGTAAGTAATTTAGTGTGACTTTTTGTAATTTCAGTAGTACCAAGGCGAGATGTTTCGTCACATGACTCTGAACCCCCGGCTTATCCAGATTCAGAGCATGAGTAAGTAATGACATTGCTATGGAAACCATCATGGCTCTTGCTACTTTTTTCTCCAAGCTAACATTTATAACGGCCCAGCCTTGATTGTTTTCATTTTCTGTGGGATTAGTGGTAAAATGTCCCGGTAATGGGAGAACATTTGGCCGCCATTTTGTTTCCACTTTTATCTGCAAAATTGTTGGTTGCCATGGAAATTGTTTACATTCTTAGTAAAGGCATACTTTCTCTTGGGATATTTTGATGCATATAATTCCATGTTTGTTATTTGCATGGTAATTTTTGAGAACTTTTGACAGCCAACAGTTCAGTAGATAAAGTAGTGTTTGTATAAAATGGCACCAAAAATTCCCCAGATCTGTTTGTTAAAAGGTGTGCACGTGTGCGTGTGTTTGTGTGCCGACATTTATTTTGATTAGGAGTCACATCTCTGTCCTGTAAAACACATTTCTGTGTGGACAATGTCTATAGATTACATAGTTTGCTTCAATAGATACATTTGCTTTTACTTTGTTCTCTTGCCAAAATTGCCAGCCAATCCGTCAACTCTCTGGAAACTGAATTTTAATGTTTCTACGCAAATTTTACCTGCCTGTCTATAATAATGTAAATAGCTTGTGTAAAAATCCCCTCTCTCCACCACTTCCATTCTGAATGCCGTTGTTGATGCCGTACATTTTAGTTTCATGATGGACTACATGACATCTCATGTGTAAACCTAAGGTCATAATTGCAGTATTAATTTGCTTATCATTTTCTCAATGTGATATTTTTTCTTTTCTGTTCAGTACTCATTACATTATGTACCTTATAAAAACAGTTATGACCTTCAGAACTTTTGAGACAAAATAATCTGTAAAGGTCTACATCGTAGACTTGATGTTCTTTGCTATTCATGCAGCTCTGTTACATGCTTTTTAGAGCTTTTATGTTCATCATCATTATTTTGGAAATTCAATGTTTATCATTAATATCTAGAACTCCAATTCCTCATTTTGAACTCTCACATTCCTTCTGGGTAAATTTTTCATTTATTTCTCCCAAATTTATTTTGGTCCACTACTGATGAAGAATTGTATTCTGAAACAGCCGTCTAGTGCTGTAAAATTAAAACTTGTATAATATATAATTTAGTAACTTTAGAACTTTACTGTTCTTTCAATCTTTGGTCTTTTAGGTTTTACTCTTTTTAATGTATAGTTTACCATCTTCATTTTAGTAATAACATCTGTACTTCAAGGTTCATCTTATAATTTTGGGTCGGTGGGGAGGGGTGGGGGTCAGTATGTTCTCATTTAACTGTTCATAACCAGTTTAATATTAAAACTAAAATTATTCTTTTATTTTTTGTATTCTGTTAAGAGGCCTGTCTTTGTGTTGCGTGTAATGTCCATGTCGCTTTAGCCTTGTTACGAATTTATAATCAGGATTTATCGATATATAGTATACTGTTTTATATTTTATAACTGTAATCAGTTATCTGTTTTTCATGATGGCTGACCAATTGAAAAAATGTACACAAATGTTGTCATTTGAAATTTCATATTTATTTATCAATTATTGTTGACAAGTATGACATCTATGTATCCAAATTTACCCTGGATTTATTTGACATCAAATAGTTCCATGCTCCTTTCATTCTAAGTTCTGGTTATAAACTGGGCAGGTGTAACTAGCTAAACATGAGGTGCTCATCCTTACGAAGCACCCAACCTCACTACCCTCTTGGAATTTTAACCTAATTTGTCAGCTTCTACAGGAAGGATATACAGAATGGCCCAAAAATAAATTCAACATGAGTAGATTAACATTGGAAAATATTTAACTAATATATATCATAAAATTCAGTATTTAGGAACTTTGCGACATTGTGATCTCTTGTGAAAGATGAAAACATCTTTTTTTAGTGGATGTCTTAGCTTGAATGTGAAAATAAGACCAGTGTCATGCAAGATGGATGCTTTTTTTTGTGTCCCAAAAATAAAAATCTATACATAAATCTTGGCTGGACCATTACCAACCCTTTTCTTTTCATTCCATATTTTCATGTATCAATCCCTTAATGCCACATATTCAAATTTTAGCTTGGTTTTACACTGTAGTGACTTTATAATACTTCCATAGCTTGTACTAACAACCAACTAATCGTCTTTTTCTTCTAGATCACATAAGCTTTGGTTTGGTTTGCATATTCCTAACTGTCTCGAAATTTTCATCTCATCTCATCTCATAATCAAAATAATCAAAATTCTCATCTTGTCTAATTCACAATCCCAGTCTTTTGATTGGTTGACATTTTTCTGTATATTTCAATCACAACCAAGTATATTTATGTATACATGTAAGTAGTTTATCCGTCACATCTACTATATTTCACAATTTAACGTGTGTTGTTGCTGTGAGGATTTTTTTCTAAAATTATTTCAGGTAAGACTATAAAATCAGTATTAAAGGGTTTTTATGAAAATACCACCTGGTAAATCATTTTCCAAAACAAGAATTTTCATCTTTATGTTGACAAATTTGAACTTGTTTTAGAATAATCTCGTACAATCCAATTCCAGGTTATTTATTTATTTATTTATTTATTTATTTATTTATCACTTATTTATTTATTAAGTTGTGATTTATATATTTATCTATTTATTTATTTATTCATTCATCATTTATTCAGTTTTGATTTTTTATGGTCATTTTTACTTATTTTTAAACATTTACTAATTTCATTTATGAAATAAGTGTAATTTAAAAATTAATTTGGAAGTGAGACTTGCTGTCGAGAAAAATTGAAATAATCAGTATGTAAGGTGATATAATTAATCCTAATCCTAATGCTTCTTATCCCAGGTAAATTGAGATTAATTTACACTTGGAAATAAGTGTTAAGAAAAGACTAAATTCTTATCTAAATATTGTAATGTTTTTGGATAATTTGTTAATACCAAGAAATATTTATCAGAATTTCATATTATTTAATATATATAATATTTTATATTTATATTTTATTTCATATTTTCTTTAGCTTAAAATCAAAACTTATTTTAACATTGATATTAAAAATATACTAAATGAGCTCTGTGACACTTATTAAACTTGCCATTTTGGATACGACAGTTTAAATTTTAAGTTTGGTATTAATGTATTGAGCGCCAAAACACAATGTAGGTTAAAAGTATTGCTGAGTGTTTAAGGTTACAGACTCTCTGTTTGAGGGTCATACCTGTCAGCCCTAATCAGGATACATGGTACTGTGGTCTTTAGTGCAGACCCAGCAATAACAGTTTCCTCAGTCATTTTACCTGGCTAATAAATAATCTTTTACGAGCAGAAATGACACCTGTTAACCTGATGGACTTTGTCTCATACAGAAGTGGAGTGGGGGGGTGTCTTGTATTCTGGTTCAACCCGATAAGCCTATAGCCAGGAGACGGACTTAATACTGTTGTAGAAATTTAAAAATTGGAATATTTCATGCTTTGTATTCCCGTACTTGCTTAATGTGTTGATATAGTAACACATTTTCTGCAGTTTTATCATTAACTACATGTAGTTGTAATATTAAATTTCATCATTAATTATTTATGTAAACCTTTTTCATAAATTGCACTTTTCACTGACTATAGAGGTGTTTAAAAGCCACAAGTTACTGAGTCATAGAGTGGACTCACGGTGTCTTATACCCCAATAAAAAAATTTCAAATAATTAAAGTGGCCAGTTCTGGAAATGGTGAATTTAACCAGAGTATCTGGAGATAACAACCGACCTTTATCAAGCAAAGTATAAAGCTTTCTCACATTAGAATCTGCGAGAGCTGAAAGATGATGTAGCCATAAAGCTTACACACAGTGCTCAGTCACAGCAAGCATAATATTGTTGCAGAAATAATGTTTGGTTGCTAAATACTTTTCTTGCTTTGGGAGACTGATTATGAATTAAGTGGAATAGTTAGAACCCAGTAATAAGATCTATTTTTAGTTTTCTGGTAGTGTATACCTTTGTAGCTCAGAAGATTATATTGGTCGGACTTCTTTCATTCATTGATTCATATTCTGTATGTGTGTTCCGGGGAGGCCGTCCGGTGCTTTGGAGTTGACCTTGGTATAATGTGTGGTATAAACAATCTACTGAATGGTATGATCAACAAAGAAAACATTTCTTTAGGTTTATCTGTTCATGAACTAACGGCCATTCGTTATTCCAAAGAATTTTTTCACTCTTGTCTAGTTTTAACTGTTATAATATCATTTTATTATTGTTGTGTTTTAGATATGACCGTGATAGTGCACACAAGCGCAGTACGGCATCTGTTGACAAAGGGTATTCAAATCGATCATATGGTGATGAAAAGTACGGATTTGATGAGAAAGATGGCAGATATGAAAAGGATGATTATGACAAGAGGGATAGTTACGACAGAAGAAGATATGATGACGATTATGACGATCGCTATGACGATGATGATCGCTATAGTGATCGATATGACGATGATCATTATGATGATGACCACAGACGCAGCAATTACAGCGATAGGTATGATGATCATGATGACCGACCACGAAGTTACGACAAAGAACCTTATGATGACCGTAGAAGAAGCTATGAAAAGGAACCTTATGATGATCGTGCCTACGAGCCTTATGACAGAAAAGATGACCGTGGATATGACAGACAGATGAGCAAAGATGACCAACGACCAATTAGTGATGAAATCAAAGATTATAACACTGAGTCTTCCAAATTTGATTCTGATGGCTACCCAATAGAGGTTAAAAAGTCTGGCAAGGGAACCCCACCCAAAAATGGTGGCTCATCTACCTTTGTGTGAACTTTCTGTATGTTTATACAAGGACAATTACAAATATCTATCGTAGAATTTATACAATATTGTTGTATTGGTGAATATGCAATAGGATAAAAATTTTTGTATTTAATATTTTGCTTTAATGCATTTTTGGAATATCTTATTAAAGAGAGATTATGACAATTGTAATGAACTGGTTAAATACATGAAGTAAATATTTATGATATAAAAATCAAATTTCAGCTTAAAAAAATTAGGCTTGGAAGAAAATATTGTATTGAAAAAGTTAGATACGAGCAAGGGTTTGAGTTTTTTCTATATCTATATGCACTTAAGTACACAATAGTGCACACATAATCTTGTATAATGTTAGTAAGTGTTTATATCTTAATTAAGTGCTTCTATAGAGATAAAATCTTAGAAAATTACAAATAATTACAAAATACCATACTTGGACATTCCTCATTATAGACATAGCCAATTCTTTTAGTATTGTTTTTGCTTTACGCATATACACACAATACACACACACATACAGAGAAACACACACAGAAACATACACACACACACACACACATTTTTAACCATAATTGTACATTTTCATATATATATTTTTTTATATATAGTGTATATAATGTTTTTATACAAATTTTTAATTATTTTCATTTCTTTGAACATCATATTTTTTGTCAAGCGGATAAGCAGTCAAAAGTAGATATACAAATTGGATTTCTTCAGATAAATCAACAGTTTTGATGTTTGATACAGGTTAATTTTTTTTCTTCAATTTGTTACCTTGAAGTAAAAATACAACTCATTTTTGCTTTTGTGAATTAATATTTACAACAAATAAAATTAAACATGTAGAATTTAACTTTCACATTTAAAAGCAATCCAATCCATTCCTTAAAGGAAGTACGAAAAAGTGAGAGGAAAATTGTATTTGAGGTTTGACAATATATAACAGTTTTACTTAAGTGCCATTCTGTAAATAGTAATAAATATAGCCTTACTTGACACGGTTTTAGATTCCATACCTTTTATTCCTGCGGCATAAAGTTTGGGAAACAAGTGCTTGTACATAACAATATTTCTTTAATTTCATGGAGCTGAGAAATTTTTAAATGGGAGATTACGTTTCAATTTTTAAAATTTCTAAAATTTTTGATGACCTTGAAATGTACGGAAAGATTTAGTTGCTCCTCCTTGTAACTTGTTCCTTAATACTTAGTTCCACTTTGAAGTAGGTCCCTTAATGCAGTTGCCGTAAAAACTTGGAATCAAATGTAAATTGTGTCATAATTGGTATTAAGATGTATTATAATAGTATTTATAATTCTGGTGATTTTCAATAACAAATTATCATAATAAAATTTCATCTTCTGTACACTAGTAGCTAGATTTTGTGTGATTCTGTTTAACAATCCTTGTCAAAGATGTATAATAATAGATAATTTTTAAATCATTATATCAAGATTTATTTTTAGGACTTTTGAGGAACAAAATGTTTGAATTTAAATTTCATCATCTTTAAAATTATATTCATTATGCATGTAAAAATCATTAATCACATATCCATGTATATCAGAACTTGTAAAAAATTCATTTTTTGTACATTAAAAAAAATCAGATTTTTTATAGAAAAATAATAAAACTATTTTCTAAACAATGTTGCATTGAGCCTTTTTTATACCTCTAGAACATATACCAAAGCATACTGCGTTTTTTTACAAACCACAGCACCAAGAATGAATTTCACCTCGACTGTGTGAGAAAGTTTTGTCCGTTACTTGCTGAAGGTCTGGTTTTCTACATCTGGCATTAACCAAATGTGGATTCTTAAAACTTCTAACATCTTGCTTCTTACAGTGGCAGGTGTAGCTAGCTAAACAGGAGGTGCTTGCCCGGCCTCGTTTTTCTGGTGGAATTTTAAGTGTCTAACCTGACTTGTCAGTTACAAAGTTTTTACTTTGCTTCTGGATTGTGATTCGACATGGATTAGTATGTTTGTTTTTGATTATCTCGTAAAAAGTATAAAAACATTTGATTTTTCTACACTTTGCACCACTACCCCTCATTTGAAATTAAAAAGAACGTCTTAAAAAATGTTCTTCCTTTGTTTTTCAGAAAGGGGACGCGGTGCCTATAAGGTTGTGTTCAGGTGGATAATAGTCCCTCCTGTACACACTGATAGACCATGATTTTCTCTGGGTACTCCATTTTCTCTACCATTCCAGAACTGACCACTTTGTATAAGTGATCAAATATTGACCAGTGTAAACATAGTTCCAAATAACTATAGTTAATACAGTGACCAGGTGAACATTGTCCTAATCCAGGTCCCTCATATACAAATGCTGTCGAAACGTGGCAATTTATGATAAAACCCTTAAATGACCACACTTGCCACACTCATCCTTAAGAATAGCGGTTTTCTCAGGATACTTCGGTTTTTACAATAAAAAATAAACATACATCCATGTTCAACCAGCAATCCAAAAGCAAAGTTTAACATTGAAACTGACACTTAAGTAATTTACAGGGAACTTCTACCATTGCAGTGAGGACAGGTGCTCCTGAAGGTTAAGTGCCTCCTGTCTAGATAGCTACACCGGCCACGTATGAAATCAAAATTGGGGTGAAAGGAACATGACAGTCGAATATATATCCATGATTGGATACAGACATGCATATACTAATCAACAATACTGTGATGACAGCCATTAAAACTTGTGAGGGCCATGACAAGCCTAGGTTTGCAAAATCCCAAAAACTTAGTTGTAAGCAGCCTGCTTTTTGAAACTGACAAGTAAGTTTAACCACTCGAACTTCCACCAGAAAAGTGAGACCGGGTGCTCCGGAAGGGTAAGCACCTCCTGTATTTAATATTAAATATCAAGGGCACATCTATGTGAAGAAAATATTTTAGTGAACAAAGGGTTGCATGCGCTTCTTTGGGCAAACATCTAGGTAAAATCTAATTCTGCGTGTGTTAGTGTACACTGGATGTTACTACCTGTCACGCAATGAACCAATAGTTCGGCATTTAAACCGTTTCTCATATAGGACCAATAGTTTAATAGTATTACAAATGTATGATTATTATAGTCACTTGTTAACTATGTAATTATGCGGTAGAAATAGAAGTAAGAAGGGGGGAAGTAATTTGGCTCGAACCACTCGGCAAAGGTTTATAAAGGCGCCATCATGGATTTAGTGTATGCTTTGATTTGGGATTGTGAATTTGAAAATGGATTAGCACGTCGTCAGTATGATATATATAATATGGACCGTGAAATGTGCTTAAAATAAGCCCAAAAATATTTTGAACATGTAAATCATTTTAACAAAAATATGTGTTATGTAGTATTTACATTAAGATATGTTTAAAAATAATTAGTCAGAATGAGGGTTCTTTGTTGTTAACAGCTCGTATCAAAAACAGTTCGTACAAATATGCTGAACTAGAGCATCGAAGCAAATTGCATACAAATACACAATGCAATTTTTACCAAAAAATAATATTAATATGAAATTTCACTGCTCTTTCTGGCTAAATGAAATACATTGTATTTGAAATGAATTTTTTTACCATTTATTTTAAAATTTATACACTTACCTAATGAAACAGCTTGAAACATTTTCCGAAAAAGTGTTAATTTAAGCACAAAATAAAATCCAATTTCTCGTAAATATTTTTTTCCGAAAAGTGTTAATTTTAGCACAACAACGTAATGCAATTTCTCATAAATTCTAACTCACTTTCTGATACACATTGTTTAACAGTTTATTTTAAAATGTAATTTGCTCATTTGATTGTATCATTTAAATTGTTTCCCTATACTTTAAAATCAAAACTACTGTAGTATATTGTGTTATTAAATTAGATGGAGTTGATTTTAAGCAAATTTGACTTTAAATTCACCTGTAATGGATACTTTTGTCATTCATGGTTGCTAAACACATTCACCGGTACTCGTTGTAGGTGACTTTAAATTTCCTTTTTGGGTATCCTTTTATCTTTTGTGCATTTATTATTTTATTTTTCAAAACGAATGAAAGATAGATTTTAACTAAAATTGAATGACAATATCCGAGGCGTTCTGGTAAAAGACGGTTAAAATGGAGGGTAAATGATGTCTCGCAAGTATAAACAGGTAAAACAACAAATATAAATATCCTTAATAACGTTTTAGATAATATAAAATTTACAAAACTTGAAGATTCGTAATATATTCATATTTCATTTAATTTTTTTACATGCATGAAGAGAACCCAATACTTTTGAAATGTTTATTATAAGAAACTAGTTTTTTTGACAGATAAACATTGTTTATCAAAATTATATGTTTCTTAAATTTTGTAATTTACTCAAAAACAAAGCTGTGCTTAATCGTTCAAAGTGTTGCCTTAGGTGTTGATTTGGTAATGAATATTTATTTTTTTTATTTTTTTCATTTCAACATATTAAAATAAAATATTTCGATTTCCACAATTTTGGTTCGGGCACTACTGATGAGGAATTTTATTCCGAAAAGACCGTCTAGTGCTGCAAAATAAAAACTGGTCTAGTAATTTTAGTAATAACTAAAATCATTAGAATTAGTAATACTATTTAGTAAAAATACCTATATCCTTACCTTAAATGGAAATCTTTAAATTTTTAAGGATACCGGTATTTCATGTACGTATTATAAAGATCTAGATCTAGATTGTATATATGTGTTGTATGTTTCACATGTATTTATTTCAATTTTTTTCAAATAGTAAATTTGATATACTAGTACATATAAAAACAAACATACTAATCCATGCCTGAATCACAATCCAGAAGCAAAGTAAAAACCTTTGAACTGACAAGTCAGGTTAGCCACGTGAACTTACACATATAAATTATCATTAGCTTAGGATCAGCCCTCCTTTCATCCAGTTGGGAAAATCTAAACAAACTAACTGTCTATGTCCAAACCACAAAAACAAAATCTTGAATGTGTATAAATACACACACGCGCGCGCGCCATAAACAAGAAATCGAAAAAGCAAAGCAATAACTTAGAACACTTGGAGAGTAATTAGAAAATGTAAATTTTTATCCCAAAAAGTGAGACCGGGTGTTCCGGAAGGGTAAGCATCTTCAGTTAAGTAGTTACAACCGCCAAGCGAATGAAAGAAACATTAGGCAATATACTTATCAACGATATTGTAGTTAGCTAAACAGGAGATGTTTATCCTTCCGTGGCACCCGACCTTGCTTCTCTAGTGGGAGTTCACGCGTTTCACCTAACTTGTCAGTATTTATTTTGCTTCTGTATTGTGATTTGAACATGGATTATTATTGTTTTTGATGTGATTATACGGCCCTAATAAGCCAAGCCTAGCATTTTTGTAAGCAGCTTGGTTCGTTGTGTAAAGTTTCCGTAGGGTCTACCATAGCGTGTCACAAACTCAGTAGGCAATAATTTTGTATTGTCAGAAATATACTCTTGCTGCTAGTAAAACCTTAAATTTCTCAAAAACATAAGGTATGCTCCCTAATGCAAAGTGAAGTAAAATTAAAACTGATATCGTATGTAATTTACTCAAAAGCAAACATACTAATCCATGTCCGAATCACAATCCAGAATCAAAGTAAAAACTTTGGAACTGGCAAGTTAGTTAGACACGTGAACTTCCACCAGGGAAGTAAGGCCGGTTGCTCCGGAAGGGTAAGCACCTCCTGTTTAGCTAGCTACACCCGCCACGTGTGTAATCAAAATTGTGTGAAAGGATCATGGATGAGACGTCAAATATATCCAGGGCAATCCTGGACACAGAGACATCAAACTTATCAACAATACTGTGATGACGGCCATAAAACTTTTTGAGGGCCTTGATAAACCTAGACTTGCAATATCCCTGAGTCAACAATTTATTTGCAAGCAGCCTACTTCATTGTACAAAGTCTCCGTAGTGGGAACAAGCTCTACCATAGCGTATTAAGTAATCATGGAATAAATTTAAATTTTACCTATGTATATTGCAGAGAAAAAATTCATAACAATGAATGTCTACTACAGAACAATACAAAATCTGTGTCTGTTATTGGCATATGTAACAACTATATTAGCAAGTAAGTCTAAATTATTATCTACCCAAAGACCAGGTGGCAATCTCATTCATTCCTTTCTCAAATAATATGATTCAAGTACATTTGTAATTGTCTTCTGTGTTTGCCATCAATTCCTTAACCGACTACTTACTTGTAGTACCGGTATACCCCCCCCCCTCATGACAAAATATTTCCTTAGCTTAATTTGGTTGAAAAGTTAAAAGTTGTTATTACAAAATTAATAAATATTTATATTTTTGAATGAGAACTTCGATATTTTGGACATTATTTTCTAAAAATACCATGGATAACTTCAAGTTGTTACTTAATCCCAACCATTTTAATTTCTGGAAAACCTTCCGATTATTTTGGACTAATCGACGTTGAAACTGCAGTACTACGCACTTCTTGTTATCAGGGTTGGCTGTTTTTAAAAATAAAATTAGTTCATTAATGTCAATTTGACTTTTTCAGTACCAAATAGACCACCAGGTATTACTACTCAACCAGACCAAAATGTTTATTTCAAACCATCCGAAACAGTAATGCTTCCGTGTCGGGCGGAGGGTTACCCAGAAGTGAAGTAAGTATTCTGCTTATATCCAGTTTAGAACATTTTCAATGAGTTAACTGTAACTTGAGCACATTGTTTCCTGTTAACATTTTGCCACTAAAAACTACATTGATTTATTCTAGTTTAAAAGTTTTATAGCGTGAGTGAAATTAGATTTCTAACTATTGTTGCTGCTGATAAGTTGACATCATTGATCATTGGAGAAGATGCATTATGTAAAATTGTGGGTTTTTAGAAAAAAAAAGTAACCATAAAAACAAACATATCAATCCATGACAAAAAACTACAATATTAAAGTAAAGTAACACTTTGAAACTGGTACGTTAGGTAATACACGTGAACATTCACCAAGGAAGTGAGGCGAATATAGAATATTCACTATTGCTAGTGAGATAAAAATAGAGTTTTCAACTAATGTATGGACACTTATAAACAACAAACACTTTGAATATTTTACTTCTATTAAATATTTAATTTAGATATACATGGAGAAAAAACGGTATTGATTTCAACCCTAGTGGAAATGACGATCGTGTTGTACAGTATGCCAACTCTGGTACTATGGTTATAAATCGTCCCGAGGACAAAGATGAAGGGATATTCCAATGTATTGCCACAAATCAATATGGCGTTTCAGTGTCTGTCAACGTTAATTTAAGAGAAGCCAAACTTGTCAACTTTCCTGTGAGGGAAAATGTGGAACATGAGGTACAACTTGGATTGGCGTTGACTTTGACCTGTGTTCCCCCTACCAGTTTTCCACGTGAAGAAACAGAAGTGGAATGGGTTCTTAAAGATAAATATGGAAAAATTACAGCAATAAATTACAATAACCGCATCACTAAAGATTTAGAAGGTATGGATTTGATGATATGATAGTGACAAAAGGTTATAGTCAATACTCCACATAATCAGGAATACGGCAATTTTAATAACCCAAAGAAAATACTAGTCATATAACAATCAAAAACAAGCCTCTCCAAAATGTAAAAACTTCTCTATCTCCAAATTACAATCACAAAGCAATGTAAAAACTTTAAAACTGACACATTAAGTTAAGGGAAGTGAGGCCGGGTGCTCCGGAAGGGTAAACACCTGCTGTTCGTCTAGCTACATCCACAAAGTGCATTTGAGAATGAAATGAAAGAAACATGAAATTATGGGACGTCAGATATATCCAGGGTAATTTTAGATACAGGGGCATCATACCTATCAACAATATTGTGATGACGGCCATTAAACTTTTTGAGGGTCTTGAAATACCCCAGCGTCGACAATTTATTTGTAAACAACTTGCTTCGTTCTTTAAAGTTCCATTAGTGGAAAACTAACAAAAATACAAGGCGATTGTAAATAAATTTGTTCTGGATATATGTAATGTTGTCATTGGGTTAGAATAACTACTAATGGAGGAAATGCAAGTCGGTTAACATCATCTGTACTAACCAAACGAAAATACATGTATAGGGCATTTCACAATCAAAATGAAACACAATAGTCCATTCTGAAATCACAATTCAAAAAAACATATATGTATGTATCAAAAAACAAACATACTAATGTTTGAACTGACAAGTTAGGTTAGAAACGTAAATTTCCACCAGGGAAGTGAGGCTGGGTGCTCCCCCTGTTTATATATAATTGTTTTATAATTGCTATTAGTGTTTGATAGACAGGGCTTTATATTTGAGTATAAAATCTGTTAATATGATACATGGGTTATAATGCAAACTACATCAGCATATTTGGTTTGAAATGTTTAATATTTTGTTATTTCTAGCTCGTCTTCACTTTACCAATGTAAAAGCTGAAGATTATCAAGAAGGTAAAGCTTATGTATGTATGGCAATTAATTACTTCATGAGGAAGAACACATACGATAAAGGACATATAGTTATACCTACAGGAAGTAAGTCAACATTGCTTTAAATTATCCACCTTAACACCTTCACCGTTTAATTATATACACAGTATATTTTGCTTACATTGTTCTCCATATATTTATACCCTGTCTTTTAACATTAAAGTGCAATCAAAAACAATCGTACCCAACCATTCCAAATCACAATCATACAGCAAAGAAAAACTTTTAAAAAACAAAAACAAACATACCGATTCATGCAAGGTATACCGATGTTTTATCATCAATCATCATTACTGATGTCCATTGTGGGGTTTATTGATGCATCATATAAGCAAGTCATTCAGTGGCATTTGCCGCCCATCATCTTGTATAAGAGATATGGAAAATTTGTGTGTGTTTGTATGTGTATGTGGTCAGAGGATGTTCGATAGCTTGTGGTTGACTTACGGACCACACTGTCTCCAACGACTAAGTTTAAATTGAATTCAACAGATCCTATTTTGAGAAAGTTTGTCAGTTGGCTTGCTGAAGATAGGTGGTTTTCACTGGCAACCTCGATATAAATTAAAGAAACCTGACTAGGGTGTTAAACTCCGTTCTTCCACCTACTCTATCTGTTGACATATGTTATTCATGCGTACAGATAGCTATCGCAATGCAGCCGTTCCTTAATTAAAAAAGAAATGACCCATCTATATAATCAAAACCTGTTTAGAAGTTTTGTCGTTTTCTCAGAACTTTTGTTATATTTCCGACCAAGAAATTTTGTCATACTTACATGTTGGAACATTTTTTATATAACTGTAAAGGTGTGTCATGACCTTGAACCAAGTCTATACAAGAAAAGCCAAGGTCGCGGAGAAACATTAATGTTGAGAACGCAGCTGTTTGACTCTCAAGAGACAGTTATAGTAATATTTATTGATATCCCATTTTTCAACCTGAAGTAGTGTAGAGTTTCAGTCTTGCATGTTGATTTTACTCTAAATACCTAAGTGACCAACCCACATTGTTTATTTTGTTTACAGACACTGAAATAAAGAGTATCCCAGAATACCTTTGGGCATCACCAACTGATCATTTTGGTTTAGAAGGCGAAACATTTAAACTGAAATGTATTTTCAGTGGCAAGTAAGTATCCTAAGTAAACATCAATCAGAATGGTTTGTCCAGTTAATTTACACCCTTAATAATGAAGACAGAGGTGGTTTTTCCCCCTTCCCCTTATGCTTGAGATTTACTATTGATAAAGCTACAAGGGTCGACTTGGTCACATTGATTTGTTAATGTTAACGATAAGTCAGGTTAGACACGTGAACTTCCACCAGTAAAGTGAGACAGGGTGCTCCGGAAGGGTAAGCATCTCCTGTTTAGCTAGCTACACCCACCACATGTGTATTCAAAATTGTGTGAAAGGAACATCGAATGAATTACTTGTAGTCTATCAGACGAGGCTGAAATCAAGTCTTGGTGTATGTATTCCATGAATTCATATTTAGTTATATTGCGTTATGTTTTATTTATGTCCTTTAGTTGGTGTGACAGTAAAAGGTTTATTATATTAAGAAAAAAATATTATTTTATGGAGACACATAACCAGTCAAGGTACAGATTTGAAACTCCATTTAACTGCCTAGTAAAATCATTGATCTGATGAATCTATTTACATGTTAGCAGACAGACTTCAACTATCTTGATTAAATTTGGTTACGATTGCAATTGTCCAATTTTTAATTTGTTAAAAGTCCAACACCTGAGGTTTACTGGCAATATCCAGATGGCACCAAGAACAAGCCAGATAAAGTGTCTGTATCACTCGGAGGTCAAGAGATTACTGTACCAAATCTGAATCAGCAAGATGCCGGAAGTTATGAATGCTACGGTAAAAACTCACAAGGACAGAGAGCCACAAGAACATTTAGAATCCGTGTGGAATGTAAGTACAGATATTTTGTAGAAGTGACGGAGAATGGGGTTCTTCGTTTCAACAAGGACTAGTATGTTTATGCTTGACTTTACATTTACGTCTTGATATCCTATTCATATTGAGACTTCGTCAGCTTGGAAAGTGAAGATTTACATCCCAAATCTGATATCTCACTTATACTGAGACATCGTCATACTATCAGAAATCTTGCTTATATTTAGACATCACCAGTGAAGTTTCAGAAATGTATACAATCAAAATAGACTTATATAATGGTAATGATACCTAGTTTTTATCATTCTTATCATGACATGATATCAGACACTAGGATATCCCGGTAATTATTTATTAAAATGTCCTGATTACACACGTAGCGGGTGTAGCTAGCTACACATGAGGTGCTTACCCTTCCGGATTACCCGGTCTCGCTTCCCTGGAGAAAGTTCACGTGTCTAACCTGACTTGTCAGTTATCATGTTTTTACTTTGGGATTGTGATTCGGACTTGATATCAGACATTAATAATTCCCAGTAATAATTACCTGTTCTAATTTGTAGCACAAGAGTTTCGTTTCGGAATAAAATTCCTCATCAGTAGTGCTTGGACCACAATCGTGGAAATCTAAATATTTATAAGATGCTAAAATGAGAGTAATAGAAGGACCATAGTGTATTTTACCAAATTCAAATAAGGCAATACTTTGAAAGAGGCATAGCTTAGTTTTGAGGAATTTTAAAATTTAAGAAGGAGAAGTTTTATGAATAATGTTTATCTTACGGTAATATGTCAATAATACCCTCAAGAATGCTACCAGAGATACCAGCCCAGTGGTTATAATTACGAAAACTGTTTCATTTTTCAGCACTATGAACACATTTTGTAAATGTTTGGAGACAAAATATTGGTCAATTCTATCAATGTCATTTATGAATGAATTTTATGCTGGTGAAATATAGAGCAATGGAACTCATTTTTTCGCTCTAAGCAGGAACAAACTAATTAGAAAAAAACATGATCTGATCAAACTGATATGTTTAAGAACTTCCAGCATGGATAGAAAAAACACATGTTATGTTTGTTTTCTTTTGTTCCCAGCACAACCGACATGGGAAACAGAACCACAAGATATTGAAACTAGTATAGGTGCCACCGCAACATACATTTGTAAGGCTAGGGGTATTCCAACACCACAGATATATTGGTATATTAATGGGGTACTGTTAGAAGGTAACGTATTGTTATTTGTAAATGTTTTAGTTTTTGATAGATGTTTTGGTTAAAAAAGCTTGTCGTCTTAAATGCATGAATTTGCAATTGCCTAAAACTGTAAAACATCTCTACTCTAACGCAAAATTATGTAAAACATTTTCATTTTTCTGAATAGATAAAATAGTTTTGGGTTAGCTTTAGGGGTTGTAATTTGGGCATGGTCTGATATGTTTGTGTTTTAATCTTCTGACTGTTCATTTAACATTCCAGTAAATTCATTTCTCGTCCAGAACATCTAAAACATAAACGTAAAGTTTTTAGAAGGTATCAGTGATATAGCATCTGGAGCCAGTTGATTAACTTAATCAAGGATTAACATAGATTTAAAATATCAATAACAACCATCATATCATTATTCAATCCATAGATTTATAACCATGTGCTTCAATTTGTTGAAATTTTATTCTCTTACGGCATTTTCAACATTAATTTCACAACAGATTTGAAATTATGCATTATTTAAATTTTGACTAATCAATTTATTAACCTAATCAGGCTTTGAACAATTGACATCTGAAGTTTAGCTCTACAAGGTACACAATGATCATAAATAAATCCTTTATCATTTTTAACTTCAGATTCTACAAATCCTACGGTCAATTCTAATAAATTTTTGAAACCGAACAAAAACAACATAACATTTGTGGACTTAGACAAATCTGATACCATGGTGATACAGTGTAATGCAACAAACAAACATGGATATGTGTTCGCAGACGTTTTTCTACACGTCTTAGGTAAGTGATGTAATCGAGTTAATAACAAAATGGCCATGTGCTCGTTTTTATTTACGTCAATCTCTAAGGTAACTAATGTAAACAAGCATATTGCAATGGTATAAACAACAGGGATGAACCTTTCCATAGTACCCGACCTCGATAGAAATAAACTGATTTGCCAGTTTTTATATTGCTTTGGCATTATAATTTGGACATGGAGTAATATGTTTATTTTTGATTCATCTGAATGTCATAGGTACCCGATGTATGTCTATTACCATGATAATAATTGTTTATTGTGCGACATATTTGTACAAAATTATATGCACGATGTAATTTGAAACATGGAAACTAGCTTAACAGGAATAGCGTACCCTTTCGGAGTACATGGGCTAAATCCCCTGCAGAAGTTTACATGGTTTATCAGTTATCACTTCTAATAAGTTCTACAGTTTTTACTTTTTTTGATTTGCGATTTCGACATTTACCGGCATTATTGTGTTTTAAATATATGAATATATGATCTGTTTTAAAGCGTAATCTTAAAATCTTTTTAAAAGACTGAAAATGTTTCGCCATTCATATTAATTCGGATGATTCTTTTTTGTCGATGTAAAAATAATTTCCGATGAATACAACAACACGATGAAATGCCAGAAATAAATGCATTATTAATTATAAACTATTCAGTCTAAATAACTTTTAACAGAGGAAGCACCTCAGTTCATAGAGGCACCCCACAACAAGAAAACCTCTGAAGGCCAGTCAGTCGAAATGGCATGTCGCACCAGTGGTAAACCAGACCCGACAATTACCTGGTATAGAGATGGTGATCAGATTACCGGGGGTCGATATAGAACACTTCCTAATGGAAATTTACAGATACAGGTATGTTTTATTTGTTGTCATGGTAACCCACAATTTTGTGGTAGAGTATGAATTCTTAAATTGATTGTCCAATATTTTGAATAATTGGTGTTTTTGCGTTTTTAGTTCACCTGCCTAAAAACACTTTGCTTGCAATTGGATAAAAGAAAGACAACATGTCAAATAATATAATTAGATGGTTATTGTATCATTTAGACATCAAAAAGAAACAAACTGATTTATTTCCAAATCATACTTTAAAAACTGACAAATTAAGTGAACTTCCACCAGAAGTAAAACCGGGTGCTACGGATTGGTAAGCACCTTCTGTTTGGCAAGTTACACCCGCCTCGTGTGAAATGAAAATTAAGAATATAAAGAAGTTCAACTATATATACGTAATGCATGTGGAAGCGCGTGGCCTAGTGGTTAAGGCGTTGGACTCATGATTCGAAGGTCGTGGGTTCGATCCCTGGACCGGGCGATGTGTTGTGTCCTTGAGCAAGACACTTAATTTCACGCTGTTCCAGTTCACTCAGCTGAAAAATAAATGAGTACCAGCAAAATGCTGGGGGTTAACCCTGCGATGGACCGGCGTCCCATTCAGGGGAGAGTCTTGTACTCTCAGTCGCTTAACGCCACGGAAACCGGGATAAGCTCCGGCCTGATGGGCCTAATGGCTCGGGACAGACTTTAACTTTTAATGCATTAACGCAGCTTTATTTGTGTTACAGAAAGTTGTACTGTCAGATTCTGGGAATTACACCTGTACAGCGGAAAACAGATGTGGTAAAAACTGCGGAAAAATAGCAGGAAGTGGCACTCTTATCGTTAGAAGTAAGTATTCTTTGATTTTAAAAATTATATAAATATGTATAGTGAACAGATGATAGTCAACTGTATTTTATTTTATTTGACATTAACATGTAAAATGGAATCATGTGTATTTAACACATGTTACGGGTTTTGTTTTTGAATATTTACGCAATATGCAAATATGAGACGATTTTAGCTAACTTATTTAAACGTACTACGCCAATTTAAATGAAATTTAGTTTAGAAGGCCCTTGGATGATAGGAATTTTTTTTATCTGACATGTCTGTATGAAATTAAAGATGGCGATAGGTCCTCTTGTATTATTAAATCTATTTCTATGTATTGTGAAAATAAAAACACTTTTCCATATTTTAAATCATACAAATTCATTTTATTCGTGAATTTTACTTAACACTTCTTAAAATTATAACGTTTGTCAAAGGAGATGGTTTGGCCAAAACGGATGGTAACTAACATAGAAAAAACTTTTACTACAAGTTCTATTGAAAACGTTAAATCTAAAGCACATTTCTACCTATTTCACATGGAAGATTACTTGTTTTACTACATTTGGCTGCTTCGGATTTTTTACTGTTTTATTGTTATTAGATTAAGTACTTATATGTTTGTTTTTAACTATATTTGTATTTTTTTACACCATCGGATGACAAAGAAACACTGTAAATGCAATTAAAATTAAGTATATTGTTTTTAAATATGTGCAATACCCTTCATTTAACTTCAAAACGTTTATTTACATACATCAAATAAAAAAAATCCATATCCAAATCAAAAGTCAGAAGCAAAGTAAAAACTTTGAAACTGACAATTAGTTTTAACACATGAACTTCCACCTGCAATGTGAGACCGGGTGCTCTGGAAGGAAAAGCACCTACTGTTAGCTAGTGAGTGAAAAGAACATAGAACCAGGTACGTCTAATATATCCATGCGAGTTCTGGACAAAGAGACATTATGCTTATCAATAACACTGTGATAAAATATGGTTGTTTTGTTGACCTTTTTTCTCATAGTTTAAGGTAATTTCATAAAACTTTTAAAAATGCCAGTTCTTATATATCTAATAATATTGTTCCCTCAAAAGTTTTATGGCCGTCATCACAGTATTGTTGATAAGTTTGATGTCTCTGTGTCCAGGATTGCCCTGGATATATTTGACGTTCCGTTATCTATGTTCTATTAACACAATTTTGATTACAAACATGGCGGGTGTAGCTACCTAAACAGGAGGTGCTTACCATTCCAGAGCACCGGGCCTCGCTTTCCTGGTGGAAGTTCACGTGTCTAACCTAACTCGTCAGTTCCAAAGTATTTACTTTGCTTCTGGATTGTTATTCGGACATGGATTAGTATGTTTGTTTTTGATTATTAGGAAGAACAAGAGTCGAATTTAAACCAAGTGATCTTGAGATTGGTTCTGGAAAAGACGGAAAGTTTACTTGTACTGGGACTACTGATTTTGCCGAAGTGGAACATTTACGAATATACTGGAAAAAAGATGGAAAAGTTATCACATCAAATGATCAGAGAATGACACAGAACTTCCAGGACAACTCTTTGACAATTTCTGGAACCATTGCCCGAGATTCTGGTGTATATACATGTGTTGTCACTAATGGACTAGATCAAGCTACAACATCCGCCATTTTGACAGTTAAAGGTAACAATTCTAATATATATAGTGTAAACCAAATTATTAAAATCATTAACGCTTGTGTATTTCAAAAAACATAACTTTACCAAATTGTTTGATTGTGATTTGAACATGGGCTGTTTTGGTGGGTTCCGATAATAATACTTTACCTGTGTCATTTCCTCCTATTACCTACACGTAAATAGAACGGCTATCGTCTCATTTTCCATACAGGTAAACAATACGGCTATCGTCACTTTTTTCCTACAGGTAAACAATACGATCATTCCACTATATTACTCTCATGTAAACAATACGACTATCGTCTCATTTTCTCCACAGGTAAACTATACGGCTATCGTCTCATTTTCCCCACAGGTAAACAATACGGTTATAATCTCATTGTCCCCACAGGTAAACAATACGACTATCGTCTCATTTTCCATACAGGTAAAGAATACGGCTATCGTCACTTTTTCCTACAGGTAATCAATACGGCCATCGTCACTTTTTCCCCACAGGTAAACAATACGGTTATAATCTCATTGTCCCCACAGGTAAACAATACGGCTATCGTCTCATTTTCCCTACAGGTAAACAATACGGTCATTCCACATATTACCTAACAATACGGCTATCATCTTATTTTCCCTACAGGTAAATTATACGGCTATCGTCTCATTTTGCCTACAGGTAAACAATACAGATATCGTATCGTTTTCTATACAGGTAAACAATACGAACATTCAACCACTTTCCCTACAGGTAAACTGTACATTTCTTATAAGAACGTCAGTTACAAATCTCTCTATAACAATATTCATATAAAAAGGAAATGCTATTTTACAGCTCGTCCAGATCCACCATTAGATGTTGTAGCTGAAAGTTGTTCACAGACACAGGCTGTTATTTCCTGGACAAAAGGTGCTCCAAACAATGCCCCAATCCAGTACTTCACCATTCAGTACAACACCAGTTTCGCTCCTGATCTTTGGGTGTTTGCAAAGAAAGAGTCGAGTACACAAAATAAAGCCTATGTACCATTAACACCATGGACCAAGTATACTTTCCGTGTTAAAGCAACAAATAAAATTGGAACCAGTGAACCTAGTTATCATACAACAAGAGTATGTGAGACCCAACCCAGAAGACCATCTAAAAATCCAGAAAATGTTCGAGATATTGGCGATAATCCAAATGCTCTTATAATTAATTGGACAGTGAGTACATGTAAAATTTTGTTTTGAAATCTGAACTGGCAACGTTCCAGCTGAAAGAGTCATTACATTCAATTAAATGTCATCTTAGTCTCGCCCTTATTTAGAATTCTGATTCGTAACATGCTATTTTATTCCGTAACATGTGTATGCGAGTCCAAACCACAATCCCAAAGCGAAGTAAAAACTTTGACGCTAGCAAATTAAGTTAAACACGTAAACACATAAATATTTAGTCTCTTAAAAATGGTTTCATAAGTTTGGTCCAAGTATTACTTATGAGGACTTGTATTCCAAAACAGCTTCTACCTCTGTTAGGTTACCCGCCGCAAAAGGCTGTATTTGACGCAATATGACAAACGTGGTGATGAATATTGTTTCCATTTTCAAATGAGGAGCATTATACCTGCTTCTCATGGTGTGTTTCACAGTTAAAATAAGATGTATGTCTCTGTGTCCAGGATAGCCCTGGATATATTTGACGTCCCATAGTTCCATGTTCCTTTCACACAATTTTGATTACACACGTGGCTAATGTAGTTAGCTAAACAGGAGGTGCTTACCCATTTGGATAATCCGGCCTCACTTCCCTGGTGGAAGTTCACGTGTCTAACCGACCTTGTCAGTTATAGAGTTTTGACTTTGCTTCTGGATTGTGATTTTGACATGGATTAGTATGTTTGTTTTTGATTAATGCAATATGGCAAAGCTTATTCGTCTACAGAAACTCTAAACAAGGAAGCAGAATGCTTACAATTAATTACTTCCCTGGTGGAAGGAAGTTCACGTGTCTAACATAACTTGTCAGTTCTAAAGTTTTTACTTTGCTTCTGGATTGTGATTCGGAAATGGATTAGTATGTTTGTTTTTGATTATTGGCTCAGGAATATTACAATTACAAATTTATCAAGGTCTTTAAAAGTTTTATGACCGTCATCACAAAAAAACCTGGATATTTGACGTCCTATAGTTTCATGTCTTTTTCATTCTGATTTTAATATTACACGTGACGGGTATAGCTAACTAAACAGGAAGTGTTTACCGTTCCGGAGCACCTGTCTTCATGTGTTTAAATTTTAAGTTTTTACGTGTTTAACTTGAATTAGCAGTTTTCTCTTATCTCAGATTTAATCTTGCTTTTGGGATAGTAGTTTGAACATGGACTGGTATATTTGTTTGTGATTTCTTTTTATTTCTTATCAGATTAAAATGTTTTATTTCAAGTAATTTTTATTTTAATTTTGTTTATTTTTTGTTATTTTATAAAAACTAATGTCTTACTTATCGCTGTTCTTTTTGTCATGTTATTTTATGTTGGATGTTTTAATAAAGGATTTGATTGTATTTCTGTTTTGTATAAATTGAATTTTGTAGCCTATGCCAGAGATTGAACACAATGGTCCAAATTTTAATTACATTATAACAATAAGTAATCCCGGAGGAACGCCAATACCACCCATTACGATCACGGACTGGCGTGTATCCCGTTTTGAGATGATTGTAAACCGACCAGATGATTACTTTATAGCATACAATGTTACTTTAAAAGCCAGAAACAACGTGGGAGAATCATCAAGTCAACTCGGCACTTATCAACTACACTCGGGAGAATATAGTACGTACTTTTACGTTAAGTTAATTTTGTTGGTACTGAAATTTTAATGCAGGGTTTGAATATTTTATCGGTTCCGCAATTATCTATGAATTAGTCGAAAACAAGTGGGTACTTTTTCGTTGTTTATTATTAGTAAAATAAAAACTGACAAATATCGTGCTGTGTAAATTTCTGCATTATTTATAAAATCTTTCTATATGAAAAAATAAAAATAATATACTAATAAATCTCTTGAGAGTTTATATATATATATATATATATATATATATATTATATATATATATATATAATATATATATATATATATATATATATATATATCTCGTTTTGTTGTGTCACAGGTATGCTTTACAGTTTATAAGCATGTGGTAAATGCCGATACCAGAAATTCCAAATTTCTGATCTTGAAATGGCGTGAATCACAGCTCCTGTTAAAAGTTAAATATTTCATCATATATGAATTATTACTAAACTTGTTGAGAATTTACAGCACAAAACGGTCGTTTCGTTTCAGAATACAATTTCTTATCAGTGATGCTCTGTCCAAAATTGTGGAATCGAAATAGATGTTGAAATGAGAAAATTCGAACTTTAGGACCGAATTTTATTCAACAATTTTTCTCGGTCTATTAACATCCATCCACTTTTGCAGGTATTTCACAAAGACAAATAGTAATATTTTACATTGTTGCTTTCAAAACAGAAATACATAGCCTTCTAGATACCAACTCTTGTTAAATAAGAATCGCTGTTTCTTAATGTATTGAAATAAATGTAATTATTTTTTGTTTTTCAGTACATGTGTTGTATTTGTTTTTAATTAATAAAATGTTATACAAGTGTTGTGATTTGTTTGTTTTTATAGAACCTATTATTATTGTTTCGACTTTTGCTGTGGATATGGCTAAGCTAGATGCTACATCTGCTGTATTTATCTGGGACTGGGACAAAGAAGAAGAGACCGATCGCCAAAAAATGAGAGGAAGATTCAACGGCTTCAAGGTAACATTTTAAGGTCAAAGTTACCATTACATCATACCTTTCTCTAAGACTTGAGTCTTTTATCTTGTGCAGTAGAATTAAATAATTGCATAGATAATAACACTTGTTAATTGGACATGGATTGGTATGTTTGTTTTTTATTGTTTAATGAGACACTTAAAGTGATTCGTGATTTCCATCAATCGATACAACTATACTTAATATATACATATAGATTTGTCTACTGGCACCGATATCCATTTATTTTGGTAAAGGTTTACTGATAAACATTTTACATACATGTAAAAACTCAGTAGATGAAGCTTGGGGATTTTTTTTCTACTTTTCTACATTTGAAACTGTATGATAAACATGACGACTTTCAACTTTCCCTTTCTATGCAGCAATATTTATTGCCTCTGAATGAGGGAGATATGAAGATATGTTCACCCACAACAAGTCATATTTAAAGGTGAACAAATGTTTATATCTTCTTCAAACGAAGGCAATAAATTGTTTATTATACCGAAAGATAACCATGTTAATAAGAAAGACGAAGCGAAAGACAGCCTGAAAGGTTAAACCATCAGTCTTCTCCTATCGGAAATCATTGGAAGCAAACGTTAGAACGTCGTGGCCGATTTTTCATCGATGACGTCATACCATTGTGACGTCATGGTGTGTTCCGAAGGGGTGGGATAGTATCGTATTTTTCTAATGAGGTAAAATAAATTTGCTTCTCTTGCTTATGGTTTTACAATTAATATAATATAGTAGAGATTGTTCCCACTACGGAAACTTTAAACGACGAAGCAAACTGCTTACTAATAAATTGTTGACCCAGGGATATTGTAAGCCTAGGATAATCAGGGCCCTAAAAGTAATATGGTCGTCATCACAGTATTGTTGATAAGTATGATGTATCCAAGATTGCCCTGGATATATTTGATGTCCATGTTTCTTTCACTCAATTTTGATTACACACGTGGCGGGTGTAGCTAGCTAAGCAGGAGGAGCTTACCCTTCCAGGACACCCGGCGTCACTTCCCTGGTGCAAGTTCAGGTGTTTGACCTAATTTGTCAGTTTCAAAGTTTTTACTTTGCTCATGGAAAATGATTAGTATGTGTGTTTTTAATTAAGTACATTAGGTTGTAAAGTTTTATACTAACTCTTTTATAATTTTGATGTTGGTAAATCTTACATCAACCTGATCAAAGGACCTCAGTATTTGGCATTGCGGCCATGTCTGTATGAAGAACGTCATTGTTGTAATCAATTAAGGTCCTTTTGATTCTTATTTTATTTAATGAATAGGTTTCTAATGTGATATTCGTGTTCATTATGAACTCATTAGAGTTTCAATTTGTCCCAGAAACACATGGTTGGTTTTTTACATCTTGAAGTTTGACCATTTTTGTAAAAAACACACTTGTGTATGATTAGAACAGTTGTTATATTAATCACAACTATACATGTCTTTAATATTACATGTATCATTGTTTTCCCGTTGTAGATTCAGTTTTGGAGAAAAGGAGCAAAAGAACAGACTTTCCGAGAAATAGAAATCCCTGAAAATCAGTTAACCCTTTTGTATGCAAGACGTAAAAAGCGAGCGATAGACACACTTCAGGCTACAATTACTGGTCTGTCTCCATATACCAACATGGAGGCTCAGATCGTTGTAATTAATACATATTACGCTGGGCCTCCAAGTCTTGTCGTCGGATTCCGCACATCAGAAGGGGGTTTGTATTCAACTATGTCTGCTATTTCAAGTACCTGGGTTATCAATGTGGAATTTTAATCCTCATTCCAAAAGACTGTTCAAATGCACTGGTACAAATTTCAACATCAAAAACAAACATAACAGTTCATGCCAAATTACAATCTAAATCACACCAAAACAGAGTAAAAAATTTGAAAACTGGGAAATTAACTTCCACTAGTGAGGGAGGCTTGGTGCTCCGGAAGGGTAAATATTCCCTATGTAGATGGTACAACGTCCAACACACGCACTTTCCAACAAAAATACACATTAATGCACATGTGACCAATAGTATTTATGGTTCATAGTTTAAGCACCGGTTCATGGGTCTCAGCACCAATAACCTAGATTCAAACCCATTTAACAGATCAAATTGCGAAAAACGATTGTCGTGTCACTTACAAAAATGATAGTGGTTTTTTAGGCTCTCCGGTTTCCTCCTACATTGTGACTTCCTCGATATAAGTTTTTTTTTGAAATTTTGACGAGGGTTGAAACACGTTACTTTTCTTCAGGCATCTCCAGATCCTATGTTTCTAATTTTGTGTTTTCCTTTTGGGTGGGTTTTTTCATTGACCAATATTATTTTAATTATTGTTTGTTATCTTTTAAATTGAAAAAAATGCTAAATTGTCAATTTAAAACCCACAGTCTTGCCCCGAGTCTTAAAACCGATGACAATCAGAGGTCCGTACTTTTAAACTGCAAGTAAGTAACTTAATGTCCATTAGTGGTTACCTCCCTTTCATGAATTACTGTCTGCTTAGTCTTGGTCTGTTTACAATTCATTATTTTATTCCATGATATACGTGATATATATTCAGTGCCAGGGCCAGTAAAATCTTTTTCTGCAAGTATCATTGGAAGTAACTTTGTAAAGCTTAGCTGGTTACCACCGGATGAGATGGATCGTAATGGCATCATACTTGGTTACGATGTTGGATACCAGACTGGTAAGTATATTAAACCAATGGTTAGAGTTTATACATTATTAAAACTACAATATTTACAATCGTACTGAATTCCCTTCAATAACCCTTTTGAGTTAAAAACCAATAACTTCCGTTGATCACGCGCGACCTTTCACCCAATACGTCACCTATTTGTTTCCTTTGATGTTGTCAAATGGGCGAGGTTTAATTTGACGTCATTAACATAGAACGATAAAACGTTGATAGGCCGAATAGGCCAAGGTGCGGCGAACGTAATACTATTTGGACCTATTTTCGGCCCTATGGCATTCATATGGTTAAAAAAATATAAATTTTCGCCATTCATTCAATTTGCACGTTATCAACTAATGTTATCACTCAATAACTTCCGGATTTAATGTAATAGATTCATGTTATAAAGGGATGATACCAAACAAGTTGGTATACTGTTGGAATAGAAACATACTCGGTGTCGATTCTAAAAAAACTGTTCATTATTAGAGATTTAGCTTTACATTTCATTTGTGATACTAGTATACTGTATAATTTACATTTATTGCCTTTCTGTGAGGGAGATATGACCATTTGTTCACCCTTAACAAGTCACATTTCCCTCGGGAAATATGACTTGTTGCGGGTGAACAAATGGTCATATCTCCCTCACAGAAAGGCAATAAATTGTTTATTATACCGAAAGATAACTATTGTAATAAAAACACAGAAAGAAAAAAAATTACAAAAGGACAGCCTGAAAACATCATTCCTTCAACCGATTCATTGCTTTTTCTCCAATCGGAACTCATCGGAGGCAAACGCTAGTACGTCGTGACCGATTCTCCATCGATGACGTCATATCATTGTGACGTCATGGTGTGTTCCGAAGAGGTGGGATATGATGTTTTCTCCACCCTGATCACATGATCTAACGATCCAATCAAATTACAGATAACATCGTATTTTTCTAATGAGGTATATTAAAAAAAATTTAATAACCGAATTTCTTTTGGACATGGAACAGTTTGTTTGTTTTTGATTAGGCACTTTTTAAAGTAAATAATTACATAAAATGTAGATAAATAATGTTTTAGTCTTTTATATGATGCATCATAGCATAATTAGGTTGCTATGGTATCCTTATTCTTAGAATAACATCAAATTTTAAAACTCCTACAAAACAAACATATCAGACCATGTTAAAATCACAATCCAAGAAAAAGTAAAAAGTAAAGTAAAAACTTTAAAATATCTAAAATTTTAAAATATTAAGTTAAATACGTAAATTTTTACCACGGACGTGAAGCCTGGTGCCCTGAAAGGGTAAGTTGTCTATATAGCTACACTCGTCGTATATAAAAGGAAAATTTAGAATGACTAGAGCATAAAATTATGGGATGACAAATATATCCAAAATATGGAGACAACGTACTTGGCAAAAATATTGTGATAACTTGGCTTGCGATACCCCTGCGTCAATTTGAAAGCATCACGTTTGTTAAACAACCTCGAATGTATCCTTTCGTTGATGCCTTCGTCAAGGTTTAAGTCCAAATATGAAGCAGAGCTATAAAAATCAGTCATATTTTTATTTCAAGCCCACTGTGATAGACAGTATTCATATAGTCTAACATCATCTACATGTACATATCTGTATGTGGAGTTGAATGATTTGGCGACAGAATTCTGTCTAAATTTAGACAGATTCTGCATCATTCTGCTTCATGAACATGATTATGTTGTGAAAATCTCAAAATTCGTACATCTACAAGTTTTCAGTGTTTTAGTGCTTTGATTATACAGTCCAACCTGTCATAAAGGCCATCTCTATATAAGTGCCACCTTCTTATAAAGGCCAGTAGAATTGTATCCTAATTGTTCTTTATTCATATTATTTGAACCTGTATATAAAGACCACCTGCCCATTGATGCCACTTCAACAGGTTCCACCGGATGGCCTTTATAGACAGGTTGACTCTATTTTGTTATTTTGTTTTGTACAGTTAAAGGATTAGAGTTGGGTCAAATGCAAGACAAGGACCAACAGATTAACACACCATACATAAATAACACGGTACTTAACGGATTGGTCCAGAGTCAGAAATACAGAATACATATTTGGGCCAGGACCAGAATGGGACGAGGAGAAGTTTACTTCATTGAGGTTACAACAGCAAAAGCCGGCAGTAAGTTCAATCATTCTGTCTTTATTTTGCACTTTTATTTTATTCTCAACACGCACATCTTAGCTCTTCAATTCAATTGTTATTGTGCAAGCTTTCGAAACGGTATATATTTATGCTAAGCAAATATGAACCCACCTCCTTTCTTTATATGTGATTTTCTACTTTCATGTTCACTCTCATGAGGCCCACTTTGTTTTTTTATTACAAGCCCGTTTTAAGGTTTGGAATCCCCACATATGCTAAATAGCAATGAAAGCCAGATTTAAATCTTTATAACGAACGTGATGACTCTATTTTTTTTACAAATGTAGCTTTATAATAAAAAAGTGCTTACCTTTCCGAAACACCAGGTATCACTCTCCTGGTAGGAGTTATCGTGTTTGACAGTTTTTTATTGTTGGTTATTACTAGTATTATATTTGGATTGTGATTTGAGTATGGACTTTTTTTTAAATTAAATTGTTGAAACCATAATCATTTTGAATATTTTCAGGTCAAGGTGTGCCAAGCTTTGAATTAAAAAACATCAATTCTACGTTTGTTAATGTAACCTGGACAGAGATTGTGAATAAGAAGTCTGGAACAGTGGTATACATTGAATACAGAAAATCAGGTAAAATGATAAAGAAAATATTTCTTAATGGTGAAATGACAGACATTTCGACTTTGCATTGCGTTCAGGGCATTATGCAGATAGTTCTCTTTAGTGTGCTATGTCTGCTGTGTCACAGGGCATCAGTTTTTAAGGTCTTTCTTGAAGGATCTCGTGACTTTTATTTCTAAATACAAAGTTCTTAGCGAAAAAAACAGTCACTACCTTTATAAGTCTTTTAATACCCTAGACTGGGTTCGAACCCACGATTTCCTAAATCCAAAGGGAACACTACCAATCAAAAGCAAACATACTAATCCATGTCCAATTCATAATCCCAAATCAAAGAGCTACGGTAAAGGTACAATAGTATAAGACAAGTGAGCTTCATCAGGCAAGAGTTTCTTGTTAATTTTGTGTTCTTAAGGACAGTACGACTTGTCCAGTTTTATAGATATGAAATCAAAAACAAACATACTTATCCATGTCCGAATCATGTTAAGACTTCTGTTTTGTCTTTTAATATTTGGATGGTATTATTAGTCTATCAAGTTTTATTTTAATACTTTCAAAGTCGATGGAAATTGTTCAATTACATATGAATATTTCAATGGTTAATTATGACTGCATATGTTCGAAAATCATCACGGCTTTGGTTTGAATCTGTTTGCCTTGGTTCAAATCTCACTTGAACAGAGTGGTTTTAGGGAAATCTGTTTTTATTTAAAGGGACCGCTGATTGGGAGCAATCCACAGATGAAGTCGCTAAGAACTGGATTGGTATAGGTGATCTTGAAAGTGGAACAACATATCAACTTAAATTGATTGTTACAAATGGAAAAGACAGAGCCAAAAGTGCAAAAGTTAAATTTTCAACCATGGGACTCGGTAATGATAACACTTTCTCTCAGTTAAGCGATGTCATATGAAAACATTTCTCACGCAACTTTCGGCTATTTTTATTCCACTGGAAAACAAAACCATTTGAGTGCTGAATTTAAATTCAACCAGTTACATATAAGACAGAAATTTTATAGTTTTTTATTTATCACTGATATCGTGTCTTTCTATCATACTATGGTTTCTGAAAAATTTTATTTACATATCCAACCAATACGATTGATGGATGGGTGATAAATTAAAGGTCATCAAGGGTAGAAAGTATGAGATCCGTTCAATTTATAAAGTAACACTCATTGCCCGTCATTTCCTTTTATACGCATGAATTCCGTAAAAAACACGTTTGCTAGTCAGATATATGACCGAAATATTAATTACATATTAAATGTGACGATTTCGTTGGATCTTTAATAGAATTATTAGTTGTTTACTGAACGTTAGGCTAATAGAGTTCGCCGCTGTACCACGTGACCAATACCTCTTAACGTTTGTGCGGAGCGTTTTGGAAAACGTCAACGTCACAGATTCGCGGAATGGCGTCGTTTTCGCGGGAAAACGTCATTTCATGCGATTCTATATCCATTGGAAATAAGTGTTCCGCACAAACGTTAGAGGGTATCACGTTGTACAGCGACGAAACCCATTAAATAAAGATGGCGCACAGATCAGGAAACGACGTTTTATGGTCCCTCTATCTCCGTTTAAACTACAGCAAATAGGAAAATATGTTATCTCAGGCGAGGCCATGTTTTACATGGGTGGCAGTTATGGACGTAGAAATGTATCTTACATCCGTTGAAAACAATATGATCGTCAAAACGTTAAGTCCGTTAAACGTACGGATTTTTTTAACAAAGATATTCCAAGATTGTTTTATGGCCATAAAACTAACACGGTGTCTCATAAGGATTCAGCGTCTAGTCATACGTCTAAATAACCATTGAATTTCTGAAGAAATCTAAAATCAGTTACATTACGCCGTTTTAGTGTATGCCAAAAAGTCCCGATTGCGATCCAATAGATTACGACGGTATCTGGGGAATCCTAAAACGTCGTCTTCTAAAACGAAAGAGTGAAACATTTTACTACTAAGGAGTAAGATATTAAGCAACCCAGGAGTGTGATATTTTACTATCCAGGGTTGTGATATTTTACTATCCAGGGGTGTAATATTTTACTATCCAGCTGTGTGATATTTTATCATCCAGAGATAGAGATATATTCATATATTTTACATAGAATTAGCATACTTGATTGTTGTTTTACAGCTTCTGGACGCAGCTTGGTAGCCAACTTTGGTTGGTTTATTGGTTTGGTACTGTCTCTCCTTGTCATTATTGGTACTGCCGTTCTCATCTGGTTCCTTCGTAAGCGAGCATTATCAAAACCACTGCCAGAGAGGAAGTACAATGGTAAATACGCTATATCAAAAACAAACATACTAATCCATGTCCAGATCAAAATTCTGAAGCAAAGTAAAAACTTGAAACAGGGGATTAAAACCAGGTAAGGTAAGCTCCTATTTAGCTAAGTGGGAAATAAATATAGAGTGAATGGGATTTGGAACTATGGCATGTCAAATATATAGAAAAATAAAAAATCCAACAAAATCCTGGATACAGAAACATACTTATCAACAATACTGTGATGACAGCCATAAAACTTTTTAAAGACCCTGATAAGCCCAGGTTTGCAATACCCTCGGTCAACAATTTATTTGTAAGCAGCTTGCTGTGTTGTATAAAGTTCTTGTTGTGGAAACAAGCTTTACCATAGCGGTATTAATTGTAAATCAAATACACTATAAACAGGGGAAGCAGCAGATACATTGCTGCACAGAAAAGGAAGTTGACAATAGAAAAATTGAAGTCATACAGTTTCAAATGTACCTTTTTGCGGGCGTCATAATTGAGGTTTAAGTCCAAATATGAAGCAAAACTTGAAAATTCCGTGAAATCTTTTATTTCAAGTTCAGTGAATCACTAGGGTAGATGGCATTCACTTAGTTTCTACATTTAGGGTTGTAAAAAGACAGACCGTCATCTATATATCTGTATGTAGTTGAATGAGTTGACTTCTCTCCTAAATTAACAAAGCTCTTCATGATTTCTGCTTCATAAAAATAAAGAAGCAAACCAGTAAGAATTGTGAACAGTTTGGATTTATGTATTTCCATTTTTGGACTTGATGGTAACTTTCAAATATTTTATAGCTAAAGATATTAAACACGAGACTGTTTAAAGGTTATCTTTAGTATTTAAATTCTTGCTGATAGAGTTAATATTCAAATACAAATTAGTGAAGAATGTAATAATATTGTCTTCTTACGAGAAATATGTATTTAATGACTTAGTTTGTAAGCAATGAATTTCGAAGCATTGCCTTGGGTGAATTGGGTAAAATACTTTTTTGTACTTTTTCTGATTTCAACATCTTAAACATATTTGGATTTCCATGATCTTGATCCGACCATAACTTATGAAGAATTTTATCCCGAAACAGCCATATAGTGCTGCAAAAACATTTCAGTAAAAAGCTGCAAAAGGAAATCACCTCATAACCTGTAACATTTGCCAGTGAATTATATTAGCTAGTATGACACGTTAAACCCTTAACTTTTGTTAAGAAACTTTTTTTTCATTTCCAATGAAATTGACTAGGCGTAAATTTCCCCGTAATAACGAAGTTATTTCGAGAATTGAGACAAAAACGTTTCTAATATGATACGCCAAATAATTGATCACGTGGTATTGTAGGCTGGTAAGCCCCATTTTATGTAAATGACCTTCATCCATGAATCATAGCTTATTTATGTACTACATGTATTTACAATTTCAACACATTTAAAATCTTAACACTTCGTTACCAAAGTGGAACTTTAACAAACTTCAAAATACCATACTTATCAGGGTACGAATTTACCCTGTGAGAATCTGCAGTGGGAACTTGAAGAATTTCAAATGTCATTGTAAGCAGGATAGAACCTTAACCCAAACAATGAAAATGATTTTTGTTTTTATTTTCGTGGTAGGTATTTATTATTATGTGGATTTATACTACGTTTTTCTTCTTGCAGCACCACGGCAGGATACAAAACCAATGTATTCACGTGAACCTGAACCACCAGGTTATTCAAATGAATACTATAGTCGGGACTCTGAGTAAGTAATTTGGTGTGACTTTTTGTAATTTCAGTAGTACCAAGGCGAGATGGTTCGTCACATGACTCTGAACCCCCGGCTTATCCAGAGTCAGAGCATGAGTAAGTAATGACATTGCTATGGAAACCAACATGGCGCTTGCACCTTCTTTTTCTCCAATTTAACATTCGTAAAAATCCAGCCTTGATTTTTTTCTACGGGATTAGTGGTAAAATTCCAAAATGACGAAATAATAAATAATATGCACAGATCGGCAAAATTGTTGTAGCTAGCTATACAAGAGTTATTCACCCTTACGGGTCCCCCTGATTCACTTTCTCTGTGGAACTACACGTGTTTAATTTGCTAGTTTGAAAGTTTTCACTTTGTTTAGGGGTTATGCTTTGTTTGGTTTTTAATGATTACAACCAACTGTTCTTTCCTATTCAAACAACTATGATGCATGCAATTTTTGAACGTTAATGTTCATCTTTGTAACTTTGCAAATTCGGCCTTTGTGTTTGATGAAACCCCTCAAAATGTAGAACTACAATGTTTATTTTGATTATTGTTCGATATTTGATATTCATTACATTATTTGTTTACTTTTTACCTCTAAACTAAAGTTCACCATCTCATGGGATTTCATACCTTGTACTAACTACTAACTAACATTTCATTTCTTCTAGATCACAAAGCTTTGGTGTGGTTTGCATATTTTGAACTGTCTTTAGATTATCTCATTTCCATTGATATATCAAAGCTCACCTTCTATATTTACACTATATCCATCATATCTATATGCTTATATGCAACCTTTATTTTACATCGGTAATATGCCATGTTACTGGGAAAACTGTTTGAGTTTGCGTACAAATTTTATCATTTTAAAAGTAATACTAGTATTAAACAACCAAATTCCAATCAATTTTATGTATAATTAATTTATATACAAGGATATTTTAATTTATTTCATTCATTTACATTTTAATTGATTATGAAATAAGTCAGCGAGGCTGAGAATTTTAATGGCTGTGTAATAAAAAAGTCCTAATATAAATCATTCATATATGTATCTTTACTGTGTTTCAATCTTCAAATGTTAAATTTGAGTAATAAGTTAGAACTTGCCGTTTTGGTTACAACATAATTTTAAGTTTGAAGATAAATTCATTTAGTGCCAAAAGACAACGTAGGTGAAAAAGTATAACTTAGTGTTTAAGGTGGCAAACACTTTCCAACTGCCGTAAGTGTTAGTCCAAATCAGGAAGGGTTTTTAGCACATATCTAATAATTTCGCTTTTTTCCAAACCAATTTTAAGAATTAATTATGTTAACATTGTGTTTCACATGTCATTTATCCAAGGGCGTATGGTCTTATACTCTCAGTCAACCCAGTAAGCCTACAGTTCGGGACAGCACTAAGAAATTGATATGCTTTTTATGCTTGGTAATCTATCACTTCGCTATAAGTAATGCTTTGATTTTTTTTATAATGGCACATTTTCTGTACTTTTATCATAAATTAGATTGTAATATCATATTTAATTATTTATTAAATTCCTAAATTGATTATTATGTAAACATTTCCGTATAAGAAGTAAATGTCAAAAATATCTTTGTTACATTTCCCCTTTCAAAGAGTTGCGTAGAATGCAGGAAAAGATCTTTAATGTCCCCGCTAAGGTTATCTCACTTATATCAAGGCAGTCAGTTTTTTGGATGATGGATAAAATTGGATTAACCTGGAAAAAACCTATAGACCTTCGGCAAACGAACTTCCATTTTTACACTAGGATCTTTCCGATTGAGATTCAAATCTAGGCGATGAAAGTCTCTATATCGTTTTAAAAGTACACGCTTGAGTCAACCACATCGTGCTTGAATACATTTTATGTTGGACCAGTTGTGAGTGAAATGAGATAGGTAAGAACATGCAAATTCAGACTTTTATAACATTGGTCTCGATACGTATGCATTATTTTCCATTCATTACATTTTGTAATGAATGACTAGCCAGGTGTATTTAGTTTATTGCATTCTAGTTTCTTGCTAAATAACAGATATCATTTACCATGTAAACAACTGACTTATTTAATCAAGTTCTTTGTTTCCAAAGTTCATGTACTCACGATCACTTGCCATCTTGCTTCATGCTCAAAGCTTATTCCAAAGAATTGTTTACTCTCCTATGTCCAGTTTGCACCGTCAAATCTTATGATAAATCATTTTATTATCGTTGTTGTATTATTTTAGATATGACCGTGAAAGTTCACACAAGCGCAGTACCGCATCCGTCGACAAAGGGCATTCAAATCGAACATATGGTGAAGAAAAGTATGGATTTGATGAGAAAGATGATAAACATGAAAAGGATAATTACGACGATAAGAGAAATAGTTATGACAGAGAGAAATATGATGACGATTACGACGAACGCTATGACGACGATGATCGCTATAGTGATCGATATGACGACGATCGTTATGACGATAATTACAGCGATAGGTATGATGATTTTGATCGTGATGATAATGAACGACGACGAAGTTACGACAAAGAACCTTATGATGACCGAAGAAGAAGCTATGAAAAGGAACCTTATGATGATCGTGCCTACGAGCCTTATGACAGAAAAGATGACCGTGGATATGATAGACAGATAAGCCAAGATGACCGACGGCCAATTAGTGATGAAATCAGAGATTATAACACCGAGTCTTCTAAATTTGATCCTGATGGCTACCCAATAGAGGTTAAAAAGTCTGGCAAGGGAACCCCACCCAAAAATGGTGGCTCATCTACCTTTGTGTGAAATTCTGTATGTTTATAGAAGGACAATTACAAATATCTATAGATACAATATTATTGTATTTGTGAATATACAATCAGATAGCATTTATCAAGGATTTTTGTAGAAAATATTTTACTTTAATGTATTTCATGAATGTCACATTAGAGAGCTTACACGGGAATTGCAATTACCGTTTTTAGATTTTGATTGATTACCATTATTTCATCATTAATTATTTAAAATCATATATCGGATGCTATCCATTCCGAAGCACCCGGTCTCACTTCCGTGGTGAAAGTTCACGTGTTAAACTGAATTGGCAAGTTTTCAGTTTTTACTTTCCCTTTAGGTTTGCAATGGGAACCTTGAATTGTATTCTTGTGTTTGATCGTAAAACAAGTCAAATTATTGTATTGAAAACTTTAGTTCAAAATTTAGATTTAACTTTTCCAAAATTTTGGCATGTACTTAAATAATGTGTAGAGTGTAGTGCAAATACCATTGTGTTTCGTGTTAATAAATGTCTCTATTATAGCTAAGCCCTTGTTTAATGTCATAATCTGGCTATAATAAGAACAATCCATATTTGGATAATATGTTCATTACTGTTATTGCATAAAATACTTTTACAATGTATTTACAAAACAATTTAACTGTATATTCTAGACAATAATTGTAATTTTTAAATTTTTTAAGTATATACCATATAGTTATAAATTTTAATGCCGTTTTTGTGAATGCCATTATATTAAAAAAAATCATTTACATATTATACCAGTTTTAATTTTATAGCACTAGATGGCTGTTTCGGAATAAAATTGCCCATCAGTAGTGCTTGGACTAAAATTATGAAACCAAAACTTTTTAGGATGTTGAAAAGAAACACAAAGGTCAAAAATATATTTTACCAAACTTGGCTAAGGAAATACTTTGCATGATGGAGTATACCTTAGTTTTTGATGAATTTCAAATTTTAACTAGCAATGAGAAAGCAGTTATACCGGTATACAAGATTAAAACCTTCCGGTAAAGCGCCGGTTTTTATTTGCGATACATAATTTCGACTTTCATTTTTTTTACTTGTTACATTTGAAGACCCCTTATATATACATGTATATACCTTACAGTTAGATATCTGTTTTTCATTTAGAAAAAAATTGACATGTTATAATGATGATTTTAAGTTTTCTTATGGATAGTTAACTATAAGATCTAGCAGGCAAAACAATTGCTTAAGACTTTGTTAATTTTCTTTATACAATGCCAATAGCATAAGAGCTGTGTTACAGTGTACATAGTATTTTTGTTTATTTTGTTATTAACCAAAATTGTATATTCATTATTTAGTGTCCAGATCATATTATATGATTTACAACAAAACTATTTTTAAATGTCCAGTCCATGTTTTATATCTTGTCCTTAACGCAGGTGTGATAAACAAGTCCAGTATAAAATGTTTTCCCTAGCTAAATATAGTTAAACACATTTTGGTCCTTTAGATTTTTAAACCCTGAAGAAATTTTCACAATTTTGGTCCAAGCACTACTGATGAGGAATTGTATTCCGAAACGTCCGTCTAGTGCTGTAAAATTAACACTGGAAAATGTAACTTATTCAGAGACAAATGGAAATGCTTCAATTATAAATTCAGCAAACAATCGGTTTACCAGTGGCCACATTGTGCACTATTACTTGCTGATTGTATAAAGTAGAATTTATGCAGAATCTTGTTAAATCCTGGAGAGAAGACTGTTGCCAAATCATTCAGTTCTACATACAGATATATAGATGACTTTCTGTCACTTCACATTCTAAATTTGGACAATGTTAAATGACATCGTCCCTCCTAGTAATCTTGACCAATACGAAAGATTCTTTTACCTCAGTTATGACGCCCACAAAAGGCTACATTTGAAACTGTGTGACAAACGTAATTGCTTCAATTTTTCTATTGTCAACTTTCATTTTCTTTGTAGCACTAAACCTGCTTCTCCTGCTTATTGTGTATTTGTTTCACAGTTAATACGCTATAGCAGAGCTCGTTCCCACAATAAAGCAAGCTGCTTACAAGTCGATTGTTGACCAAGAGATATTGAAAACTTAGGTTTATCAGGGTCTTCAAAGTTTTATGGCCGTCATCACAATATTGTTGATAAGTACGATGTCTCCGTGTCTAGGATTACCCTGGATATATTTTTACTTCCTCACATAATTCCACGTTACATTTACTCAATTTCAAATACACACGTGACGAATTAGCTAGCTAAGCCAAACAGGAGGTGCTTACCTTTCCTGAGCACCCGGTCTCACTTCCCCAGTGGAATTTCACGTGTTAAACCTAATTTGTCGTTTTTAAAGTTTTTACTTTGCTTTTAGATTGTGGTTCGGTCATGGGCTACTTTGTTTTTGATGTAAAAACTTTTATTTTAAAAAAGGATTGACAAAACATGGTAAATTTTAATGTCTATTTATAAGCTATATTAAACAGGGATTCAAACTTTTGGGCTAGACCTGTATATTTCAGATGATTTTCAAATCAAATAATTGATTAACATTAATTAAGTTTTTTCCTCGATGTTGTGTAATTTAAAAAACAATATTTAATAATACAATGTATGTTATGTGGAACAGGTTATTTTGCTTTTTTCTAAACATATAAAATGCATCATCTTCGTAAACATAATGTATTTAAAAATCATTTTTGTAAAATTTTCATTTTTGTACTTTAAAAAATCATAAGTATTTTTATATTAAATAATAAAACAATTTTTTTAATAAAATTACCTTGGTTGGTTTTGGTTGAATGTTGCCTAACATGGCATCAGCAATTTTTCAGCTATTCGCGACGAGAACTATTTAATTAATCTCTATGGATTAATCTATGAACAATTTTGTGTATGCATGTGAAGTGCGAGTGTGTTGTATGGTCTGCCTTGTACTAGTGCGCACTCAGGGCGACTTTACCGTGCTAGCTCACAGAGTCAGTATGCTGCAGACAAGCGTACCACTCCCCCAGTCCATTATACTGATGCCAGGTGAATCAGTAAAGGCCAACGTCAAGGAAAATTCACTTTCCCACATTTTTAAAATTACCTTGGGTTTTTATACTTCCAGAACAAATACTGAAGCACTATGATTTTTGTTGGATTTTTTCACTAATTTGACAGTTTATGCTTTCCTATTGTCAATTGGACATGGACTGGTATGTTGATGTTGGCTTTGTTCTTTAAACTATTTATAAGGTTTACATATTAGGAGTATGTTTTTCTTAAGGCATGGGGTAAAATCTCTATGAAGGCATCACATTACTGATAACAATACCCGTCATTGCTTCGGTATGAATCTACAGCACCAGCTTAGAATCACAGACCCTCTCACCTCTGTGGACACTTCCAGGGTTCATTAGAAAAGACCTTACTTTCTCTAAGCACTGCAAAGGTTAAAATTTCTGCAACTCCACCTAAAGTTTGTGACATGTCGATATAAGTGAAATATTCTTAGACTGGGAAAAAACATTCAATCAATCAGTCCTTGGACACTTCCACAGATTCAGAAAGTTGGTCAGTTTGCCATGATTTGGTTGTTTTCAGTATGCTTATCAATAGACAATGGTTTTCTCTGGATACTCTTCCATTCCACAACTTCCTTGATATACAGGTCAATGTCAAAATTAACGTCACCCCTACTGTGTCAAAATAAACGTCACCCCTGAAGCCCTGCAATTCTGCCAGATTTGCAGCAAAAATGTTTAAACTGAAGTTCCATAATTTTTTTCTTAAGAATTTGCTCCCCTTAAATTTACTAATTATCGTTGAATTCTCAATATCCAGCCTTTCTTTCAGTTTTTGAGGTAAATTTCAGTTCTGAAACATCATTTAAAACATTTTTTTATATGAAAATCATAAATGGCCAGAGTTCGTTCCATTTCCTAATGGAAACACCGAAAAATTCCCGGCAAATAAATTAAAAACCGTTTAAAATATGACTCAAATATTTACAAAATCAGAAAGGTTCGTCATCATTTTGCGGCAGACAAACGGTACAGTTGAAAGAAGATTGTGGTGTCTGATCAAAGAAGCTATTAAGACAAGTTAACATCCTTCTTTATTGGTTTCATATATGTTGATTTTGTTGTTTTGACATTTGTTTTTTTTTTAAAACAACACTTATTATCCTAAATGGCAACGCCCCTGCCCATAATTCCAGATCTACCAGGCGTTTCCTAGAGTCTAAACAAATTCATATTTTAGATTGGCCATCAAACTCGCCAGATATGAGTCCGATTGAAAATCTGTGGGATGCTTTGAAAAGGGACGTCGCAATGGACAATCTAAAATCGTGTAATGATCTATGGGAAAGCGTCAAAAAGCATTGGTACAGGATAAATAAGAACTATCTTGAAAAGTTATACGACAGTTTTCCCAGACGTGTTCAGTCTGTTATAAGAGTTCGTGGTGCCTCAACTAAGTATTAATGGTGTTTGTTTGTACCAAGGCGATATTAAATACTTAATGATTGGTTTCTTTGTCTTGTTTTCTATTTTATAATGTCGTTCATTCACCATTCAGCTCCAAATTATTTGCTTTTTTCATCAAAGCTAATTAGATAATTGATTTTCGATAGGGGTGGCGTTAATTTTGACACAGTAGGGGTGACGTTAATTTTGACATTGACCTGTAAGTGATAAAACACCATTACCCTAGTCAGATTAATGATAGCCAATATATATATGAAAAACTCATTTTACTATTTCTTAGCACTTTATTTCTGACTTACACATCTAAAAATTTTCTAAAATGTAACTGTTTACATACTTTTTAGAAAAGAAATCACAAACAATTCATTCAATACAGTATTAATAATAACTTTGTTTATGAAACAAAAGTCTATCATATGTTATGCCAGTGTTTATTTTACAGTACTAGATAAACATTTGGAAATACAATTCCTCATCAGTAGTGCTGGGACCAAAATTGTGTAACCAAATTGTTTTTCAAGGAGTTGAAAAAATATCCAAAGGACCAAAATATATTGAACCAAATTAAGCTAAGGAAATACTTTGAACAAGGGAGTATATCTCATTTTTTGAGGATTTTCACATTTTAACTAGCTGCAGATTAAGACAGTAGTATATTTCTGACAACACAAATTAAGAAATTCAGACCTGTATGTCAACAAGATCAAAGTAGAAGGGGGATCTGCAGTAAGTGGGGTCAAAAGGAAAATATGTCTGATAGTGTCAGGCAAAATCCAACCCTAGTGATTATAAAAAAAAAGCCTGTAGGTTTGTGGGGCCCCAAGTGATAATACAAAAGGGTCTGTAAGTGTAAGGGGCCAAAGTAATAATACAAGAGGGTCTGTAGGTTTGTGGGGCCCCAAGTGATAATACAAAAGGGTCTGTAAGTGTGAGGGGCCAAAGTAATAATACAAGAGGGTCTGTAAGTGTGTGGGGCCCAAAGTAATAATACAAAAGGGTCTGTAAGTGTGTGGGGCCCCAAGTAATAATACAAGAGGGTCTGTGAGTGTGTGGGGCCCAAGTAATAATACAAAAGGGTATGTGAGTGTGTGGGGCCAAAGTAATAATACAAAAGGGTCTGTAAGTGTGTGGGGCCCAAGTAATAATACAAAAGGGTCTGTAAGTGTGTGGGGCCAAAGTAATAATACAAGAGGGTATGTGAGTGTGTGGGGCCCCAAGTAATAATATAAGAGGGTCTATGAGTGTGTGGGGTCAAAGTTAAAATACAAGAAGGACTTGTAAGTCAGTGGGATACAAGTTATAACATTGGTTTTATATATAATGCAGCATATAATCCAATCCTCTTTTCACACACACACACACACACACACACACACACGTTTTCTTGCTTATTTCTTCAAGTCATCAATACATTTAGATAATTTATCTTGTTCTATTTCTATTCCAACACTATAAGCATCTTCTAGACCTTGTAATAACATGTCCAGCACATTAGGATGCAATGAGTTTTTGTTCCTCCATTTCACAAGAATGTGGTGAGATTGTGTTATGGGTGAAAACTGATTCGTCATTCTGGCTTGGTCCACATCAGCTTTACTTAAGCCTAGAGATGTGGCTACAGCATCTAAATTTGCAGGGCTGAATGTATTTGCAACCTTCAACATGAATTTGTCATCCAACTTTGCGGTTGGAGGTACACCATTAGACGTAACTCTCCATGAATTTCCTGAGGCACCTGTTTCAAAAATAAAAAAAAAAGAAAATAAAGTGTTATAAACCTGAATAGTTATATGTGTGACAAATTATTGTATTCAGCAGGAGTAAATTAAAACAGCCAACATATGGTGATATACTGAGGGAGGTTCAATTGAACAGCCAAGATAGTGTAATTATTTCCAGAAGATGAATCATACTTTTTGGTTTTAAATAATTTTCAATATTTCAATATTTAATGGATAGATACAGTGAAACCCCATTAAAATGTCCCCCTCAACAGTGCAACTTCACTTACTGCCACACTCTTTTGATGTCCCAAAATACATATCTTTTCTTTTTTTCTTTATGGGCCTCCCTCGATTAACGGCAAACTCCTTTATTACGCCAAAATTTGACTGAACAAATGGTGGAAATGAATAAAGGTTTTTATTGTACATTGGGATTTATTTTTTAAATGGTGTTTTTTATTTTGTGAAATTCAAAAAAATACAATCACTATATTTATTGGTAACTAATACATGTACATAATTGGATTAAAAATACTTAATTCCCACATGATAAGTGTTGTACATAATAATTCATACTATCATTATAAGAATATTATTGGTATAGAGGAAATATTTCTATAAACTTGCGATTTTTTGTTCAATATATAGAGATATAAGGTACAAGTAATGTCTAAATTTGCTGTTGTTGTTGAATGTTGCTTAACATTGCATCAGCAAATTTTCCGCTATTCGCGATGAGAACTTCTTTATTAATCTCTACGGATTACTCTATGAACAAGTTCATGTATATGTGAAGTGTGAGTGTTTTATGTTTTGCCTTGTACCAGTGTGCACTAAGGGTGACTTTATGGTGCTAGCTCAGTGAGTCAGTATGCTGCAGACAAGTGTACCACTCCCTCAGTCACATTATACTAACATCAGGTGAACCAGTAAAGGCCAATGGCAAGGAAAATTCACTTTCCCTCATGAGGTCCGAGCAGGACTCAACTCACAGCAGTGAGAGACCATAGATTTATAGACTAGTGTCTTATCCATTAGGCCACTAAAGCCTATCTAAATATAAGTTATATTTTTAACTCATACAAACCTTGCTCTATTTCTTCATCTGGTACTGGGGTTTCTTTTATTCTTTTAACCACGTCATCCCTATTAACCTCATTCAATTCCTCAAAGAAAACATTAAATGCTTTTTGTTTATTTTTTGTAAGCAGTATATCTAGGAACTTCCTATTTTTGTTTTCAGTAGTTGTTTCAGCCGACACTAACTCTTTATCATTTATAGTAAAAATGTCCTCCGCGTACATCCCATCTAGTAAATCCTCTAGATTTGTATCTTTAACTATCCATTTGTAATTTTTCTTTACTTGCTTGGTGAGTTTCTGGGCATTAGCCATTCCACTTCCTACAAATAGACAAAGAAAAAATATATTGTAAAAACAAGCAGTCCAATAGAGTCTGTAGAATTTGCATTTGAATTTTAGACAGCCATGCCAGACACAATTTTAAACAAGAGGCCCAAGAGCCATTATGCTCACCTGAGGACATGTACATATCTCATGAGGTGGTTCAATGGTAAATTACATACTTAAAGAGAATGTCCAAATTTTAGCAGTTAGAGACAATATGCAAGGATTTTTTTCAAATTAATTATAACTTAAGAATGCTCAATCTAAAACATATAAGGTCTAGTTGCAGTATATTTATAAACAGCTGAAATGGTAAAAAACAATGTAAAAACTATCAAAATGATTGTTGTGTAAATACTTATAATATTCTAATATACATGCCTATACAAAAAGTTTATAGTTTTTAAGATAATTACCCATTACAGTTTTTGTTTACATCTGTGACCTTGACCTTTTAACCTATGACCTTCATTTATATATCAAAATGATCATAAGGCAAATGCTTAAAAGCATTCTAATATACATGCTTATACAAAAAGTTTAAAGTTTTTTTTATATAATTAACCATTTCATCTATGACCTTGACCTTTGAACATATGACCTTCATTTATATGTCAAAATGATCATTATGCCAGTAGCTACATGTACAATATTCTAATATATATGCCTATACATAAAGTTTATAGTTTTCCAGATATTTTGACAAATACACTAATTTTAGCAATTTCCCCATTTTGGCCCCTACAGCTATGATTTGTGGAAATCTGAAACTAGGTGCCCTAAGTATGTTTTAAATATCTAGACAATATCTCTTGTATGTTCAGAGGAGACGATTTTTAAAGATTTTCACAATTTCCTCATTTCTGAGGCCCATGGGACATAACCCCTTTATTTGTGAAAATCGAAAGCCCTTTATCTAGACATCATTACTGCTAAATATCACCTAATTTGAGGCAGTAGTTTTGGAGGAGTTGATTATAATGTGAAAAGTTATACATGACGGATGACGGACAAAGTGGACGGCAATAGGTCATATGAGCCTATGGCTCAGGTGAGCTAATAAACCCCAAGACTTTTCACAATATGATTCAACTTGCCCTAGTTGTTCTGTCATGATGGCTCAAGAATGCAAACAAGCAAAAATTGACAGGGTTTTCTTTGACAAATATGCAGGTAAATAATAAATTTATACATGTTGCACCTGTAATTACTTATCATTAACATTCAGAATTAAAATGAAAAACAAAAATACTTATCCATGTCCGAATCACAATCCAGAAGCAAAGTAAAAAATTTGGAACTGACAAGTCAGGTTAGACACATGAACTTCCACCAGGGAAGTGAGGCCAGGCTCCAGAAGGGTTAGCTCCTCCTGTTTAGCTAGCTACACCTGCCACATCTGTAATCCAAATTGTTTAAAAGGAACATGGAACCATGGGATGTCAAATATTTGTTTCTGATCATAACATTCAATTCATTCTCTCTCTCTCTCTCTTTGAAAGACAGCAGAATAAGTTGAGAATGAATTTGATACACCCAATCTGTCGGAACATGACCACCTGAATATATATCATGCTTGTCAATTTTTTGTTTCTGGAAAAGTTTTGTGTATTTAACCAAACAATTTCATATGATATATGGTAACCCTTATGCTGTTCTGTTGCCATAGATGTGTCAGCCTTTCTGTCTAATGAATTTATCAAAATTTTATTATTGGGGCCCTGCATCGACAGATGTGGGAGCCCTAAAGTAATCACCTTGTCTGTCAGCAGTTGTTGTGTAATCAACTACAGTTATTCATTGATCTTTCTGAAACTTAGTATGTACTATTTACAGTATACACATTGAAGATATGCCTGTGACTTTTAAAACTTGGTTGGTGAATTTTTCCCAATTTTACCAGATATTGGACTTTTTTATTTTTTCACATTATAAACCGGATGAACTACTGAGTATTGCGATCTAACTTCCCCTGTTGACCCTATGTCCATCCATGCGTCTATCATGCATAATTTTTTTAACATTATAATCAACTTCTCAAAAACTACTCAACTAAATCTGATGATATTAAGTCCTCGCATCAGTCAACATAGTTTTAAAAGAGTATGACCCTTTAGCAACTAAAAGAAACAGACTTTGTGCACTCATTAAAGACTTTGTGCACTCATTACAGACTTTGTGCACTCATTAAAGACTTTGTGCACTCATTACAGACTTTGTGCACTCATTAAAGACTTTGTGCACTCATTACAGATTGTGTACACTTATTACAGACTTTGTGCACTCATTACAGACTTTGTGCACTCATTACAGACTTTGTGCACTCATTAAAGACTTTGTGCACTCATTACAGATTGTGTACACTTATTACAGACTTTGTGCACTCATTACAGACTTTGTGCACTCATTACAGACTTTGTGCACTCATTACAGACTTTGTGCACTCATTACAGATTGTGTACACTTATTACAGACTTTGTGCACTCATTACAGACTTTGTGCACTCATTACAGACTTTGTGCACTCATTACAGACTTTGTGCACTCATTACAGACTTTGTGCACTCATTACAGACTTTGTGCACTCATTACAGATTGTGTACACTTATTACAGACTTTGTGCACTCATTACAGACTGTGTGCACTCATTACAGATTTTGTGCACTCATTACAGACTTTGTGCACTCATTACAGATTGTGTACACTTATTACAGACTTTGTGCACTCATTACAGACTTTGTGCACTCATTACAGACTTTGTGCACTCATTACAGATTGTGTACACTTATTACAGACTTTGTGCACTCATTACAGACTTTGTGCACTCATTACAGACTTTGTGCACTCATTACAGACTTTGTGCACTCATTACAGACTTTGTACACTCATTACAGATTTTCTTTTTATTTTGCATGATGACTGTAACATGTATTATTTAGGAGTTTTGTTATGTATACCCTGCTAAAAAGAAAATCAATTCTACATATGTATAAAGAATACATGATCTGAACAATAGTCTTATTACAACCATCCAGACCTTTCAACCTTACTTTTGCAGATGTCCATCTAATTTGCCACAGTAATCTTCATTGTGGCACAGCAATGCACCTTACTAAAGAAACTTACACATCCTCTAGCATTGCAACATGTTCAGAATTGTAGGTTTAAAATAAAAATATTAACATCCCCCACCAACAGGTTTTTTTTGTGATTTGCACTTATGTTTAAAGGGCAATAACTCCTAAGGAAAAATGAGCAAATCAATTCGGATTAACAATATGCGCATCTCCTATCAAAGCTTTGCACAAAGTTTCATGAAATAGTGCTTCATAGTTTTAACAAAATAACGTATACAAAAATTTTCGGACAGACGGACGGACGGAAACTCAAATTTAATATCCACCTCTTTCTTCAAAAGAGGGGGAATAAAAAAAATTAAGACTACTAGTGAGACCTTTTCTGACAAATGTCAGATTTCTTGTTATGTGCATGGGTATATCAGTGACTGCAGGGTGGGTACATTAATGCAGTGGTTGAGACATACTTTGGGATCTGAAGGCTGTGGGGTTACATTCAGCTTCTGGTCTAGATTTATTTTTTATGTCTTGATATAAAAGAAATAGCCTCAAACATTAAAATTATAATTTACAAAAAACAATGACAGCTGGTGAATATATCAATGTGAACAAGTTCAAAACCTACTGATGATTTGAATGTTGATGAAGAAAGAAAATAACCATCAACAAACCCTTACATGAAAGAAATAGCAACTACTTAGGATAGCGAATACATGAGTCTTTGAGAATTTGATGTATGGGACACCAAAACCAATATATGTTATTATATAACAGATAAAGAAGACACTTATTAACAATTTGGAGTTTGAACATGCAAGCTCGTACAAATGTCTAGTCAACTGGGAACAATTTTTTACAATATCAGTTCAATAACCCTATAGTATTAATAAGGTCAAGTTTACTGAATGTTTCAATATTTCAATTGTGATATATTGGCTGTAATGAAAAATTTCAAGCAGAAAATTCATTGATTGAAAGGAGTTTTATGTCCCAGTCAAGATTATTTCACTTCTATTTAGACGTCACCAGCTATAGGTGAAACGGCAGAATTTTTTACCTTTGCAGTGCTCTAAGGGCAATCTGCTGGGAGGATTCTTGAATGTGTCAGGCCTATCTTGACATGGGGCATCAGTTTTTAAGGTCTCTTTTGAAGGACCCTGTGAATTTCATTTCTAAATGCCTAGTGCTTGGCAAAAGAATGGTCACTACCAATTTTCAAGTCAGTCGAAACCCAGTCGAACCTACATACAAAGCAAACACTGTACCAACTGAGCTACCATAGTGGTTGCAACATATCAAAGGTGGAGGTATTTTCAACTATATGAGTAGTGGTAGAAAGAAAAATATCTCAGTATAAGTTATAGTTTAAACCCAGACAAACCTTGCTCTATTTTTTCATCTTCTACATGAGTTTCTTTTATTCTTTCAATCACATAATCCATATCAGTTACATAAAGTGCATCCAAGAAACCACTAAATGCATTTTGTTTCTTTTTAAACAGTATATCTAAGAATTTTCTATTTTTTTAATCGGTAACAGGCTCATGGCGCACCAATTGGCAATCAGTTTCTTCAAAAATGTATTCTTGATACATCACATCAAGTAACTCTTCTAAATGTGTATTTTTAACTATCCATTTGTAATTTTTCTTTACTTGATTAACGAATTTCTGGTTTTCAGCCATTCCACGGCAAGGAAAATAAATAACACCAGTAAACAACACAATTAAGAACTGAAACAAGAACACATCACTCAATTGGTAGTTCATGTATTTGCACAATTGCATTTGAATTTTAGACAGCCATTCCAATCACAATTTAAAATAAACCCTAAGATACAACATGGCCCATTTGTTTTGTCATGATGACTATAGAATGCAAGCAAGCAAAACTTGACAGGAACTTACAAAGAAACAATGACTGCAGGTGAATAATCTTTTTAAAACATTTTTTGATATTCAAGACAATACTGGGAATTAAATGAGGCACAAAAACAGAACTTTGTTTAACATGCATGTTTAATGCATGTATGGGACACCAATATATGTTATTATATAACAGATGAAGAAGAAACTAACTCTCAATTAAAAATTGGGAGTTTATACATGGATTTCAACTTTGCACCAGATTTATAATGATAAGCAAAAATCAGTGTAAATGAACAGATATTGTTTTTCCAAATGGTTCAAATCATTGATTTTATATCGTATTCTAAATCTAAGGATGGTTTATATTGTCTTGTGTGCATGTTTTGTTCCCTTATGATTAATACTGCAAACCAAAACACAAGTTGGTGTCCAATGTCACATACAAGTTTATATAAATACTTTTTTCTGTTGGATTCCATCAACTTCTGACACAATTTTTCATGAATTTGTAACCTTGTAACATATTCCACTGAATCTACTGAAGATTATGTTACAAGAGCTATTCAAATTCTTCTTTCTTCTTTCTTAATTTTCCTTCTGTAATAGTATGGATGGTGATGGATCTCTGGAGATACACAACACAAACACGACGTGTGTGATCCGACATTTATTCTATATATATATATATGGGAGACAACTCTAATACAATTCCTATGTATACAAAGAGAGATAACTCTTATGACTATATTAATAGTAATACTATAACATCTCCTTTCTTTACATTGAAAATTGAGTTTGTATATATTATTTCTGACATTATTAAATTGTAAATAATTAAACAGATATATCAGTTGTGTATTGAATGTCAAAACATCACTGAATATCTAGATCACTATTAAATATATTGCAATCAATTAAACATTAAAATATTGTACAATGAAATGTCTTTTCAGTCTCTTAAAATAATGTTCAAGATTATCATTAATCTTTTCAAAACATTTATAATAAATGAATTAAAATTGTCAATAAAGTATTTTGATGACATGATTTCTTCTAAAGTGTCTTTGAATTATACATGTCATATTGAGCATTAATGGAATAATAATATCAAATACAATTTATAATCGAATCATACATAATAAACAGAAAAACATGAAAAATGTATGTTATATGAGTAATAACATCAATTATATCAAAATGTAATCAAATTAAACATATAACAAGTAGATACACATGAAAAAATACATATATTACATGGAATTAATGATCTTGGGCTTAACAATTCTGCCACTGCGAGTAATGTATGGTTGTGAATTAACTTGAGAATGAATTGGTTCATACTTGACTACAGGGGGTGGTTGAACTTGATCACTATGTGACATGTCCTTGACCTTGGGGTCATCTTGAAGAATACCATATTTGACCTTTGGGCTATTTGTCAGTGTTTTGGAGGGGTTGGGGTTGTCATCATAGATTTTGTATGGTGGTGAAAGTGACATATCAAACTTTTCATTTGATTTGATTAAGTGACGACGGTTTCGCCTAAATATGCCACCGTACTGAGATCTTAAGGTGTAAGAATGATCATCATCTTTTCCAGTGATTATAGCAGGTTGCCATTTACTGTCATTCTTTTGGAATCTGACTTTTTCACCAACATTAAGGGGATTTTGGGCTTTTGATGAAACATTATAATATTTAGCTTGCCTTTGCTGGTCAAGTTTCATTGATTGGTTTGTTAAGGTTGAGTTCATGACCTTGGGTTTGAGCTGATTGGTAAGTGTAGGGAGAACTGATCTGAGTAGTCTTCCTTGAAGCAATTCAGAAGGGGAGTGACCAGTGCTTTGTAGAGGAGTATTACGGTATTCAAGGATTCCCAGATAAGGGTCCTTATTGCTAGATTTAGCCTTTTCAAAAATATGTTTCACAGTTTGAACTGTTCGCTCTGCCAGTCCATTGGATTGGGGGTACCTTGGGCTAGATGTAGAGTGTACAAAATCATAAGTCATGGTAAAATTTTCAAATTCATGAGAACTGTACTGGGGACCATTATCAGATATGACCTTCTCTGGTATACCAAATCTGGCAAATATAGCTTTCAAATGGTTAATGATAGCTTTACTAGATGTGCTATTTAGCTGTACAACTTCAAAGAATTTGCTATAGTAGTCAATAACAACAAGAAATTCTTTGTTGTCCCATTGAAATAAATCTGTGCCAACTACTTGCCATGGATAATCAGGTATTGGGTGTGGGGTAAGGGGTTCCTTTGGGTTAGAATTACGGTGGGTCATACAGTGGGGACATTTAGATACTAGGTCTTGTACATCAGCAGTAAGACCAGGCCAAAAAATGCATGTGCGAGCTCTTTTAAGAGTTTTTTCAATACCCATGTGACCAACGTGCAGGGTTTCAAGAATGTTTTCTTGAAGTGCAGGGGGTATTAAGATCTTATGACCTTTAAGAATAAGACCTTCATGTAATGTGAGCTCTTCACGGTGGTTCCAGTATTCAAGTATAGTTGGGGGGCAATGGTTTCTAGTGTCTGGCCAACCATTGATAATGACCTTGATAAGTGTCTGTAGAGTGGAATCAGACTCTGTTGCTTTGCGGATTTCCTCCAGTTTGCGGTCACTGATAGGAAGTTGGGTAACAATGTGGTGAACATGAGCGTCAAGACCTTTAGAGTATTTTGGATAAGTCTTGGGCAATGACTTTCTGGATAATGTGTCAGCTACAGGTATCTGGGTACCTGGTACATAAGTGACATCTAGGTCATAATTCTGTAACTGTAAAAGCATTCGCTGCAAGCGTGGTGGTGCTGTATGCAGGGGTTTCTTGAATATTGGGGTTAAGGGTTTGTGGTCAGATTGTACTAAGACTTTTCTGCCATAAAGATATTGGTGAAATCTTCGGCAGCCAAACAATATAGCAAAAAGCTCTTTCTCAATCTGGGCATATTCTACCTCATTTGGGGCTAGAGATTTTGACGCATATGCCACTGGCTTACCATCCTGCATGATGGTGGCTCCTAGACCATATTTAGAAGCATCAACTTGTAAAATAGTGGGTTTATTTGGGTCAAAATAAGATAACACAGGTCCAGGACTAGAGGTAAGTAGTGCTTTGACCTTGTTAAACGAGTCAGTTTGAGGTTTGTCCCAAACAAACATAACATCCTTAGCCAATAACTGTCTGAGAGGCTTAGTCAGTCCAGACAGATTTGGTGCAAACTTGGATAAGTAGGTAATCATACCTAGAAATGTCTCTAATTCAGCCTTGTTAGCTGGGGGTGTCATGTCATGTACAGCAGCAACTTTGTCAGGGTCAGGTTTTATACCTTCAGAAGTAATAACATGTCCGAAGTACTTAACACTTGTAAGTCCAACTTGGAGCTTCTCCTTGTTTAATTTCAGTCCAATCTCATTGGTTCTTTTGAGAGCTTTACGGAGTGCTTCATTGTGTTCCTGGGCATTTTTACCAAACACCAGAATATCATCTACTAAGGCAATAACACCTGGTAGGTCATTAAATGTCTTGTCAATATTTCTCTGAAACAAGTCCTGTGAACAATTAAGGCCAAATGGAAGCCTTAAAAATCTGTACCTTCCCATGTGTGTATTGAAGGTAGTAAGGTAAGATGACCTTTCGTCAAGTTTAATATTCCAGTAGCCAGTTCTTACATCTAATTTTGTAAAGTATTTAGCTCCAGCGAGATCTGGAAGTACATCTTCCAAAGTTTTCATTGGATGATGGGGTCTAAGAACTGCTCTATTAAGGTCTCTTGGGTCCAAACATACCCTTAGTTTCCCTGAATCAGGTTTCTCTACTACAACAAGAGAGTTGACCCAGTCCGTGGGTCTTGTGACCTTGGCAATTATACCTTGACCTTCCATCTTGTTCAACTCGTCTTCGAGTTTAGATTGTAGGGCTACAGGGATCCTGCGGGGAGGGTGTATGGTGGGTGGTACATTGGGATCAATACTGATGTTAGCTTCCCCTGGGAATAGTCCTATACCATTAAAGGTATCTGGAAATTCTGACAATATTTGTTCTTTAGTCATAGGAATACTGTCTGTAGGTGAGACAGAGTCGCAAGTGTAAACTAACTTGATCAAATCAAATTTAATACAATCTTTCATGCCTAATATAGGTGACGAGTTAGTATTTAAAACATGAAAGGTGACCTTGGACCTTTTATCCTTGTAGGAGCATTCAACCTCACATTGACCTAATGTGGTTAACCTTTGACCTCCATATGCTGACAATCTAGCATCACTAGGGGTAAGTGGAGCACACTTCACTATGCCATCATAGAGACTCTTAGGTAATATATTTACCTGAGAACCAGTATCTAACTTAAGTTTTACAGGATTATTTTCAATTATCATGTTACAAAATGCTTGATCTACAATATTTTCATTATTTGTACCAATACAATCTATGAAAAATTCATCAGAAGATTCATCATTTACAGAAGTATCATCAACAATTGACATAGAATCTAAGTCATTAATCTCTTGTACATGTACATTTGAATAACATTTCTTAGCAAAGTGATTATAACGAAGACATTTTGAACATTGTTGACCTAATGCTGGACATTTGCTTCCTGGTTTATGGCTCGGTTTTCCACACTGTTTGCATTCACCTTTAACTGTGGATGTACTGTCATTTTTACGGTGGATACCCTCTTTTGTTGCGCGATCAGTTTTGCGGTTGTCATGGTAACGTTGTCTTCTGCCTCTGTTTTGTGAATGTTTACCATTATTATCAGTGTTCATAGACTGTCTCTGTTTGAACGGTTGTCTCGGTGTAGGGCGTCCTCTAATGGAGTGTACCTCTTGTGATTGAGAGTTCATCATTTTCAGTTGTTCCTGAGAATATTCACATGTTTGAGCAATCTGTATTGCCTTTTCCACTGTCAGTCCTGCTCCCTCGTTTATGAGCTTTTCGCGAACCTTTTGAGATGCGGTTCCAAATACTATTTGGTCGCGAACCATTTCTTCTGGATTGGTATAAGCACAGTCTTTTACCATAGATTTAAGTTTTGTGATATACTGTTCAATAGAGTTCGTTCCTTGCATTTCTTTGCTAAATTTAAATCTGGCAAAGATAGGGTTTAGTTTCGGTTGTACATACGCTTTAAATCGTGTGTAATGTGGCTCAAGTTTCTTTCTATCAGCTTCTTCCATGTCTGTCCATGTGCTGAAAATCTCTCTGCCACGGTCTCCTACCCATAGTAGTAGATATTTCACTTTGATATCTTCTTCTTTTTCCAAAAGCGGTCCTTCGAAAAGTAGACTCACATGGTTTTGGAATTTTTTCCAGGCTTCGGGAAGGTTACTCGACTCCCAGTCCATTTTCGGAATTGGTAGGCCTGTTAGATCCATCTTTGATCAATTTCAAAAGTTCTGACACCATGTAATAGTATGGATGGTGATGGATCTCTGGAGATACACAACACAAACACGACGTGTGTGATCCGACATTTATTCTATATATCTATTATGGGAGACAACTCTAATACAATTCCTATGTATACAAAGAGAGATAACTCTTATGACTATATTAATAGTAATACTATAACACCTTCCTCTGCAACTAGCAGCTAAATTTAACAAATTCCTGCCTCCCCCATTCAATCACAGAAATTGTACAAATCTAGACTTGCCTTTTTTAATTTTGTATTATTAATACAAAACTTTTGTTAACCCTATTATGAACTAAATCTATATCTGTATTTTGTATCTGTATTAATTTGTTGTAGCATCCAATTTCTGATATTACAAGACCGGCAGGATGAGTGTTCTTAGCAAGTGTTACTCATGAGGGCATATTCAGACCTGGAAGCTGTTGTTAATCACATTATTTGGTATTCTTTGTGTATTCTGAGTATCTAATTGTGGCAGTTTTTTCTAAATTTCCTTAAGAATGTACATTAAGATTGTGGAGGTAAAGCTAATACTAGCCCCTCAACAATCTCGTACATAAAACACAAGTCTAATATTTGCACAACAACTAAATGAGTTTTGACGTATAGAAATGGACATTAAGCAGAGATGTGTAGCGGTCTGGATATCTCAAATGATAGAGCACTCAGCTATAGTGTGAGCAGTCCTGATCCTTGGTCCAACCCTGCATCTTTTTCCTTTCCACGAGTTTATAAAGTCTTTCCTAAGGACTTTTCTGATATTTCCCATGTGGGACCATGGAAAACTAAAAAAAAAGAAAAGGAGAAGAAATGCAGCAGTCAGATTTGCTCAGTTGGCAGACCGACCACTAGTTTATAACACAGGAAGTCCAGGGTTTGTTTCCTGGTCTCACCCTCCAGTGAAAGATAGAAGCCAAAAAATAACAGTAGCAATAAGATGGTTGAAGTATTTAAATCAATTATTGATTTGTTCTCTACACAATAACTTGAGTTTTAGCTTTCTCAGATGTAGAGTACATAAACAACATGGGGTAAATCTGATATAGAGTGGTTTTGAGGCTGTCACTGATGAAATACATAGACATCAAATGTGACAAATCAACCAAAGGGATGTCCGGGGTGCAAACAAAACTACACACAGAAGTCTGGAATCAGGGTATTTATCCCTTGGATAAAAAAAATTCATCACTGGTAAAATAGGGTTTACCATTAGTAGAAAGAAAACCCCAATACAACACCAGTACAAACTACTACAAACTACATGGACATATCCTTGAACATGAAACATCATCAATATATTTAGGGGTAATCATAACATCAAACAGAAACTGGGGAAAACACATCTCAAACATCACTACAAATAGAGGAATCGGCGTCCTACCAAGAAACCTAAACAAATCAGCCAAGAAAATAAAAGAGTGTGCCTACAAAAGCCTAATAAGATAAGACCACAGGTCGAATACCATGCAACTGTATGGGACCCTTATCAACAAGACCATATTGACAAATTAGAGATGGTTCAACGTAGAGCAGCTCGCTTTGTCATCAGACAATACAGACAGAGAACAAGTGTAACTGCCATTGTTGAAGAACTTGTTGGCAGAGCCTGGAAAAGAGACGCCAAGAAAGTCGACTGAACATGCTATATAAAATCTTGCATGGCCATGTTGCCAAAAACCCAAACAGCTACACAAAACCAATGACAAGGATGTCCAGACATGACAAGGATGTCCAGACATGTCCACCAACACACACTAGACATTTCCTATGACAGCACACAACACTGCAAAAGCTCATACTTTGTCCAGACAGCAAGTGAATGGAACAGACTGCGACCTGACATACCAGCTGCAGGATCACTCGAGTCATTCCGAGTTCGAGTGCACATCCACCTCAAATAAAGCCAGCACCAACTTTTTATCCTGTTTATTTTTGTACTACTGTTGTTGACCATGTGCATCAAGTAGTAAAATCTTTGACAAGACAAAGTTGGACAGTAAAAGGAAGAATATTAATAATAAAAAAAACACCAGTGGTGACTCAGAATAATTCGGGCTGATGATTTTTTTCGAGTTATAAATATCCTGATTCCAGATCCCTGTGAAGCTACCAGGCTTATGAATTTGCACAATACACCACGGGGGGTATACCAATTTCCTGAAAATCGCATCCAGCCGATGGATACGTGCTTTATAGCATCCGTCCGATGGTTACTTCATACATTCGTGTGTTACAGCATCCAGCCGAGGAAATCATCACGGTCAGATACAGGTAAAGAGAGATTTTTGCGAATTTACAAGGTTTTGATTAAGTTAGGTGATGGAATGTGGTATAAGAATGGTCTTGCACTGTATTGACATCGTCAGATTGCATATGGCATGCAGAATAATCAAACTAACTCCAGAAATGTTACTCTGAGCAGACAGTGTTGATTTTTTCAATATAAAATGCTTCATCTTATGTGTAAAAGTGTAATTTTTTATGTACACACGCACAACACAACACTCTTTTTGTTCCCTTCCATTTTGGCTTGCAACTATGTAATTAAGTGCAATAAATCGGACGTTAAAGATTTCGTAGTACGGCATCCGTTCTGCAGTTTACAACAGTGGTACTGCATCCGTTCCTTAATGTTACGGCATCCGTCTTCAGAAATGACATTTCGTTTTGCTCCACTTTTAATATATAACCTTGTAAGTAGCGTTTGTACGCAATTGATTATAATCAAGCAACACACCTTCACCACTACTGATGTATTAATATTACAATCTGTATACTTATAAAATGAAAAGTGACTTAAAAATAACCAGAGCTACGAATAACACACCACAGAAGTAGGCTTTGCAGTGGTGGGAAGGATTTCTTGGCAAATTCCACTCAAAAGTCCCATTTAAATGTACGACATGCACCCAATTTTTTACAGTACAACTGGTCTCAAGGGTCATGTCAAGGCAAAGCACACTAGACATTGGATGTGCAGCAGCTGTGAAAAAGTCTTTAAACGGCGTTCAAGCTTGAACAAACACATGAAGGTCAAACATTCTGATAAGGGTAAAAGACTCCTTTGCAATATGTGTCAAAAGAAGTTTGCCCGCCTCGGCCATCTGCATGATCATATGAATTGCCATTAATCAAGGATGTCTTACAGAAGCCGATGCAAGCGGAGCTTTGCGAAAAAGTGCAGTTTTATGCGGCATGAGCGTGAGTGTAACGGTCAAACGAAAAATGTTTGTTCTATCTGCAAACGCAATTTCACTTGCAGCTCATCTCTGAGAGACCAATACAAATAATCCACGGGGGCAAGAGGAACATATGTGAATTTGGTAACTCCTACAAATGGAGATCGGGTTTTCAGAGGCATCTAGGAAGTCTTGTGCATGATCCAGCATACAGGTTCCAACTTTGATGTCTCTGGGATCTTAACCTGGCCAAGAACTGTCAATCAGTTTATGATGTTGGGGCAGCTTCACATAAATATATACACGGGTTCCATGTGCATTTTGTTTCAGTGCTACTGCAATTAGATGTTCTAATATTTCAGGGATCAGACATGTACTAATATTGCAACATATGATACTTTTTTTATTTTAATCAGACTTTGGTTCCAAATTATTATACTATTCACTGTATACAAAGAAAGATGGATGCCGTACCTAATATTACTTAAAATATCTGGATGCCGTACCATGTCCCGTCGGATGCCGTACCACGAAATCTTTAACGTCCGATTTATTGCACTTAATTACACAGTTGCAAGCAAAAATGGGAGGGAACAAAAAGAGTGTTGTGTTGTGCGCGTGTACATAAAAAATTACACCTTTACACATAAGATGAAACATTTTATATTGAAAAAAATCAACATTGTCTGCTCAGAGTAACATTTCTGGAGTTAGTTTAATTATTCTGCATGCCATATGCAATCTGACGATGTCAATACAGTGCAAGACCATTCTTATACCACATTCCATCACCTAACTTAATCAAAACCTTGTAAATTCGCAAAAAATCTCTCTTTACCGGTTTCTGACCGTGAAGATTTTCCTCGGCTGGATGCTGTAACACAAAAATGTATGAAGTAACCATCGGACGGATGCTATAAAGCGCGTATCCATCGGCTGGATGCGATTTTCGGGAAATTGGTATACCCCCCCCCCCGTGTACACCGTCAACCAGAAATGATCCAAATATCAAATAAACACAAATCATGTCAAGTCTATTCGGTCATGTTCTTTTCTTCACAATGTTGTCCAACTAAAACTTAAATCAACCTCTTGTTAATTGACAAATACAATGATTACCTGAGGACACAGATCTTCTTCAACACCACTTCTTTCCACTTTCGTTTTGGAACGGAAAATCCAGATTGCAGATTTGTACAGATTTCTTGAATGAAACGGATTGTTCTTTTTGAAGAATGATGATAGATTTGTGTGATATCATTTTAATATGAATTTTTTGTGTATAAAATTTACACATTTTATATTGATGATGCAACAAATGATATTTCTATGAAACATTGCTTAAGCAAATAGTTTTTTTAAAAACTCGTTTTAGTTTTTTTCATTATTTGACTCTTAAAATTGGATCAACCTAAAGTGCGCAAGGTCCGACAACCTACCTATCGCCTGGTTGCCTGACATCTTATGAATTCTGGTCAACTCGCCCCCTAACCAACTCGCCCCCTTCCAACTCGCCCCCACTATATACCAACTCGCCCCCATGCTAACTCGCCCCATTACCAACTCGCCCCCACTTATTTTAAAGTCAACACCAACTCGCCCCCAACTTATACCAACTCGCCCCAATATATATAATAATTAAGATAATGAACAGAATAAAATTTATTATTATGATTATAATAATCATAATACATTTGTAATTAATTTTTATTCTGTTCATTAAAAAATTAATTTTTGCATTTTCCCGTGTTTATTGTTTGTACAATCCATCAAACAACGTTGTCACAGTGAACTTAATTTGTTGTTTTTTTTTAAAAATATTATTGTAATAATAATAATAATAACAACTATCGGCACATTTTATCACCGGAAATTGCCGTGTGTTGACAGTGTGTTATGGCTTAGTGTGAATTTATGCAAACATATTTATTTTGACTAAACGATACACAAGCAGTTTACGGGACATGTGTGTACTATGATCACACGACCTTTGGCTTTGTTTTCATTTTCAAAAGTTCAAAAGATATTTAAAAAAAATATTTTGACCAATAAGATTATCGACAACGATTTCAGATACATGTATAAAAGTGCTGAGATTATTAATCTGATATGCAGTCGGCAGGGCATTTGTCATCTTATTTTATCCGACTTAAACCAATATCCAATAGTATTTATGTTGAATGAAAATGTACTGCCATGCAAATGTTTGTATATATAATATGATTCAAATAAATATATAAGTCTATGGATTCATTTAGTTTGTAATTATTATTTCCGCTTTAAAACGTTGTGCAAAGTTAAGATTCTTTCACTTATTTCCACCGAGACTGTCAATATTCTACTGAGGTTCACTTATGCGGTCATTTCTGGAGTGTGTTTTAGTGGAGTATTTTTGTTTTACGCCACAGTCAAGATTCTTTCAATTCATGGTCAGGGGGCGAGTTAGTAACGTCAAGGGGGCGAGTTGGTAATGTCAAGGAGGCGAGTTGGTAGGGGGCGAGTTGGTTAGGGGGTGAGTTGGTAGGGGGCGAGTTGGTTAGGGGGCGAGTTGACCAGCTTCCCATCTTATACACTTATTGGTGAAGGTCCTTAGACAAGAACTGGTTGACAACTGTAGCCGGCGCATTGACAAAGTGCTCATGTGTTTTAATTTTTGAACAGTTGATGACAGATACAGAAAATGTTTTGTAGAAATTTAATTTCAGGAACCAGGATAACTCCAAGAAGTCAGAGGGTTCTTAAACATTATAGACATGCGTCAAAGGTTGCACAAGTTCAAGAAAAAGACGAGAATTCAAATTCCAATGATGATAGTAGGGTTGTCGACACCAGATCTGGCCATTATGTACAACAAGTCGATTCTAGACCTAAAACAAACGTACCCTTTGCAAAAAACCTATTCCTTGGAAGATTTCACAAGGTATACAATTTGTAACAGAAGATACACTACTGTAGGAACCACTGTGACTGTGACGGTGAAATTCTCTTTGTATCCATGGAAAATCAAATAAATTTAACAAAGTTTGATATTTTCACTTACTTGTACCTAATCGTAATAGGAAATCTGTATGCGCATCTGTGATTGTCAAAATATGTCTGTAGAAAGGAAATGTTGGCAGTATGGGGATTTTACACATGCGAAAATGACGATGTTTACACCGGAAGTGATACCCTTGGTGACGTTTTACGTCATATGCACAACAGAAGCCGCCATTTGCATGGTTTTTCAACATGTTTAATCCCCATAGCACCAACGTTTTTCCCTATACAGATATATTTTGGGCTAATCGCAGATGCGCATACAGATTTCCTGTTACGACTAGGTACAAGTAAGTGAAAAATATCGATCTTTGTTCAAATTTATTTGATTTTCTATGGATGTAAAGAGAATTTCACTGTCACAGTCACAGTGGTTCCTACAGTAGAGGATTTCCATTCTCTAATGTCCAAACTCTTTTAATTACTATTTAAAGTTTTGACCTTTTACAGTTTCCTGCACTTGTTTACTCCTACAGTTGAAGGAGGATATAACTGGAAGAAGAAGAAAAGCAAAAAATGCAGCGTCCAAACCGAGACTCGAACCCCAGACCTTCTGCTACCAATTGAGCTACCCAGCCACCTATCGAGCCCAGTCCACTACATTAAAGGGGGGGGGTATTTTGAGCATGTATATGAGACCAACATAAACAATGGTAGCATAGGCTGGTGAACTTATATTGTTGAGAATTTACTTTACATCCTATATTACAACTGAATGTCTTATATTGTAGAGTGTTTTGACTTATCCAGAACTACTTAAAGAAGAATTAGATGAACTTAATCAGATGGTTCAGCCAATAGAAAAGTTTTTTAATGAAGGATGTATGTATCGCATATAATGTACTACATGTAACTATGCTTACTGCACATGCACATGCACACCCACACATACACACATTATTACACACACACACACACACACACACAATAGACCCCCCCCCACACACACACACATGCAACACACACACTATGTACCGGTAGATATGGGTTTTGCATTTATCACTGGTCTAAAGCCTTAGTGGCCATGTGGACTAAAGTGCATACTTACAGATCACAGTGCCTTACTCTGCCTAAGTTTGAATCCCACTTGAGGCAGAACCAATGTTGAGATAGTTTGTCATTTCACTTCAGAAGATTAGTGTTTTTCTCCGAGTGCTATGGTTTCCTACAGCATAGTGTTTTTATGCCCAAGTATAGTGGGGTATTGGTGATTTATGGCATTGGTTTTATAACCCCCAGTTTTACTGATACTGTAAACATATTTATTTTCACGGTGTACTAATATTCGCTTATTTCATGGTTGTTTGTCTTGTGCGAAAATTAACATTAAGCCAAAATAATTTCATACTTATTGTGTTGAAGTGCATATTTAAAAAATTTCCTATACTGCGAAAGTAAATACAAGTGGCATTTAATATGTTTACAGTAGTTCTTGAATAGAGTAGGGAAAACCAGAGTACCCAAAAGCAAGCAAACTGACAAACTCTTATACCAGGATCTGCAACAAGGGTTACTTCAACCTAGACAATGAGGGGCACTGTGATCAGTACCAGGTATGAAATAAGTTTGAATCTGGCTCTTGACGATACAAAAGATTGATATTATAATGAAAACAGACTTCTTAAAAAAGTTCCAAAACACTGTAACCTATACTCATACATGTATTGTTTTATATTTCAGTGGATTCCACTAGTATAGACGTCAATGCTAAAATATCTGAGGAAACTCTACAAAGTTGAAAGATCTGGGTTTATTTGGACAACAAATTCCAGAAGATTATGGTAAGTTTTCTGTAAATTTATTGAATATATTTGGTCTACAACATTTTAAAAATGATTTTTTTGAAACAAAATTCTGAAAATAGAATCAAAGTTCTGTATCTGTGTCCTGAGTTATAGGAACTGTTCATTGTCTTTGTAAAGTGAAAATTAATTTTTTGTCTCATGTTAAATTTGAAAAACTTCTTAGTGTTTTCACTAATTAATACTCTAAATTTGTTTTAGTAGAAAAAGCCTATGACCTGTCTTAAAAGTAAAGAGGAAGAGGAGGAGGTCCTACCATATCTAGCAACTCATTTTTTCCCATAGAAGTTATTTTTACATGTCCTTTTGTGTTTATTTCATGTTTAGGTGGTTTGGGACTGAATGCCACAAAAAGTTGTTTTCTTTACATGTCCTTTGTGTTTATTTCATGTTTAGGTGGTTTAGGACTGAATGCCACAAAAAGTTGTTTTTTTTACATGTCCTTTGTGTTTATTTCATGTTTAGGTGGTTTAGGACTGAATGCCACAAAAAGTTGTTTTTTTTACATGTCCTTTGTGTTTATTTCATGTTTAGGTGGTTTAGGACTGAATGCCACAAAATATGCTCGGTTAGCAGAAATAACAGCTTTAGATGGATCTATAGCGGTTACATTAGCAGCTCATCAAGCTATTGGACTGAAGGTATAAGTATACATATGTTAATTATAGTAGAATGCATATATTTGTATCTGAAAATCATGTACTTGACAATAACCATGGAAACCAACAAGAATATACCACAACGAACAACCGACAATAACCATGGAAACCAACAAGAATATGAAATGAGTGAATCAAACACAAACATACTGGTCTATGTTCAAAATCAAAATCCCAAAATAAAGCAAAAACTTTGAAAACTGACAAATGTAGTACAGTACATAAACTAACACCACGGAAGTGAGGCTGTGTGCTCCAGAAGGGTAGCACCCCTGTTTAACTAGCTTCACCCCCATGTGTGAAGTCAATATTGAGAATGAAAGGAACATGGAATTATAAGACTTCAAATCCTGTCATTGTTGCACTTATGGATTTTAGTTGTATTTTACGATATTTACAGTAATAACTCATGTTTAAATGAGATACAGTCAAACCTGTCTGTAAAGACCACCCACAGGAACCCGTAAAAGACTTATTGGCAGGTGTCCTTATATACAGGTTCAAACAACATGAATATAGAACAATTACTGGCATTTAAAAGCAGGTGACTCTTATATAGAGATGACTTTTAAGGCAGTTTTGTTTGACTGTACATGTGAGCAACACAACCATACATGGGTGGGTATTGTTGCAACATATTATTGATCCTGTATGCAAATCACAAAAATATATCTACAGAATGTAATTTTTGATTGATCTGGTTTTCTTCATGTTTAGGGAATTCTAATAGCTGGAAATGAAGCACAAAAAGCAAAATACCTTCCAAAACTAGCAACAGGAGAACATGTGGCTGCATTTTGTCTGACTGAACCATCCAGGTAAAACCAACCAACCAACCATCCATCCATCCCTCCCTCCCTCCCTCCCTCCCTGATTGTACTGTAGTTTAGGTAGCCAGTTTACTCAAGATTCAACTTTTCACTATAAATACATTACTATTAATCTATGCTTACCACTTTGGTAGCTCAGTTGGTGGAGTACTTGCTCCATGTGTTTGAGGTCATGGGTTCAAACCCTGCCAGGGTCTGATCCAGGCTCAAAAATAGGTAGTGTCTGTTCTTTCACGGGTCTATCAGAAGAGACCTTAAAAACAATGCCTTGTGTCATGGCATGTTAAAGAACCCTCCCTGTACATTGCCCTGAGTAAAAAATCCTGCCACCTCACCTATAGCTGGTAATGGCTAGATATAGGTGAAATATTCTTAGCTTGGATGTAAAACCCCATTCAATCAATCAATCAATCAATCAACCATATGCTTGCATCATATATTGTTCACCATAATCATGAGTCATTCTTGATTTCTATTTTAGTGGCAGTGACGCAGCATCCATACAAACAAGAGCCACTCTTTCAGAGGATGGCAAAACGTTTTACCTAAATGGTGGTAAAATATGGATTTCTAATGGTGGTATAGCAGACATATTCACTGTGTTTGCTAAAACAGAAGTAGTTACAGATGATGTGAGTACAGAAATCAGTTAGGTGTTACTGGTTTTCCATTCCAGAGTTGAGGGTTTAATTCCTAGTTTGGAAACTTAGAGTTCTCTCTCCTCCTTTTGTCAATGTCCAGGGCCCTTGCAATTGTGAAAATAAGCACCAGAATGGGAAAAATTGTCAAAAAAAAAGTAAAAGAAAACAGCAAAATATTGTTGTAATAAAATTTCGAAATTGACAGAAAATTGATAGAGCGTTTGTGAAAAAAAAAACCCCATAAGATTTTGAATTGTGAATGGGGCAGAATATCGTCTCCAAAAATCACTGGAGGAGAACCCTGAAACTTTGTGATAGTTTTCATTTCCTGTCTACACTTGGGGCCTTCAGATGAGTTTTAAAAAATTGTCAACCTTCCTTCATCATAAACATGACATTAAAAGATCATTTACTTTTCATTGTCATAAGTTCATCATGGCCAGTGATTTTGTTTGCCTAAATTTAAATAAAGGTAGTTTCCCCTAGGGAAAAATGACTAAATTTCCCCAATTTGACCACTAAAATACCCCCAAACAGTATTTTACTAGCAAATTTAATCTATTTGTTCTTACCCACAAAATGTTAGATATTGCTATAATATAAAATCTTTTTTTTTTTTTTTTTTTTTTTATTTTTTATATCATTTCACAACAACACAAGCACAATACGACATAAAATACATGATATACAATTAGACCAACTTTAAATTGTAAATATAACACCAGTACAGGCAACCCAGTGTCTATGTTATCAAAACACTGGACTTCCTATACCCGTGATCATGACCTTGTACATTAATAGTTAACAATGACAAACTGGTTTTAAGATAGGTCACCAAGCACACATACGTCGGTCATAACTGTTTTGCTCGCACCTATAGCCACGTGGACATTATATATAGCAATCGATGTTGTATCTCTTCCAAAGTTAAGACTATCAGACTTCCTTAGAAGTTTGATTGTGGACGCATATGTGCTTGATTTCTAAAATTGAGAATACGGGTAAGTATATTATTTATTCATTAGATAATTACGAAAATACAGGGAGCCATTTCCCCCATAATTCCATACTGTATAGACTGGTATCGCACAAAGATAAAAAATTTTCAGTTCTATACATATGATGTAAGGATGATACTAAGGCATTCAAAGACAATTTACTCTCAATACATCTAGTTTTATAAATATAGAATTTTGTTGCTAGAATCAATATGTTTTCTATAATGCTATTTTTGCTAGGTATTCCAAATAAAATATGTTTTTTATTATGAGTAAATTCTATCTTGCATTTAGCCGCAATTAACAAAGTAAAATTTTGCCACAGAGTTTGTGTTTCAGGGCATTCTGTAAATAAATGTTCAATTGTCTCTGGGTGATTTTTGCAAAAAGTGCAGTTTGGGGAAGGGAGAATTTTTATTTTATGTAAGAATTTATTTGTTGTTAAAATATGGTTGTTAATTCTATATTGGAACCATCTGAAAGAAGTACTCTTGGTAATTCTATAGGGCAATATATTGATCTTTTTCCAATCCAAGCCATTTGTATCAAAAATGCTTTCCCATTTAATCTGACCGTTTGGTTTCGTCCAAAATGTTTGTAATCTGTTATATATGGACTTACATCCTGTTTTAGCTTCCATATATAAAATCTTTGTATTGAGGATCCTAAGCTATTGCAAGCATGTCATTATGTAGTTTGCTATATATCGGAACTTCAAATTTTCCCAATTTAAAAGGTAAAAGCAGCTTTAAAAAATGTAACAAAATCAATGATGGCTAAGGTATAGCAGTAAATTTCAGCAAATTTCCAATGGCTGGTGTTGTCTTGAAATAATTAAATTAATCTTGATTGTTAACATATGATCCATATTTTTTTTATGGAAACTGTTAAGAATGTTGTAAGATACTAACAGAGTTAAAAAGTGTAACATACATTTCTGTATCTTTAACTTAATTCTCTGTTTTAGAAACTTCTTTCCAATTTTCTGTCGGAGAGAAATCATTCAGAATTTGACATCTGGAAATTCCCACTTTCATTTTATGTGAATTCTTGTGAATGATATTAGACATGAGGTTCATTCAATATAATTCACTTGCCCAGACTGCAAACAATGCAAATAAATTAAAATGTCACTTCTTTCAAAAATTACTTGACGGATACAATTTACATAAAACAAAAATATGGTCTAAAAATTGTATAAGTCTTTATATACATGTGACCTGTACTTTAAATTTTGTGTATTCATAGGGTGAGAAAAAAGACAAAGTTACTGCATTTATTGTTGAGCGGGCATTTGGTGGAATTACAAACGGAAAACCGGAGGACAAACTAGGAATTAGAGGCTCTAATAGTAAGTACAGGGGTTTATTATACTGTAAATATTTGCAGGAGGGATATTAAAGCTTGGTACATCCATCCATCCTTCCATTTGTTACTTCCATCCATCTGTCTGTCTGTCTGTCTTTTCCGTGGTGGTTTCTGGATAATAACTTCAGAACAGCAACAGAGAATGTTTTCAAAGTTTGTCCAAATTTTATTGTTTTATACTATGAAATAATGGTCAAGAATGTTTTTCAGCACAATGTTAATTGTAGTTTAAAACAAAAAAGTTTTTGATGTACATGAATTTATTGTTCCATAGCATGACAAGCATCATTTGTTAACCCATTGCATACCCTATTTTTAGCTAACCTGAGTTAAGGCTCTGAAGCATGTAGATCTTGACCCACGTTCAAGGGTCAAAGTGAAACCTTCAAACATCTTGTCTAGAATAGAAGGCCTAGAAGGTTGAAACTTTATATACTGTACATTCACAAGGAAAACTATCCCCAATTTTCACGGTGACTCTTGTACCACCAGTATATCTTCTATGTAAAAATTTCTTATTTTCCTTGGTCACTTTCAAGGCAGTGCGAACTGTGAAAATTTCTTACTGCTAAATAGTTTATAAGATTAAAATCGTGAAAATTTCCTACCACTAATGTTTCTTCTTATACAGTAGAGCACTGATATTATAAAGCTCCTTTAAGTTTGCAAAGCTGATTGACCTTGACCTACATTAAAGCATGGCTTGATTTCTACATTGTACAATGTGTTTCATGCCTGATTGGTCTTTAAAATGAAATGTGACCTTTAACTATATGTTATATTTGTTATACAATGGTAATGAGTAAGGGGTCAGAGTTCAATTCCCCTAAAGGACTTGAAAAATGGGTATTGACCAATCAAGAAACAAAAGCAGAATAGTTTGTATGGAAAAGAGTTCATCATAGCTGAATGTTATATATCTTTATTTTCAGCATGTGAAGTTCATTTTGACAACACACCAATTCCAATAGAAAATGTAATAGGTGAAGTAGGAGGGGGATTTAAGGTAAGAACTCTGTCTGTCTGTCTATCTGTTACCTTCCTGATCTCAGTGACATTAAAAATCAAATCAGATGACTTAGTTTTTATTTATTGTTGACTCTCTTTCAGAACTGCTACTTAAAAAATTAAGTCAAGGGTCATGGCTCATTGACAAAACCTATGAGGGTATAAGTTGGCATCACTGACAGTTCTAGTTTAAAATATAATTTTTCATGAAGAAAATAAACTATGAAATATGATAACAAATCTTATGAGACTATCATTTTTCAATCTTGAGAGTGGCAGATTTTTCAAAATTCTTGACAGGGTTTCAAATCCAGGATTGAACCTAAAACATTTATATCTTTCATAAGCAGTTACATTTATCTATATTTCAGATTGCGATGAATATATTAAATAGTGGTAGATTTAGTATGGGGAGTTCAGGAGCTGGTATATTGAAAAAGCTGATAGGTAAGTCAACACAACAATATATTGTTGTTATATTTTAGACTTAGAATTTGAAAGTTTAAATTGCATTCATTTGCCAGCTTACAGATCAGGGTACCTATGACTTAGGTTTGATTCCCTATCAGACACGTGCTATTCATAGCCAGCTTACATATCTGGGTACCTATGATTTAGGTTTGATTCCCTATCAGACACGTGCTATTCAGTAGCCAGCTTACATATCAGGGTACCTATGATTTAGGTTTGATTCCCTATCAGACACATGCTATTCAGTTGCCAGCTTACAGATCAGGGTACCTATGACTTTGGTTTTATTCCCTATCAGACACGTGCTATTCAGTAGCCAGCTTACATATCAGGGTACCTATGATTTAGGTTTGATTCCCTATCAGACATGTGCTATTCAGTAGCCAGCTTACATATCAGGGTACCTATGATTTAGGTTAAATTCCCGATCAGACACGTGCTATTCAGTAGCCAGCTTACATATCAGGGTACCTATGATTTAGGTTTGATTCTCTATCAGACACGTGCTATTCAGTAGCCAGCTTACATATCAGGGTACCTATGATTTAGGTTTGATTCTCTATCAGACATGTGCTATTCAGTAGCCAGCTTACATATCAGGGTACCTATGATTTAGGTTTGATTCCCTATCAGACACATGCTATTTTGATACAGTTTGAGATTGTATATACAGGTGGTTTCTGTGTATAGAAGTGGTCACTTGCTGAAGGTAGTTGGTTTTATCAGTTTCTGTACATGTTTCTGTTTTTATAGGTATGACAGCTGAACATGCATTGACTAGAAAACAGTTTGGACGACACCTTAATGAATTTGGACTGATTCAGGTGAGAATTCTTGTATATTTTTACAGATATAGGATGATGCATACAGGTAGAACTTGATGAAATTGGTAGTTTATGCTGCATTTACCTGAGACTCCAATTGGCCAGAGGACTGATATTGTTCAAGGTTGTATAAAATATGTGGTACTGGGTTAGCCATGGCTATTATGAGACACACACACAAGTATACACACATACACATGCACACAAGCACACACATGCACGCTTGCTCGCATGCACGTGACCTATATATACAAGGAATGTTTTGCTGAACATAATTATCCAATGTCAGTAAATATGGTGTCAGTTGAGCATTACAAGCTTTAACTTCTTTGAGTTTAATGAGTGGTGTTAAATTTTAAGTGACTTTTACATTGTACAGGTTTAATTTAAAAAAATTTTTGCAGGAAAAATTTGCCAAAATGGCGATTACAACATATGCAATGGAGAGTATGGCATACTTGACAGCAGGTATTATAGACCAGTATGCAGAACCAGACTTATCTGTCGAGGCCGCCATGGTGAAGGTATACCTTAAATCTTTATACACACACACACACACACACACACAACACACAACACACACATGAAAAACCGGACTTATCAGTCGAGGCCGCCATGGTCAAGGTATACCTTAAATCTTCACACACACACACACACACACACACACGAAAAACCGCACTTATCAGTCGAGGCCGCAATGGTCAAGGTATACCTTAAATCTTTATACAAACACACACATACACATGTGTGCACACACACACACACACACACACACACACATGAAAACCAGGCTATCAGTTGAGGCCGCCATGGTGAAGGTATACCTTAAATCTTTATACACACACACACACACACACACACACACATGAAAAACCGGACTTATCAGTCGAGGCCGCAATGGTCAAGGTATACCTTAAATCTTTATACACACACACATGAAAACCAGACTTATCAGTTGAGGCCGCCATGGTGAAGGTATACCTTAAATCTTTATACAAACACACACACACACATACACACACACACACACACACACACATGAAAACCAGACTTATCAGTTGAGGCCGCCATGGTGAAGGTATACCTTAAATCTTTATACACACACACACACACACACACACACACACACATGAAAAACCGGACTTATCAGTCGAGGCCACCATGGTCAAGGTATACCTTAAATTTTTATACATGTATTTTCTAGCAAGCTGAAACCAAATCCAAACAAAAACTTCAGTCAGAAATGTCGTCAAACAATTATTCAATAACTGGCATTGTTTTTATGATACTTCAAACATTTTAATTTTTGCAGTGTATTGATTTTCGCTTATTTCGCTGTCGTTTGTTTTATGTAAGAATTAATATCAAGCAAAAAATTATATTACCGTATGCTTATTGTGTTATAGTGCATATTTTTAAAATGCAAAAATTTAACTGCATACAAATGTCTAAATTTCATATAAATGTACCTGGAAAATAAATACATGCAAAATTAAATACATTTACAGTATAAAATTCAATTGAATTTGAATATGAATTTATTATACAGTGAAACTGATAACTGCATCAGAATTTCATCTCAGCTTTAACTTTATTGGAGTTCATTTCTAAAATTCATAATATCAACTGATAAACTGATAAACATGTTAATCTTATTTATAAGAACTTTTAGATATTGATATAGAATTCAGAGATATGTGTTTCTGGTGATGTTTTAGGTATTTAGCTCAGAAGGATGTTGGACCTGTGTAAATGAATGTCTACAGATCCTGGGTGGTCTGGGCTATATGAAAGATTATCCATATGAAAGATACTTAAGAGATGGTAGAATCTTAATGATATTTGAGGTAAGAAGTTTAATTCAGTTTCTAGCTTTCATTTCACCACTGCCATAGCTCAGTTGGTAGAGTGCTCACTCTGTAAGTGGGAGGTCGTGGATGACCAGGTCTGACCCAAGACTTAAAAGTTGATAGTGACTGCTCTTTCCCCAAAGGACTCAGCATTACAAATGAAAGTCACGATTCTTTCGGATGGGAACTTAAAATATATAGGATCCTATGTCACGGTAGACGTGGCATGATAAAGAAGCCTGCTGTATAATGCCATCAGCGCAGCCCATAGGCAATATTTCTGCACTTGTGCCCATAGCTGATAACATCTCAGTATAAGTTCAGTATTCTTGACTGGGATGTAAAAACATTATCAGTGCCTGTGTTTTAACCTTTTGTTAAAATACCTCTTTATTACTGTGCAATAAAAACAGAAAAGATTTCTTTGGTTTTAAGATGATGGACCCTATTTGGTCAGTCTTATTTAGTTTGATTGTTTACTTTTGTCATTGGTGTGTAATTATATTTTTTCTATTATTTAACCCATTGGTTTCATATATGCATATATATTCCTTGTGACAAGACCAATATTTTTAACCTTGACCTTTTATTTACCAATGCTTTAAGTGATATCAATTTTGTTTTCAGACTTGACCAACTTTAATTGATACTTTTTTCCAACTTTGACCTTTGACCTACAGGTACTTCAGTTGCTCTTAACTGTTGACCTATAAGAAGGAAGGGGAGTTAACACAACTTGTTAATTTATAATTTAAACAAAATATGACCTTGATTTACATGCTCACTTAAGATTAACAAGGTTTCACATGAAGACTTTTCAAAGTGCCACCAATAACAGGAAACAGTTTTATATGTGATTGAGTTATCATTAAATATAGACATGATAAATTAAAACATAACGGTGAACATTTTCTGTGGTCAAGTAGTTTTGCTTTGAGTACTTTCAGTACTTTGATTTTCTTTTAAATTTAGGGAACAAATGAAATCCTGCGGATGTTTATAGCTTTAACTGGTATGCAGTTTGCTGGTAAAGAATTAAAGTCTGTAGTCAAGTAAGTTGGATCCAGTCAGCCTGAGGGATGGTGGGTAGGTGGGTGTCTGGATAGAATGGTGTTTTACATGTATATTATCTCTCTCTCTTTTGGTCTATTAGTATTATTCTAGTGGGTAATTTTTAAAAACATGGCCAGTATTGAGCTAATAATCATCATATTGGAAAAGATAAAACCATATCCATTAACATTTCTCTCTCTCCCACACAACACCCCCTCCCTATTGGGAACCATTGTACCCACATATTTGGCCCTTTCACTTCAGTGAAATACAAAAAGTGATAGTGGTGAGACTCATGATCAGTATAGACAGCAGGTTATCTCTGCCAAAATGTGGTGTTTATATAGATGTTCAATTCAGTTGTAATATGAAGTAAAAAGACTGTAAAACACAGGTCTTTATATACAGATGGTCTTTATATACAGATGGTCATATAGCAGTTTGTCTGTATATAGAGTCAGTCACTATAGCCGTTATCCTGTGTATACAGGTGGTTTATATAGAGTCAGTTGTTATAGCTATATCACTGTATATACAGGTGGTCTGTATATAGATATGTTCACTATAGCAGGTTTTACTGTATAGATAGACAGTGTTTATATGTAGGTGGTCACCATAGCAGTCATACTGTTGGTCACTATAGCTCTGTTTATGCTGTATTTTATAAATTCTATTAAGATATTTTATGTATTTTTGATTTTTAACAGAAAGTTAAGAGATCCACTAAACAATCCAGGCCTAGTGTTTAAATACATAATGAAAAGAAGGAAGATCAGGCTTGATGACAATGTAAAATTAACCATGGGACTATATGAAAATGTACATCCAAGTTTGAAGGTAAACAAAACTCTAAAGAAGATTATTTCACTTTAAGAGTAGTCTTTTTGTATTGGTGGAGAAAAACTGAGTGGCCAGAGAAAAAAATCCTCCTGCTTTTGGCAAACAAATTTTTTCACACTAGGCGGGTTTTAAACCAAGTGGCGAGAAGCAACTGTGATCTGTAAGCTTGCAATCACTAAAGTCCAAAAGGAAGAATGAGCTTATGGTATGGTAAATCTGGAGTCTCTGCATCCATAAGCTTACACATTCTCGTCTAAAATCACTGGGCTGAATTAATTTTTGGTTTACCATGACATTGTATATTTCAAATCTAGTCCATTGATATTTTGCTAAGCTATGCTCAATGGGCTTTTCACACCTTATGCCTGAAATCTGCATTGTATCAAAAACATTTTTCTGCTTTAGGGGAGGATGTATTGTCATGCAGTGATTTTTCTGCTGTTAGTGGACTATGTATTGTCGTGCAGTAATCTCGGACTGCTTGGTTTAGGATTAGAATGTTAACTGGATAATTTACATGTCATTTGAGTGATGTTATTGTAATGAATAAAAATTGAATAAAATACTGTCAGGTTAATTTTAAAATCTATATGTCAAAATCAATCCATATTGTTATAAATGTACTACCATTTTGTAAAATTAAAATACAAAAAAAAATTAATCGCAAAACAAATAAATCTTTTTGATTTCCCAATATACAAATTCACATAAAGCGAAATAATTCTTTATAACACAGTATGACTTGGTGTGGTTTTTGTCTCCCTGATAAAGATTACAATGACATTTTTTTTCAATTTTAGGAACAGGCAGACATTTTGGAGAAATACGTATTTCACTTTCAAACGGTAGTAGAGGACATGTTATCTAAATATGGAAATGTAAGTGTATTCTGATTGGATAATTTCAGTACAAGCTGGCCAATCACATATTTAGGTTAATTCATTTACGAAGTAGGTAAACAATTTGAGATTTTCACCATTTGTTATATTTTTGAAGCACAAACACTGGATTATACAAAAATGATAATTAAAGTGAAATCACCCCAATAATCATGGAGAAATTGTGAAATCATGTTTTCATAAAATAATGACTATATTTATTGCATTCAAAATCTGTTTACTGCATTACAATTGAATTGTTCTTAGGGTCCTTTTTGCTTGGGGAATGGCATATACTAAATTTGGTACATATTCCAGTACAGTATGTCCATACCTTAGTGACTGCTGTAGGTTATGATCATAGTTGACTGCAACATGTTTAGCTCACCTGCGCAATTACTCAAGGTAAACTATTCAGCTGCTCTTTTATTTAATGTCCCTTGTCCATAAAAACTTTTCATTTTACAGAATTTTTCTTTAGTAAATCTGTGACACTGAAACTCAGCAAGAATGTTTCTAGGATGTATACATCTTGTACCAAAATGTCTTGTATAAGTAATTGCTGAATCTTTACTTTCAAATGACACTAAACAAGTTTTTTGAGATAATTTTATTATAATTATTGTTTTAATTCTATTATGATTTATTTGGATTTGTATAATTTCCACAGGTGAGTAATTTAAGGTCCTTTGATCACTTGTTTCCTAGTCCTACCTAGTCCTCTTATTGGCTCAATACTAGTACAATGGGTTACGTGTTCAGTGATGTAGTTTGCCAGAATAACTCGCAAGAACTCACAAGTATACAAACTGATACATAACGTGTGCACAATCTCATGCAACGCGGAATTGCATTTAGAAACTTGAGATTAAAAAGAAAAAAAACTTATTCAGAATAGCCTAACTAACAGTTGTTGATGCCACATAAAGAACTACATTCAACCGACATTCTAATTGTTTTACGTTATTTCAGAAAGTAGTTGAAGAGCAGTTAGATTTGAAGAGGATAGCAGATATAGCGATAGACTTGTATGGCATGACATCATGCATAGCCAGGTCATCTCGTGCTTATTGTATTGGTTTGAAAAATGCAGATCACGAGGTAAACAAATGAAAGTATAAACCTTTATGTCTGTAAAGTTACAGCTCTTTCTCTTTCTCTCTCTCTCTCTCTCTATCTCACACGTGTACACAGAAATACAAGCACAGACACAGGTATGTACACACACACTTCAGGGGTAGAATTTAATTTTTCTCCCCACTGGCAAACGTTTGTCAGTACCAAATTTTTCAACTGGCATTTTTTTCACACTAAAAATGTTTTCTACAGTTAATAGAAATAGATCATGGAAAAAAGGCACTCACTTTTTTTTGCATGCAAGTAGATTTTCAACTTGCACTTTGTGAAAACGACTGGCAGTTTGCTTGTATGCCAATGCCAAATTTGAATCCTGACACTTTTGTCACCATTTGTATAGACATTTATCAAGTCATGTACTTGGCTACTAGTTTCTATGTTTCCGTTGTAGTTAAGTCTTACAAAAGCTTTTTGCCAGGAAGCTGCTAGAAGAATATTTCTAAATGTGAAAGATATCACAGAAGGTATGAATAAATGAACTATCATCACACATTCATTCTCTCTTTCTCTCCTCTCTCTCTCTCTCTCTTGACTACATTAACTCTCATACCATTTGTTCTTGTTCTCTCTCTCTTTGTGTGTGTCTCTCTCAGAAGGGGTATGACTACATTAACTCTCATAGCATTTGTTCTCTCTCTCTCATGTCTGACATAAGACTTGAAAGTGGGTAGTAACTGTTCTTTCCCCAAGCACTTGGCATTTTGAAATGAAAGTTATGGTTCTTTCAGATGGGAACTTAAAAAAAACAAGGTCCCATGTCATAGAAGGTGTGGCACATTAAAGAACCCTGCTGTATAATGCTACCAGTGCAATGCATGAATATAGCTGGTGATGTCTCGATAAAAGTGAAGTTGAGTGGTCTAAAGCTGTCTATATTCAATTGAAACACAGGTCAGATTCAAGGGTGAAAACAATTTTCAGTTTACTTGCCAAAGATTGGTGGTTTTAAGCTTGTTTGACCAGTCTGGGCTTTTTTTTTTTTTTTTTTTTGGATGATTCATCTGTCCATCCTGTACGTGAAATGATAATAAACATGTTATACATACTGATATACAGTTATCATGAGAATGGAGAATGTTTCTATTGCCATAGCAAAATTATAAGTACAGTCCATTCTGTCTATAAAGGCCACTAAAGGGAACCAGTAATAGTGGTCTTTATGGGCAGGTGACCTTTATAAACAGGTTCAAATAATAAGAATAAAAAGCAATTGGGATACAATTTTATTTTTAATACAATACATTTATATATATACAGATAAGGGATGGGTATTGAATGGGTATTTATGAAAGAGTGATTATTTAATTATCTACTTAAGAGTTGAGTTGAGTATTTGTGTTGAAGGTCCCAGTAAAGAATATTTCACTTATATTGAGATGTTGCCAGCTATAGTAGAAAGTGCAGAAATTTTGCACTGATGGCATTACCCATATACAGCAGGGTCTTTATCGTTAAACGGGACCTCGTTTATTTCAAGTTCCTATCTGAAAGAACTGTGAATTTTATTTCGTAATGCTGAGTGCTTGACGAAAGAGCAGTCACTACCCACTTTCAAGTCTTGGGTCAGACCAGGCCAGGGTTTGAACCAAAGACCTCCCACTTACCGAGCAAGCACTCTACCAACTGAGCTACTGCAGTGGTTTATCTACTAAAGATGTTTTTTGCAAGAGGAGAAATTAAACTAACAAATTGTGTTAATTTTAGAAATATAAGAACTAAATACCATATGAACACCATTAACTGCTGATACTTGGCTTATTACATGGTGGCTGTAGTATAATCAAGCTTTACATGGTGGCTGTTACCCATCAGGACCAGACCAGACCACCAAATCTGGTATCAACAAGTGTTTTGTTAATATCTTTATTTAGTAATTATGTATCCACATCTAAATGGTGGTGTAAACTATTAGATCCAACTATTGATACCAAAGAGGAACAAGAGGAACCAAAGAGGCATTGGGGCCACAAAATTACATGTTTCTTATGTCTTGTTGTATAAAACAAGTTTTGAAAACATCTTTTTTCTTTATAAAAAGTGGGAATTTATTTTTAGTGCACCTATTTCACCGTGTTAATGTTACCATGGTAATGTACAAATGTATATTTGGTCAACACTTGCTTGATGAAATATCTGGATGTATAAGGATACAAAATATATAGGGTTTGGTGTTTACATCCTTTGTCCAAAAAAAATGTCTTCAAATTTAGTTTTATGTACGAGTTCTTTGTTTATAGAGATCAAAAAAAATTTATTTTGTTTATTTGTTAACAGGTGAAGGAGTAAATAATGATGAACATATTAAAGCTATAGCCAGTACAATCTTCAAACATAGAGGCTATGCAGCGGAACATCCACTACAGAGGAACTGGTAGTTTTACAAACAACATGACATAGATTCCAAAATCAGTCAACTCTGTGTACTGTATTACAAAAAATATTTACTGTGTTTAAATTTTTGCCATTGATATTGTAAATTATCACTGTTCGAAAGGTGTTTGCCAGTGTACCACGTGATACCCCATAACTTGCTGGGAACAATTACTTCAGATCCCATTCTCCCTTATAAATCGTAGTACTCTGGGAAATTTTGATGTAAATGTTTTGGATCACACATTAAGGGGTATTAATCATGTGATACACTTGTGAACTACCTTTGACCAAAATACATTCAGTGAAATGGAAAAATTTTAATTTACAGTCCATGACGCAATAACTTGCTTCTCATTACTTATTATTAGGAGTAAAGGTGGCCAAGTGGTCAAAAGTATGAACCTCTCACCAACTGACAAACTGAGTTTGAATCTAGCTCAAGAAGATCCCAGTGCTTGCTTGCCAAAGGCCATTAGTTATCTTTTGACACTCTTGTTTCCTCTATAATTCCAGAACTGGTTGCTTCGATATAATTGGGAAGTTTTGATTGGGACCCAACATGGGTGCAATTTGTGTCCATTCATGTGTACATCTCAAATACCTCAAAATAAAAAAGTCACAATAAATGATGCCCGGTAATTACTATAGTAACGTCCAGTATTTTTTCAGTAAATATTAGTTGTCATGCAGTACATTCACAATACTAGTCTTCTTCAAATTCTGCCAAATTCGCTTATTTCAGGGAAAGACTTAATGAATTGGCATTTCTAATTACTGTAGTTTTAATAAGTTCTTTATATTGACTCCAGAATTCAAATATGATATTCTGGACCAATAATAGCACAATTCTACTTAAAATTGTTCCAAGGGAGACAATTGTGAAAATGAGTAATGGGGACACCATATTGTGTATAACCCATGTAGCAATGTACCTTTTAAAGATTATAAATGAATGAAATTCGTGACTTTTTTACAAGAACAAACTATGAATGTTCCTTCATGGGAAAATTTGTGAAATTTTTCAATTTATTCCTGTGACAATTTCAAGTTATAAAAAACTAAATGAACAATGGCTGCATATATCTGTGCTAGATTCTAAATTTTGGTGCATATTAATTATACACGTTTGATTGTCACAGACAAAATGCGATTGTTGAATATTTGTTTTTGCTAGATTCTTAATTGGTTTATTGAATGAGATTTATTTATATTTTGTATTATATATAAATATTTATATTGAATATTGAATAAATACAGTGAATCAGAGCTTGAAAAATCCACCATCCCATTGTTATCAAAAGTTATACATGTAGTGGAAAAACAAACTCTTTGTTAACTAACATTCTGTTCGTTTTTAGGACACGTCATCAATAATTAATAATTTGTAAACCGAACACCCAACTAGTTGGTAAAAATTCTCTGTTCTGGAAGGTGTGTTCTGTTTAGACTGATACCATTGTATTTTGGAGATAATTTGCTGCATGTACTGAATTGGTACTTGTTGGTTTACCCATTGTACATGCAAGTCAAAAATTGGTGGTCTACGTTTGGTGGAACTCTCAAGCTCTGGCCAATGAAAAACATTTGATTGTTCTTTTATTGTTTCTGTAGGTACATACAAGATAGCATGCATTTTTAAGTCCAAGTCGAGAATGTTTCACTTATGTCGTGACATCACCAGTTATAGGTGAATTGACAGTGTGCTCAGGGTAACGTGCAAGGAGGGTTCTTTAACATACCTCAGGCCATTGGTTTGTAAGGTCTCTTCGGAATACCCTGCGACTTTCATTTCTAAATGCCGAGTGATTGGCGAAAGAACAGTCCCCATCTTTTTTTAAGTTGTGGTCAAGACACAGCCAGAGTTTGAACACACTACCTCCCACATGAAGTGAGCACTCTACCAACTGAGCTACCATAGTGTGCATATTTAAGGATATTTAATGACCAATAAATCTGGCCCAGGTTTCACAATACATGTAATTCCTTAAACAAAAATTTTCTTTAAGTTACAGCAATTAAAATAAAGCAAATTTTGGCAATCTTTTTCCCTACTACAAATTAACATTAACAATCTCAAATACCTTAAAATTTAACAACATAATTCAGATTTAAAATTACATGTATACCAAATTTAAGTTATGGAAAATTTTAGTTTAGAAATGATTGTGAAACCTGGGCCAGGGTCTAACAATTTAGGATCTAGACCCAACCAGACAGACCCTAGTGTGTATTTTTTGTTGGTGTTCTTGTCGAGTTTGATGGTTTTCTCTTAAGTATTCACTCATCAGTCTTGTATGGAAGATCTATTGGAAAATTTTAAGTGTACCAAATCACTTAACTACAGATCACACTATTTGCTGTTTCTAACCGTTTGTAAATCCAGGTTATATATCTGGGTAGTGGGTACAAAATCAGACACAAAATGACTCAAGACATTGCACTCATCTATAAGTCAACTGATTAATAAATCAACACCCTCATTGATGCAGTAGCCAAGTTGCAAGTGCGACTTCATAATGGTTTGGTTGTATGGTGTCTTGATGCATAACTTTGACCTCATTCAGTAAATTTTTTAAATTTAAAATCTCATTTCTTTGTTGCAAAGGAAGAGGTCTAAAGCGTGTGCTTACCCATCACTGCACCTCTCACCGCCTTGGTTCGAATCCCACTCTGGGAAGATTCTTGTATGAGAATGTTTGTCAGTACAGTTTCCAATTACTCAAGTTTTCTCCAGACACTCAAGTTTCCTCCACTCACTGGACTAACCGTCCCCATATAAGTGAAGAATTTTGACTGAGACGCAAAGCACTACTGTATGGTTGCTTTTATTCACTGTGGATTTAATTATGCTATATTTGCAGTTTGACTTCATAGCGTGAAATTAAATACAAAGTGGATATTTAATGTAGCATTTGTTAACCGTAGACTGAGATAATCTGTATAGAATATGGTTAACACTGGCAACAGGACCAAAATTTTATACCCGTAAATAAATATCAGTGCCTGAACCGCGAAGTTTTTCCCCACAGAATTGAACAACCATACAGTATTAAATCCATCTATCTATCTTTGTTGCAACTCCATTTAAAAATTAACAAACACGACTTAGATATTCCACAGCTCATATTTATTGTGTATTAATTTATGTAGTCCATCACTTCACTAATGTCAATTAGAAAGTTGTATGTGGACGGGCTGTAGTAAATCTTGGTGCATGAAGCTTCCTGTGTATTCTGTGAGTCAGTGGGAACCGAATCTTTGAATTCTGAAAGTAACAAAAAAAACAAGACTGAAATAAGAGAAACCAACAAATATAGCCGATAAGAGGTGAATAAACAAGTACATAAATCTACATACATAATAAATCTCACTATTAATTTCTATTTAAACACTCAAAACAAGAATATCATTCTGGGCATGCCTTAAGACAGTTAGGACTAAAATCATGGCCTTGTGTTAACAAACTTTTTATAAGATTTGAACTAAATATATCATTAAAACACTTAAAACGAGTATCATTCTGGACAACTTTAAAGATGACTGGGATTAAAATGATTTTACCAACAGACCCAACATGATCCACATACAAATTTGATCTAGTTTTTTTAAAAGGGGATCTCTCTGATCAAATTTGATAAAGATTGGGCAAAAGGTGTAGCTTGTTATTAGTATTAATAATGACGAAGTTAGTGCATGATGCACAACAAGGCAGACTGGTCACAATAGCTTCACTTCTGAGCACTAAGAAGCCAGTTGAAGTACTCATGTGAGTCGACACTCAGTGGGTAAGTGGTGACATTCAACAATTAAACAATTACAGCCATAACAACATCAACTCCAAACTTTTATTAATTCTAGTCAGTGTACCTGCGCTTTTGTTATACAAGATACATGTAAAATTCATTAGTTCATTCTGACTCGAAGTTTTCAATTTTGAAATGACATACTATGAAGACAGAAAGCCAACAATCTTTGAATCTAGAGCCTTCAGTCTACAGCTTAACAGTCTACCGCCGGACACCTCAAGTTTGTGTGAAACATTTATAATTTCTACTGGACATGGAATCATATCAATACGTTTTCCCATAAAAAATTTATTCCCGTATTTTTTTGACAAAACATGCTGCACAAACGTTAAGGGGTGTTGGATCACATGGTATGGCAGAGAACCCCATTGGACTAAATTTCAAAAAGAATGTGCTACGTACATGGAACTGTTTAATGTTTGGTCTGCGGCATTTACTTGCTTCCACTTCTGACACTTTAATAATCTGAATTGTTGAAGCACGAGCTCTGTGTCTGGCTCCCATATCACGATCTGAAATCAATTAAATTAATATTATACTCATTTAAATTGAATATTTTTAAAAGCAGTCAAAACAATAATAAAGTGACCAATCAAATTTTATGTTACATCCATAATTCACTTTCCATGTCATATGAAACAGGAAAGGCGACTGGTTGTATTTATTTGGCACATTTTCTGGCAAACCATGAACAATCATGAATGCAAAAGGTAATGTGCTATTTTATATTCAAATTTATTCTTTATAACCAAGGTATATACTACAGGGTGTCTGTCATATTACTAAAGATGAGATCAAAAGAATATTGAACTACTGAGTGTCGCTATGAATTTGATTTTTTTTTAAACAAAGAGTGCTGACAAAATTGTCCCACACAAGGCTTACTAAATACAAGTTTTTTAAGCTTTTATTCCAGGATCGCTGTGACAAGAGTAATACGTGTCAGCTCAAGAATTGGAGCTCCTTTCATCGCCTTGGTTCAACTCTCACTCTGGGAGATTCTAGTTAAAAAAAGTGTTAGTTTGTTAGCCACATGCGATTGGTTTTCTTTGGGCTCTCTAGTTTTCTCCATCATCCCAGAACAGACCACCTTGATATATGTGAAAGAACCCCAATTGGGTGTAAAACATTACTCCACTGGATTTCCATTTTGGAGTTGGATAATGCATAAAAGTTTTGAAACTTTGCCTTAACTTGAGATTCAAACAACCAAATATAAAATCAACACATGTAAAGGGGTCTGACATTATAGTCAGTGGTACCATCCAACAGTCAGAATATTTTCTGAAAGAGAGTTTATCCAATACAATTTACTGTTACATCCATAATTCACTTTCCATGTCATATGAAACAGGAAAGGCGACTGGTTGTATTTATTTGGCACATTTTCTGGCAAACCATGAACAATCATGAATGCAAAAGGTAATGTGCTATTTAATATTCAAAATTTGCATTCATGAATCATAACCAAGGGATACAAGGGTGTAATATTGCTATGAAATTAAAGAATATTACACTGCTGAGTCACCGTGAAATTGATTATTTTAACAAAAGTTGACTACATGGTCTCAGAGGAGTCTTACTAAGTATAGGTTTTTAAGCTACTTATTCCTTATTCCAGGATCTCAGTGACAGAGTTATATAAAGTGTCATATTAAGGTTGCAGCTCCTTTCATTGCCTTGCTTCAATTCTCACTCCGGGAGATTCTAACTCAAGAAAGTGTTAGTTTATTTGCTAAAAGTAGTTTTCATAAGACACTCCAGTTTTCTCCACCACCCCAGAACAGACTGCCTTGATATAAGTGAAAGAATCTAAAAGGGGGTGGGTGGGTGGTGTAACACATTACTCCCAATAGATTTACGTTTGGAAGTTGGATAATGCATAAAAGTTATGAAACTTCGGCTAAAAAGAACCAAATAAAATGCACACATGTACAGGGGTCTGACATCATGGTGGTACCATCCAACAGTCAGAATATTTTCTGAAAGAGAGTTTATCCAATACAATTAACTGTTACATTCATAATTCACTTTCCATGTCATTAGAAACAGGAAAGGCGACTGGTTGTATTTATCTGGCACATTTTCTGGCAAACCATGAACAATCATGAATGCAAAAGGTAATGTGCTATTTAATATTCATAATCCCACAGTTAATATTCTTAATGCCTATTTAATCTAAATGTATCACAAATTGACCAATTATGCTCTAAATTTTAAAGAGCTCGGCAATGAAACAAAGCTGAGAAATACTTGGTCTATTTGTCTTATAGGATTAAAAAACAGCAAATGTTAAAAGAATTCAGCAGGCAACTACATCAATACCTCAAGGTTCCTTCATCAAACAAAGAAGATCGTTTTGATTGGTGTGTTTGGGAATGTGGGTCTTCTGACTGAGGCAGGATCAACATAGTGGACTTTTTTAAAAGACAACAATCCATTTTCAGAGCTCAATTTTCAAATAGTGATAGAAAAATGTTCCTTTTTATATTGCCCTCAGTTCAGTGGTTTTTCTCTCCAGGCACTCCAGTTTCCTCCACCATTAGAACTGTCTTTAAATGAAAAATCTATTTTGTGTTGGATTGATAAACTTACAACACTGAGTAACTGCACCAGCTGCAGTCAGATCTCTGTATTCTCTGTACATGTTGTGTATACCACTTCGAGACACGTAACGTAACCATATACCAATGTTTTTAATCTTCAATGGTTTCTTCTCATATATCTAAAAGATGAAGAAAAAAAAATTGTCAAAAAAATTCCAGGTCTGCAGAGAAAAAAAAGAAGATTGGAATTATAGACATCTTCAAAGTTTTGAACATTACAGCAACGCAGTGTATTGACAAACACCATTACTCACTCACTCAGTGTACTGAATGGGGTTTTACACCATGTGAGCTAAAATGAACTTGCTCCAACAGAAATAGCCAAATTGTACGCATATTTTCTTTTTTCCAAACTCCACAATTTTGAGAGCTGAACAGGGATCATATGCAATATTATATAATGCACAATGAATATTTATGTCTGCAGTGTTTATAAATACACACATTTGACAAGGGGACATAACTCCTTCTTTGTGCAAATCTGAAAGCCCTTCACCTAAGCATAATTGTCATTAAGTTTCATCATATTTAGCCTGGTAGTTTTGGAGGAGATGCTTAAAATGTGAAATGTTAACGGCTGATGCATGACAAGACGACAGACAGTGAACCATCATTATAGCTCATCTGAGCATTCAGCTCAGGTGAGCTAAAAATTTGTGCAATGTCAACACTCAATTTATACTGATAACTTCAAAATTACTTTTATAATTTACACTAAAAACAGGTGAAGTATTTTTCTAATAATTTAACCATCTTGAAGAAAAACCAGTGGCAGGTACTCCCTGTAAGGCAATAATAACAAACGTCCTAGCAAGCTTCAGACAGAGAACAATGACCCAAATCCTATACAGAAAACATGGGTTCTATGTAGGATACAGGGACCACTGCCTCCTATGCAGAACCAGTCAGGACTTCCTTTACAGGAATGCAGCCAAACCTTATACAGAGGAAACACAGTATCTAAAGTATTACATTTAAACTTGTCTCTAAAATCCTACTTACCCTTTGACACCAGACAATTTCACCAAGTGTCTTCTTCATTTTTTTCAGCTGGGATACGAAGTACCAGAATCTTGATTTTGCTGTGCATCTGTCTGGGGCAAATATCCTCATCTGATACAAAGGTGGTACCCTCTCTTTATCAGTGGGCAAGGAACGCCCAATGACTTTGTATTCCTTAAGCTAGAAAATAAACAAATTTTGAAAATAATTTCAAGGGAAAATTATGAAGCGATCAATTACCGACCTGTCTCCCTAACCTGTATAACATGCAAAATAATGGAACATCTAGTAACAAGCAACATCATGTCACATGCAGACAGACACAACATCCTTAATCCTTTACAACATGGATTCCGAAAGGGTCTCTCCTGTGAAACTCAGCTTGTGGACTTTATTGATGACATCACAAGAAACATCGATGAAGGGAAACAAACGGATTGTTTAATCATGGACTTTAGTAAAGCATTCGATAAAGTGAGCCACAGCTTATTAGTCATGAAATTGAGTCACTATGGAATTCAGGGTAAAACAAACAAATGGATTGAAAACTTCTTAAACAACAGAAAACAAGCAGTAGTTATAGAAGGAGAAACATCAGAATACATAGATGTGGAATCAGGAGTACCCCAAGGCTCTGTCATCGGACCAAGTTTATTCTTGTTCTACATCAATGACATGCCGGACAACATAACATCAACTGTCCGTCTTTTTGCCGACGACACCATCATGTACTTGACTGTAAAATCACAGTCAGATAGCCAACAACTACAATTAGACCTTGATGCACTAGGAAAATGGGAAAAGAATTGGATGATGAATTTCCACCCAGATAAATGTAATGTCTTAACCTTCACAAAGAAGAGGAAACCCATTAAACATCAATATACCCTCCATGGACATATCTTAGAGCAAGTTACATCTGCTAAGTATCTAGGGATCACCATAACGTCAGACATGAAATGGAACACACATATTGCCAACATATGTAAAAAAGCTAACAACACTCTCGGCTTCTTGAAAAGAAATCTAAACATCAGTAACCCTAGCCTAAAGGAAAAGGCATACAAAACGCTAGTACGACCAACATTAGAATATGCATGCTCAACCTGGGACCCATATCAACAAAACAACATCAACAAACTGGAGGGAGTTCAGAAAAGAGCGGCTAGATACGTAAGAAATAACTACAACTACAATAGTGCAACATCAGTGTCCAATATAGTGAAAGACCTAAACTGGGCAGAACTACAAGACAGAAGAAAGAATACACGACTATGCCTATTCTACAAGATCGTTAACAACAAAGTGAAAATAGACCCTAGTGATAAGCTAATACCAACAGGAAGAACAAGTAGAGCCCAAAATGGCAACTCTTTCAGGCAACAACAATGCTCAACAAATATTAGACGGGATTCCTTCTACCCGAGGACAATCAGAGACTGGAACGCCCTCCCCTCCAGTACAGTGTCCGCAGTGAGCCTTGAATCCTTCAAGACTCACCTGGCTGCCTAATTTATTCTGCTCTGTTTTTAAACTCACTACTTGTATAGCTGCACCTTTTTTAACGCGCACACCCTACACAGTGGCAGAATAATCAGCTTATTGATGGCGGCCGCTTTCCGGTAGAAGTAGAAGTAGAAGCAAGGTATCAATTGGTAATAGGTAAGCAGGACTCGTACCTAGGTCAACACCAATCCTTACCCAAGAAATCTTGTACCTGAAGACAACTCCTTCCCAACCCATTTACATGGTTCATACAAAAATTGTTTTCTTGAGTAAAAGTTCTTTAAATTTTAAAGAACTTGTACTTAAGAAAACAATTTAATGCAGGGGTTCAAAATTAAGTTTTGGAATGGAAGGTCTGGAACCTTTCAACTTTATGTTTGGCAGGTCCCACGTAAGAGTTTTGAAAGTCCAATATCAACAATGAAAGGCCCATGTTAAATACTGTTATCATATAGAAAAAGCAGTATTACCCAGTAAACAATAACAGGCCCATCACACTTTTTCATGTAGAATAAATCAAGATGTTATCTGCAAATGGAGTTTCCAATTAATTTATCATATCCTCATTTGAAACATTTTGTACCAAGTAAAGATAGTTTTGTGTGCAATCACAAACATATATCCTATGTTTCCATTCCTGGTAGCCAAAATTGCCATTGGCTACTCATTTTTGTGAAATTCTTTCAAGCAGTAACCTATTTCAACAAATTTGTGAAAAATTACTTTAAAAAAATTATATTAAAATTCACAAATCTTGAAAATTGGCTACTAACTAATCATTTTAAAATTGTGGAAACATAGTACATCACATCATTTTAGTAAAATAGCTGTTCCTATCTTCACTATATAATAATTAATATGATGTATAAACAAGAGTAAAAATGAAGTCTTATTTCTCATGTTATACCAGAAATTCATGATCATTTTTCTTGTTATAATTTTAATCATTAAAAACAAATTATGTTGTAAATTTATACTAGACTAGATGCTTAAGCTAGATACTTAAAACTATTAAACTATTATTTTTTTTAATAATCAGTTTCAGATCCTGGAAACCTCCAAAACTTTGCGAGGTTTTTCGAAATGGCATCTATACGCAATGGTTTTGTGTAATTCAAGACAATTCGACCCACAGTAAAATTGCCTGTCAAAGTAGATGCAAATTTGATGGGGCAATTTTGACAGTGGAGGCGATATTGCAAGAAATGGGGCCAATATTACAATGGGGTGATTTGACCTAATACCTTTTGTTTAAAATGTTTTCCCACATAATAAAACAAGTTTTTTTTCCATTTTGAAACTGAAGCAAGAGATTAAGATGAGATTAAAATGTTCATTGTTTACGGTCATCCATTAAATTTAAATGGGGCTGTACACAATGGTTTAAGTCTATAAATATGGACATTTCCGGGGAGGCAATGCCAATTTTCATATTAAACACCCAAAAACCATCAGCTGCACCAAAAAATGCAATGAAACATTTTTATAACTCCCAATTTCAAACCATTAAATTTTCAGTGCAGTTGGACACGAACTGAAAAACATTCGTTTTTCTTACCTAGAATGTGAAAACCATAAACCATACATTTTCACTCGTAAGATATTGTCTGCAAAAAGCATTCCAGAAATTATAACCCCCCCCCTTCATAAAAAGAATGTTGGAACCTAAAATCATTTGTTTGTTTGACTCTTTGTTCACATATTTTTATTAGTTGGCTGGTGGAAATGTTTATTAACATTAAATTAATCACGGGGATATACTTTATTGTGTTAAATGAAGACAAATTATGGCAATTTTTCGCAGACTTTACCTCGCCACGGGCTTTCATGGTGGACACACGAGGAAAAGACAGATCCCGAAAATTCTCGGAAGAATAAAAAATTAATTATATTTATTGAATTATATTTTTCATTTGAAATTGATGAAACAAATTTAAATTGATGTAATAAATTGAAAAATAAATTTCTAGATTTATTTAGGATAAAAACTATCGATAAAACGAGAATACATTTTCAAGATGGCGATCTCCTTTGATGACGAAACGTGGCCACGGAAAATGCAATGTTGAATGTTTATATTTAGGTCAGTTTTCATCATCCCATTATTTATATATATTCTAGAATACAGGAAGGGTTACAAAAGGAATATATGGGAATGAAGTAGTAATGGAAGCAAATTTAATCGGTTTGATATTGTTTCTTTTTTAGAAAGGTTTGTTTTTTGAAAGTACATCGATAACATAACAACATGGCTTAGTAAACAGACTAAATGGTCAGGTTTTAAATTCGTAATTAATACCCAAATTTAATTAAAAATCTGTGGAAACATTTATGAAAGACCAGACACCTGAAAGTTTGATTGTGGACTTGTATAGAAGAAAAGAAAATACATCCAGACCACAACATCTGGGTCACTGTGTCACAGTCTGGGCCAATGTGTTTATGATGTAAAATTGTAGAAAATCCAAAAGAAAATTAAGCATAGAATTTTTCACTTATGTGTTGTTTTGAAGGGAAATCGCTATGCACATGTGTGAAATATATTGTAGAACATTCTAAAAGGGTTCCTAGAACTAGAATTACCGGATCAGACCGGATTGGCTTGTAATAACTGAATTTTATAACTTCCATACAATTTATCTAAATATTTGTGTATTAAATAAGGCGACGTCGTCAGATACTTGGCGTAATCATGATAAATGTTTTATATTTATTTAGGATGTACAATTTGGAGGGAGTATACAGATACTTGGAGTTACAAGTCATCTTATAGCATTAACTATTCCACAATGGATCAAGATGCCTTAAGGGGACTTAATCCATTGTCAGAACCACATCTACAGACCAGGGTAAATAATTAATTATGATAAGTTTTCAATTTTAATCCATTGTAACATTTTTATTTCTGTTCATGTCACTTCAGCACTTTACAGAACCCTCACATTGGCCAGTGGTCACTGCAATGGTAAAAAATTCTGCCACTTCACCTATAGATGGTAACGTCTTGATACAAATGAAATGTTCTTGACTGTGATGTAAAGCAACATTCATTCAATCAATCACTGTTGAAAGGTAACCAGTTCTTCACAAAAGTTACCAGTCATGGAATATCCAAGCTGCTTTTTCCTACACTCAAGTTAAGAATGTTCTTGAGTTTGAGGTATTTGAGTAGAATTGACAACATCACATAACTTCGTCTCAGGCTTGAAGTCGTAGACCTTGTATTGTACTTCATTGAAAATGTTATATTTAATTACAGATCCATTTGAAACTGAAGTTTAACTTCACTTGTCTTACAACATTGTTCTAATTTTAATTCTCCTTTCTTGTATTTTACTTTACTGCTTCTAACCAATCTTGAAAAAAAATAAAATTGATTTCATGTTCACACTTATTGTCATTATATCCATGTTAACATACTGTGAATTGGGAAACTTTAGTTTCGGTTAATTTGAGTGAGAATCATTATTTCAAGATGTTCTCATACTTTTGATATTTTGTATTGTCAGTTGAATTACTGGTGTATGAAAATGAAATAACTGTGAAAAAGTGATGCAAAAACAAAACAAATGTGCATATTTCCCCAACTCTCTAACATCTATTTTGTACAACTCAATATGCTTTTATGTATGAACTCTAAAATCCTCTGTTGTATCTTAATGGTTTTGATGTATTTTGATTTTAGGCTCTGCAGTATTTTGAACACCTGAAGAACATACCAGATGGCTGGAAGATATGTGCAGAAACATTTACAAATGGGAGTTGTAACGGGTAAATTATAATGCCAATTAAAGGTTTATTGTTCTAGTATGGGAATAAGGCTGATATTTATATTGTGTTTGGGTTTTTGAAAGGTCAGCATGTCCTGTAAAAATGAATCAGTGATGTAAACCAAGGTGTCTTAGGAAATACAATATGGTCAATGTCGATAGCGTAAAATGAAGTAATGGTGTTTTACACTGTAATCAATATTCTTGTATAGCATACTTCAATTCATAGATGCCGAAGGAAACCAGAGTGATAGGAGAAAACTAACCTGTAGCAAGTTAACTTACAAACATTTTTACATAGGATCTGAGTAGGGATTCAAACCCAGGTGGCAAGAGGCTGTAATTGGAATGTGCACACTGTAGACCACTTGGCCACCGATGCTCCTAAATTTTGATAGAAGAGAATTGGCAAGTAATTAAGAGACATTATGAAGTTTATGAGAACATATGCTCAATTTTATGGAAGATTAAATAATCAAATTAGTTAAGAGAAACTTATTATTTGCAATGAAATGGAATTTTTTGTTGTTGACATTTTGAAAGCAAATTAAGTGAAATATTTGTAGAAGACAAAAATAATTATAACATTTTCATTTTTGTTACAGAGATGACCATGTTCGATTCTTCTGTCTCCAGGTTGTAGAACATTTTCTCAAGACAAGGTAAACTTCATACATATTGCAAAAAATTATCTTTTATAAAATACTTGAATAATAGTAATGCCTATTTTGTTTTTGTTTGCTTGTTTAGATTTTATTTTTATTTTTAAAAAAAATTAAAAAAACGTTTTACATTCTTTAGAAACAATACAACTTACATGAAACTATCTTGTTGACAAGGTTTTAAGCACATGTTAGGTCTTAATGTGTGAAGAAAATCAGAGAAACCTATGAAAACCCCAGGTGAGAGCACGTGTTTCCCATTTGATCCCAGTAATGAAACCCAAGTTGTGTTAGTGATAGCCATGCACCACTATGCAATTCAACACATTTTGGACATTTTCAGACCACAATAAGACAGATTAACCCCTAACTTATGATGTTTTTTATTATAGGTACAAAAGTTGCAGTGTTGATGAACAGCAGAATGTCAGGAGGTTTATTGGAACATGTCTGCAGATACAGGTCAGTTTGAAGTAGTCAGAGGTTCATTTTATTGTTTTGAAATGGTTAGAGTCCTTTGTATCAAGAGGCTGCGAGGTTTGAATCACCAGTTTATAGATCACAGTGCCTCTCAGACTTCTATGAAAAATAACAATAATAGTACAATTGTTATAGAAGTATTGGTTTCAGAGGGTGTGAGAACAAGAGAGAACTATTCATCAGCTTATAGTGTTTGTCATGTTTTTAGCTATTAACATCTACATGGGTTATTATTTCATAAATTTTACTTTAACAGGGAAGTAACACTTGTCAGGAGAAAAGCTTCCTTAAGAATAAACTGACCCAGATCACAGCTTTGACCTTTGTTGTTGACTACCCAGAACGCTGGCCGTCATTTTTCAGAGACCTGTTACAATCTCTCTCTCCTAACCCTAACGCAGTGGACATCTATCTTCGGGTGATGTTAGCGATTGATGGTGAAGTAGCAGACAGAGAAATAAACCAGTCAGATGAGGTAAGAACACCTGTTTTCATAATCAGTAGAATTTAGATTTTGAGCTTGTCTGTAGCAAGTACCTTTTTGTGATTGGGGACGGAACCCTTACATTTGTGAATATAAGCATAATGGCCACAACTAAAAAGTACACAACTGTGAAAAAGAAAAAGTGATATAAAACTCAAAAATACTGTTTTTAAAGCTGAAATTTCCAAAATTTTGGATATTGGCAAAATGATTTTGAATAAACCATAAGATTTTAAATTGTAAATAGGACATAATATTGTCCAAAAAATTACCTCACTAGAGCCCTGGGATATGGACATTGTCTTTGGTACATACACCTTCCTGATATGAATGTTGAATTAAGCATATCAGTACAGTGTTTTTATGGACTTTTTTGAAGAATTAAATGTTTAAATTGAGTGTTACATTCCTGGCAATTTTTACATTGAAGTAAAGTGTTATATGAATTTTTATATGATTATAGGTTTTAAGATTTGACATCAAATGTTTCTATGTTTTTGATGGATTAAATGTTTCAAATTGAATGTTATTTTTGTAAATTCTATATAAAATTACATTGAGGTCAGTGACAGAAGTACAGTATCTAATTACAGGTATTAAGAAGGAATACACTCATTAAAGATGCGATGAGAGAACAGTGTATCAGCCAATTAACAGACTCCTGGTATCAGATACTGGTAAGTAATTATCCTCTTCTCTCGCTCTGTGTTTATATGTTGATGGACTGACATTAAAATGCAGTCAAGATAAAGATATCTTTGTAGATTTTAAATAGAGTGCTGTCGCTAATCTAACCTAGAACAGACTCCTCTCTCAATAAAGATATTTCGAATGTATTTTTTTTCTCTCTTTCAATAAAAACCAATATTTTGGATGTACATGTATTTTTCTCTCTCTCTCATAAAGAAAAAAAAATTCTTCATATTTTGAATCTCTCTTTCTCTAAGAATGAAAAAAATATTTTGGATATACACATATCTACTTTAGTGATTTAGGAATTGTGGTATTTGTTGAACTATTTATTGTTGCAATTAGTTCTTGATCTTTTGTGAAATTAAGATTTCTGTGCCGTTTCAATGAATTAATGAACTTGCATTTATTTTCACAAACTACTATTATTTTATGAATATTATGTAATTTCAGACAACATATGAAACAACTGACCCAGAAATAACTTGTATGTGCCTTGACGTGATCGGTAAATTTATCTCCTGGATTGATATAAGTCTGATAGCCAATGACAAGTTTGTACCCATATTGCTGAAGTTTATGTCCAATGTGTTAGTCCGAGAGAGTGCCTGTGATTGTATACATGACATCATAAACAAAGGCATGGATCCCGTAGCAAAAACCAAACTGATTGAATCATTTACAGAGGTTTTAGAAAATGCAGGAGTATTGAATCCAAATGAGGTATAAATTTTCTACTTTTTATTTGTTCAATTATGTAAAGTCAAATTGTGTTATTTAGATCATGTGTGTGCAGTGTATAATATTTGGATTATATAGCTCACTTGTGTAACACGTTGTTGGATTTCATAGCTTGTGAACATTGGTGGTACAAAACTGTTTAATCTAAGTTTTTTTTTCAGGAGGAGGGGGGGTATTTTCAAACACTTTTGCCTAAAAGGCCATAACATAAATCTTTTTGCATTTGTATAATGTTAAATATGGCCAACTAAGGCCTTAACAATGGGACTATTTGGCTAATAATGAATCAATGGCCCTATGTAGAATGAACACTGTACAAATGTGCACCAGAGAGAGAGAGAGAGAGAGAGAGGTGGACATGTATGTGTGTACATTTTCTAGTTGTTCTTATAAAGTTTTGAAATCATTGTGAAATAAAGTATTGAAATCATTGTGAACATGAACGCCTGTGTCTAATGTAAAATTGGAGGTTAAAGTGTTTAGATTGATTAAATATTTAAGTGATCTATTATGTGTGTGTTTATTTTATAGGACGAGGAAGGCGATTTTGTGGCAAAACTCTCGAAACTGGTAAATGGTTTTGGTACCAATCTAATCATTAATTGGCAAAAGTAAGTACAGTACACATTTGAGGGATTGCCGGCCACACCCACACTGTTCTGACCAAGGTCCGGCATGCTTGAATTTCACACAAAAAGAATGAGAAATAGGCCTGAATTGTGCCATTTAATGACGTCACTGACACTAGTATGTCATTAGTTGCAGTGATGCTGCTTTGGTACTATAAAGGCGGCCAGTGTTGGAACATAAAAGGCATGGCCGACGATACATCAATTTATAACACACTGTTGTTGTAGTAACAGAAACATATATATACTAGATATCAGTGCCTGTTGATGTATAATGTATTTAAAAATTGGAATAATAGTGTTTTACACCTCTTTAAAAGATTTTTTCACTTACATTTAGGCAGTAAGTTCTGGTTGGATGATGGAGGAAACCAAGTGCTTGGAGGAAACCTCACTTTTTGCACAGGAACTTACAAAGTTTACCATGCTAGGATCTGTTTGATTGGGAATAAAACTTATGTTGTCAGAGAAACTGTGATCTTTAGATCATTTGCCTTTACAAGAATGAAAATCCATGTAAGATTAGATGTAGTTTAATATTTTTGACTTTTATTAACATAGGTTGGTTAAACTATCTGATAAAGAAAATACTACTGCAGTCCTTCAAGCCATTGAAAGTAAAGTTCCTTTGATGTTCCGTTACCTAGGAGACGAGGATGATGATGTATCAGGGGCAGTAACCCCATTTGCACAAGAATACATTGCCTTACTTAAACAAATAAAACCACTTAGTCAGAAACAACTGGAGAATATTAAAGTAAGTTACATCATATTTATATATTGGTTCATTTATTTTTTGTCTGTTTTTGGTTGGCATAAATCTAGATCTATCTTAAATTTTTTAATCAATCAGTTGACTCCATGTACAATCATTGTGAGAAAGGTCAAAAATATAGAGCAGGATCATTTTTTGTATGTTTTACAAGTATTACCTGTGAATGTTTTCTTAAGGACAATATAGTAAGTTTCATGTGGCCGGATATTTACATTTTTTGTTTTTATTTTTACAGGGATTAGTCTACATTGTGGTGAAGAAAATGAAATATGATGAGTCATATAATTTTGAACATGAGGTAATAAACATCATAGAAAAATGAGTGAAAAAGTTAATTTGTTAATATAGATACATATTAAGCTAACAAAATGTAAAGACAAGTATCAGTGTTTCTCCAGCTGTTCTTGTCACTATTATCACAGTTGAAAAACTAAAATATAAATAAAAAATAAATTAATAAATTAATCAATAAATCAATCAATAAATCAATAATTATTTACATGCATATTACAGGGTGAAGAGGAAGCCATGTTTCAGGAATATAGGAAGCAGTTACGGACCATTTTTAACAATTTAGCTGCACTGGTAACTACTTTTATACTTACTGTTATTCTCTCTGCTCTAGATGTTGTTATTTTAGATAAATTATAGATACAATTTTTCTAGCTAGAACACTGGGAAATGTAACTGATGCAAGTCATTCTTCAGGACAAGAATTTATTTACTGCATATACCTTTTGAGAATTTTCTCGTAGTAAAACCACAGATTAAAAACTCAGCAACTATTTCACTTGAAAACAAATGGTTGGGCCTACCATCCACATGTACTATATCAAATTCAAGCATATTAATTCATGTCCAAACCATAATCTAAAGTCTAAATATTTTCTTTAGAATTGTCTAAATGCATCTCCAAATACATGTACATATTTTTAGCTCACCTGAGCCAAAGGCTCAGATGAGCTATTGCAATCTATCACCGTCCGTCGTCCGTCGTGCGTCGTGCGTCGTGTATAAACTTTACATTTTAATCTTCTCCTCCAAAACTACTGGGCCATATTTGATGAAACTTAGTGATTATCATGCCTAGGTAACAGCCTTTCAAAATTGTGTTCGGGGTTTGGCCACGCCCAACAAGATGGCCGCTGTTACTAAAAATAGCAAAAAGACAAAAAAATCTTCTTCTCTGAAACCAAAAGGTGCAGGCAAATTTTGATTGGATAGTTAGATTCAGCATACCTGGGAACATTAAAATTGTGTTTTTCATGAAAATTAAACGAAAAATAGGTTACGCGTTTTTTGCGTAAAGTTATGTAATTTTTAAAATGAGACATTTATTGTTATAACTTCTTAACGGCTGAAGATAATTGTATGGAGTTTTCACTGTTGATCTTGTCTTGCAATTTTCTTCCAACTGATGTCAAGGTCGAAGGTCAAGGTCGTGTCCTAGTTTTTGACCTTTGATAAAAAATGCTATTTTTTTAACATTTCTTGTGATAATGGCGTAGGATTTTCAGTTATTTGTAGGTATTGACATGACGATCATTTTGATACATAGATCAAGGTCATGGGTTCAAAGGTCAAGGTCACAGATGTCCAAGAATACCAAAATAGTTAATTATCTTCAAAACTATGAATTTTTTGTATATGCATGTATATCAGAATATTGTAGGTAATGGCACAATGGTCATTTTGATATATGAATAAAGGTCATGGATTCAAAGGTCAAGGTCACAGATGTAAACAAGTACTGAAATGGTTAATTATCTCAAAAACTATAAACTTTTTGTATAGGCATGTATATTGGAATATTGTAGGTATTGGCCTAACGATCATTTTGATATATGAATGAAGGTCATAGGTTCAAAGGTCAAGGTCAAAGACGCGAACGAATACTTAAATGGTTAATTATCTCAAAAACTATAAACTTTTTGTATAGGCATGTATATTGGGGTATTGTAGGTATTGGCCTAACAATCATTATGATATATGAATGAAGGTCATAGGTTCAAAGGTCACGGTCAAAGAATTGAACGAACACTTAAATGGTTAATTATTTCAAAAACTATAAACTTTTTGTATAGGCATGTATATTGGAATATTGTAGGTATTGGCCTAATGATCATTTTGATATATGAATGAAGGTCATAGGTTCAAAGGTCAAGGTCATAGAATTGAATGAATACTTAAATGGTTAATTATCTCAGAAACTATAAACTTTTTGTATAGGCATGTATATTAGAATATTGTAGGTATTGGCCTATCGATCATTTTGATATATGAATGAAGGTCATAGGTTCAAAGGTCAAGGTCATAGATGCAAATGAATACTTAAATGGTTAATTATCTCAAAAGCTATAAACTTTTTGTATAGGCATGTATATTGGGGTATTGTAGGTATTGGCCTAATGATCATTTTGATATATGAATGAAGGTCATAGGTTCAAAGGTCAAGGTCATTGAATTGAACGAATACTTAAATGGTTAATTATCTCGAAAACTATAAACTTTTTATATAGGCATGTATATTGGAATATTGTAGGTATTGGCCTAACGATCATTTTGTTATATGAATTAAGGTCATAGGTTCAAAGGTCAAGGTCCATAGCTGCAAACGAATATTTAAATGGTTTAATTATCTCAAACTATAAAATTTTTGTATTGGCATGTATATTGGAATATTGTAGGTATTGGCCTAATGCACATTTTAATATACAGATGTTTTAGCTTTTTATAAATAATATATTGTAGCTAGACTTTAAATATGTTATATATAGCATACTTATATAATAATTATTATTATAAATTTGCAAAAATACTTGCATATTATTGGCCCTTACTGCTAAAAATTTTAACATTCTCTTTATTAATGTCATTGACCATTGAACCTCTGCATAAGATATGTACTCTTCCTCAGGTGAGTGTTAAGGCCCATGGGCCTCTTGTTATGTGTATTTATTAAAAAAAAATTTCAAATCCTTATTTTGTAATGTCAATGAACCAACAATTGCTATTATACAAAGTTTACTATATTACAAAGACAAAGTATGATAATTTGTCTTCTTTGTTATAGGACATGGAGTTGATTATTATGACAGTACACACGATAGTTACACAAACACTACCACAGTGGGAGACACATGATGTAGCTGATATAGAAATGGCTATCAGCCTCCTCTACACTCTAGGTGAAGCATTACCTGTAAGTATCTTTTCTCAGTAAGTATAGGGAGGTCTCGGTAGCCAAGTGGTTTAAAGTGTACAGTCACAGATCACAACCCCCTCACCACCTAGGTTTGAGTTTCATTCTGGAAGATCCTAGTGTGAGAATGTTTGTCAATTTAGTTGTTGAAAGTTGATGGTTTTCTCTGGATACTCCACCATCTAAAATGACCTGAATATTTTGGACTTTAGTAAATTTTCATGTCAGTAAATTGGTTAGATTCGTCATTTCAGTATATTCACATGTTGTAGAACTTTGATGGCTCGAAGTCCAGTGCTCTTTTGCCAAATATTCCAGACATTGTGGGTTTTGAGTGACTGAACATCCAGATGTCACCATATGATCAGGCTCTCCTATGGTCATTGACAGTCAAAAAATATGAAAACTTGAAACGTTGAAAACCAAGTCACTATAAGCAGGAGTCAGTGTAAAATTTATGACAGAAAGTGTTTATTAACAGAAGTCACTGAATTTGCAAGACTTTGTGTTTAATGGTTTTATATTTTGTTTCTTTTAATATCTAGAGTACACAAGGACAACATTTTACAGGCGATCCAACCAAAGCTTCAGCACTACAGGAGATGATGAGACTTGTAAGTACAGTGTATGTCTGTTTAAATCCTCTTAGTTATACCAGTTCTTTGGGATGCAGTAAGTGGAAGGTTGTGGGTTCAATCCCTGGCTAGGTCTAACCCAAGACTTGAAAGTGGATAGTGCCTGTTCTTTCACCAAGTATTCGGCATTACGAACGAAAGTCGGGGTTCTTTCAGATGGAAACTTAATGCAAACGAGGTCCTGTGTCACAGTAGGGGTGGCACAATAAGAACCCTGCTGTATAATGCCATCAGCACAACACACAGGTAAAAATTCTGCACCTTTAGCTGGCAACATCTAAATATAAGTGAAATATTCCTGACTAGGACGTTAGGCACCATTACTCAACTCTTAGATGTTTGGGAAAACAATATGCTAAAAGAATACTGCTGCCATTCAGCAATGAATTTACAAACATTCTCAGAATCTGATCTGCCCTAGTGGGATTCAAGTCTAGGTTATGAAAGGCTCTGAGATTTGTAGTCAACAATTATAGATATTGAGATTTTGATATCTTCCTGTGCCATTTTCAAAATTAACTGTTGTATTTGATAGAAAAATCAGGTGAGTTATACATTCAGTAGAATACTGATATACCTTTAAGCAATAATTTTACTGATGTATGTAATTCTGTTTATATTTTACAGTTGGTTACAAGCCGTGTTAGTTGTCATGGTCACATGATTGTCATGTTACAGTTTTTTGAAACAGTTGTGAGATATGACAAATTTTTTAACTGTGAACCACAGCATATACCTGATGTTTTGGTGAGTATAAAATAGAATAGATGTCTGATCATTAAAATTTTACGTGCATATACAAAGCCGTTCAATTTATAACGTAACACTTTTGATTTACAAAATCATCTTTAATAATTCAGTACTTCAGATTTTACTGTAACAAGTGTTTTTTTTTTTTTTTGTGAACTATGGCAGTAATATACCATTCTGCAACACTTTGCCCAACTCGAAAGTGTCTTATTTATGTAGACACTAAGATCTATATATATATATCTATATGTCCCAGTACTGCTGCTGTATCAAATTCAAAAATCAAAAAATTAGTACACTGCAAAAATGTTTTACAGTATACAAAATGTTAAATGATTTTATTTGATGCAGTTTGTAATGACACTAATTGTTCCTTTACCCAGTATGACATTTGTTACATAATTGGACATAAAAATCCCTTACTTTTATGTTAAATTCAGATGGCATTTACAGATGAGCGTGGATTTCGACATCGGTCACCACAAGTAAGAAGTAGGACATCTTATCTGTTCTCTAGATTTGTCAAGGGACTAAGGTTAGTTACATTGCAGATTTAACCACATATTACATTTACATATTTACAAGTATTTTATGATTCCAAATATAAGATTTTACAGAAAATTGAAATTCCATTAACTCCACCTAATTTCATACCCAGCCACATATACAGCAGGATTATCGTGTTTTCAGTGTTTGTTAGTCTGTCCATCCATCTGTCTGTCTCTCATACTTAACTTCTAGGTAATAACTTCTATTATCTTTATCCATTTTAATGATGTTTGGAACACTGTAGATGAGTTACATGTCATATTCAAACTTGAGCATGTTTGATCAAGTGGTTTATGATGTTATATCATTATCACTATGTTAGGTTGATAAATTAAGTTTGATTACAAATAGTGTATCCAACCAAACATTCATCCAACCAATCAATTTCAACCTTTCTCATTGCATAGATTACACATGAATGCTTATCTGGAAGATATTCTGAAGCGAATACAGGATTTGTTAGTGTTAAACACACCAGATAATGGCTACCAGAGATATTTGTCTAATGAAGATCAACTGTTTGTGTACGAGACAGCTGGTAGTCTGATTGTATCCAGCACTCTATCAGTAGAAGTAAGTTTAGTTGATAATCCAAATTGAACATATCAATCCATGTCCAAACCACACTCTCAAAGCACTTTAAAAACTTTGAGGCTGACAAATTAAGTTAATACATAAAATTCCACCAGGGAAGGGAGGACAAGTCCTTCAGAAGGTTAAACACCTCCCATTTAGCTAGATAACTCTAGAATGTTGTGACATAAATGGTAACGACAATTTTTTAACATCCTCATATTTAGTTTAGTATATATGTAATGAAAAAGATAATAAATGGAAAATGTATTCAATTTGTTTAATTGTTCCCATCAAAATTCTCTTCAAAACCGAGTAACAATAGAAAAAAAATGGCTCAGTGATTCTTATTAATATAAGATTTTTTTGGCCAAATTGACAGTTAAATACATGTATTTATTTTTCCTTGCTTCTGTTTCTTATAATTTATGATTTTAAAAGCTTTCTTTAACATTTTGCTAATTGAACTTTTTTATATGACTTCAGAAGAAGCAGATGCTGATGAAGGAATTATTGTCTCCGATCGCTTCAAAGTTTGAAAACTTGTTAAATAAATTAGCTGTAGAGACAGATGAGGGAAAACAGACAGCATATGCACAAACCATAAACACAGCAACTGCTTTAGCAAGGTAGTATGATGAAATATAATAAGATGGAAAATACCTTAGACCACCTGTACTATAGACAAGAGTTTTCTACCAACTTAGCTACCCAAACCTTTGCATTGCTTTCCTTTTGTTCTAGAAATTCCCAGTCCTGGGCGTTGGGGATCTCACAGGAGTTTGTCAGACAGACTTTATATTGCTACTATTGTCAGTCAACTATATTTTGATCTCCACAATGAACACAATACTAACAATAAAGAAAACATGCAGACTTGTCCAGGGCTACAATTCAGAACATCTTGCACTATACACAAGTGGTCATCAACTGAGCTGCTTAGACTGCTAGAGAAGCATGTAGATTTTTACATGTAACTGACATATGTGCACAACTTAAGGTACTGAAAACTTAAATGGCAAATACAAGCCAATGTGGATCACATATTGGAAAATTGATGTAAGCATCACTTTCTGTGTAGGTTTGTTTTTACCGTATCCATTATTTAGTCACTGCTTTTCTGTTGATTTACTGTATAATGCTTATATTTCGCTATGATTTTATTTTGGCTATATTCGCGGTCAAGTGTATTCCTGCGAAAATTAAACCTCTGTGAATAGACACTGGTATTGCCAGCCCATTAATCTTGCTAGAGTCGTTTTCTTTTAATCAGATAAGACGCGAAAATATGACACCGCCAAAATAAAGCAATATGCAGTAGCAATATTCAGCATTCTCTTTGTATTGTTACAAGATATATAACAGTGTAAAAGGACTGACCCAACAACCATACTGTTTAATAACGAAACCAGTTTACTGTACCTGGTTGAAGTTGTAAACCTTGAAAAAGGTTTTCGAATTGGATCTTTCTGTTTATATAATAGTAATTTTTCTAGCAGTTCCAACTTTTTGTTTTAATTACAATCATTGGTGAAGTTGTAAAAATGGTTTCCAAAATTGATAGTATTTTCTATTTATAAAACAGGGAATTAACAAATTCCAAACTTTTAATTTTAATTACAGCCGTGTGAGTAAAGGTTTCTCTAATCAACATACTATGAAGATGTGCGGATGTGTGGAGATATTTACAGATTTACTGCAGATCTTTCTGAAGGCTGTAAATGTACCCATCCATAGACAGCTAATACAGACAGGTGTCCGACAATATTTACACAGGATGGTAGTGTGTATAGAGAAGGAAATACTACCATTTATACCAATGGTGTTTGAGAACCTAATGAAGCAACCTGACGCTAAAGAACTCAGCGACTTTATACCACTAATGAACCAAATCATTATGAAATTTAAGGTAAATATTATATTAAAAACATCAGTATGCATTAGAAGTATAGGTAAACAACATTGACCTGTCCACTTGACCTTTAATTTAAATATTTATCATGGACCAAGTACATCTATGTATAGGGAGCACAGGTGTTAATTTTGTATATATCTTGAGATGTACTTACCTCATAAAGGACATCTGTGTCATATGTATGTATTAACTTTGGATCTAAACACAACCCATGTATTGGGTGGATTCGCCTATATGAATATTCCTAATGAAAGGTCAAGCAGACAAGTCATTGTTGTTTAACTATAAGATATACAGATGTAAAAAGATGCTTATATTATTTCCTTGCCTGCTGCTATTCTCAAACAGACAGATTTAGAAATTAGCTCCTACCCTCATTTTCAAACAGACATAACTAGCAGCTAATTCTTATTTCCCTAGTCTTAAAAGGAATTTTTCAAGTTAAGATGTATGTATATTTAAATTATCACATCATATCTTTTGATATCTAGCAGTTTTAATTTTTGGAAGATTGCTACCTTGACTACAATAAATATATCCAATTAAACAGTATTTGAATCAATCGCAAAATATCTTTTGATAAAGTTAAACCTCATTTATTTGCCATCATTTGTTCAGTCAAATTTAGGTGTTATAAAGGAGTTTTGCAATACATCGAAGGAGATTATTTTGATTGAGAATGGATTTTGGGACTTTAAACTAATGAGGCAATAAAATAGGGTAGTAATGTCATTGAGAAGCATTATAACAAGGTTTTACTGTATTTTCTTTTGAATAACAGAATAATTACAACACAATTGTAAAAAATGTTGGGTTTTTTTTTTTTTTGCCATTTATTTACATGTATAAGATTTTGATATTGTTCTTCATTCAGAGTGCAATATCCCCGTTCCTGCAGGAAATGTTTATGCCGCTAGTCAGGACAATATTTACTGTGTTATCTAGTCCAGTTGACGACGGCGATCAAGTAACTGCCACAGAGAAAAAGATGTTACAAAGAGCCTATTACCTCTTCATATCCACCATTGTTAGTAATGACGGACTTGATGTCTTAAAAAACCAAGGTAAAGCCTAGTGATATAACAAAAGTTACTGACTATTGAATAATCATCATTGAAACAAAATGCTGGAGATTCGATAGTACATTTAGAAAAGCTATAACAATACTGGATATTCCATAGTTCTTAAAATCGGGTCACAATGGATCATTCAATGATTAATTATAACACATCATCGACCCCACTACTAATATGGTCTTAAGTTTTGTTACTTGTCATTAAAGTACTAAGTATTGACATTATGATGTGCCATAATGAATTTCCTTAAACTTGCAATTGTGAAAATTGTGTTGGTCTTCGTGACATATTAAAAATTTATATAAAGGCCATTATAATAACTTTTGATGGAGAAAACATTTAATTTGTATATTTCATTTAAGATTTTTGAAATATAGTCAAAATTGTGTGAAAAGAACATGAATTATTTACTCTTTATATTTCAGAAATGCAAAATTTACACCAAGTATTAATTACTATAGTCCAAGGGGCTGCTGATATACCTGATCCCCAGGTAAATACAATTTACATGTATTTCTTACTTACCTGTACCTAATTATAAATTACTGTAATCCAAGGAGCACCTGTTATACACAGGTGTTAGAGGGAATGTGACCTATTACTAGGTTTTCTCAATTTTAAAAACATAAGCAGTAAGATTTCCTATAAATATAGTTCTTTTTAAAATATTTTTTTAACAAATTTGCCTAAATATGTTTCTTTTTAAAAATTTCTCAGGAATTAGTAGCATGAATGAGTACCAGTAATAGAAACATGGGTATCAGAGTTAAGAAGTTATATGTATGTGTTTTATTTATAAAGTTTTAAATTGATAGGCCTGATGTGCAGGTGAATTTCACATCCTTTTCAAGCTTTTGTTGTGTTACCTGTTATTAGAAGAAAAATAAAATTTCTGTTTATAACAACTCTTGTTGTTTAGATTCAAAGTTATCTTGTGCACTTTGCCATGTTTTCTAATACACTGATGCATGATTTAAGATTTACTATAATTTCGAATGAATTAAGTGAATTCAAACTCTAATGTATTTTTTTCCAGAGCCAGAAAATGTGTTTTAATATCTTAAAAAGATTAATAGAGTCATGGGGTAAGTGAAAATAGTCAAGTATCATGTTTTCCTCTCTCTCTCTCTCTCTCTCTCTCTCACACACATACACACACACACAGAGTAGCTCAGTTGGTAGAGTGCTCACTCTGCACGTGGGAGGTTGTGGGTTTGAACTCCAGCCGGGTCTGACCCAGACTTTATAATAGGTAGTGACTTCTTTTGCCAAGCACTCAGCATTTAGAAATGAAAGTGATGGGTCTTCAGAAGAGACTTTAAAAACTGATGTCCCATGTCACAGTAGAGGTTGCATGTTTAAGAAATCTCCCTGCATATTGCCCTGATTGCACTTTAAAGGTAAAAATTTTTGCCACTTCACCTATAGCTGGTAACATCTTGATATAAGTGAAATATACTTGTCTAAGTTGTCTTGGGCGTAAATCCCAATTTAGTCAATCAAGCTCTTTCATACTTATTTATACATGTGATTTATCTATTGGTTTATTGCTGATTATCTTTAATATATACTCTTTGTTTACAGGTGGTAAGGATGGTATAGCAGGATTTATAGATTTCATGTATGAAAGTATTATTCCAGCTTGTTTTCTGGCTCCCCTTAAACCAACTTTCGACTTCAGTGATGGACAGACTGCATTAGTAAGTATTTCTATCATTATAATACAGTATACTTCTACTGGAGTTGTGTATCCCAAAATAAACTATCGAAAGTAATTTTTGCAGTAAACTAGTTAACATTGTAATTACATCAATGGAGAATAAGGGCCTCGGTGACCAAGTAGTCTGAAATGAGCATTTACAGATCGTAGCACCTCACACTACTCACATCACTCTGGTATGAGAAAGTTTGTCAGTTTGCTAACCAAAAATATATGGCATTTTAGATTGTATTTTCTCCTTTTAACATTTTTGGTTAGGCTTGTAAGTCTGTTTTTGACATCAGATTGCTTTTGTACTAAGATATAGAATGTTTCATGCAATTTGAAAAACATGTTGTAGTCAATTATATGAAATGATCAACATCATTTGTCACAGTTTCTGATCACATTTATTGTTCTTTACCTGTAACAACATTTCACACTGGGGTCACACAATGAGACTTATAGACACTATAGAGTATTTTACTTTAATCTGTTTTTTTAGGCATTAAATGAGTGTGCTGCATGTCTGAAGACTGTCCTTGAGAAGAGGGTAAGTTACATAATATATGTTTTATATAATACTGTCACAAACTTATTTCATTATAGATGATTTCCCCATTACTTTCTATATTATATCAATTTTATACATTTTGTTTCCATTGAGAACAATGAGAAGTGGCAAAGTGATACTTACTCATACTTGATTAAAACTTTAATACATTAAAACCTGTTAAAGCAGTCAGATCTATATAATGACCACCTGTCTATTAAGTCAACTATTATAAGGGCTGTTTACTTAATATTTCAAAAAAAATATGACCTCGGTATACAAGATCACCTGTCTGTCTATTAAGGTCTCATGGCTGGTCTTTATATACAGGTTTTACTGTGTTATTTCAATCCTAAACATTTTATCTGATTACCTACTTGGTACATATATAATAGATTTAATTTTATATTTGGCCATTTTTGTGTCTCTTGTTTTCTTTTTAACACACATTGAATTAAATTAGAATTCAACTAATGTTTTAATTTTCACTAATTCTAGGGAGATGAGATGATGAACTATTTACAAGGGAAATATCTACCAACTCTGAATTTACCACCTGATACAATACAGGTACGTAGGTTATCAACATTATAAAGCTAAAGATATTTGAGGCCATGGTGGCCTAATGGATAAGACATCAGTCTACAAATCCAGGGTCTCTCACTGCTGTGAGTTCGGGTCTTGCTCAGATCACATGTGGGAAAGTGAATTTTCCTTGCCGTTAGCCTTTACTGATTCACCCAGTGTCAGTATAATGTGACTGGGGGAGTGGTAGGCTTGTCTGCTGCGTACTGACTCGGTGATCTAGCACCTTAAAGTTGTCCCAAGTGTGCTGGTACAAGGCAGACCATAAAACACACTCGCACTTCACATGCATACAGGAACTTGTTCATAGATTAATCCATAGAGATTAATAGATTAGTTCTCGTCATGAATAGCTGAAAAATTGCTGATGAGACGTTGAACAATAACAATCTCTAAAGATACAATGTACTTTAGATACAATATAACATAAACATTACCTGGGGTATGTGTAGTACATTTGCATATGGTTAATTAGTTTACAGTTTATGCTACCATACTTCAGTTATAACTATTTATTCTACATGATTTTGTCATTCATTTATTTAAGACAAATTGGAATATTATATATCAGTGCCTCTCGCCACCAAGGTTCTAAGCCCACTCGGGCAGATCCCATCATCAGTTCTCTTGCCAAAGGTTTTCTATGAACACTGGTTTCCTCCACCATCCCAGAACTGACTGCCTTAGTTTACCTTGAAGTGAGAGAATTCGCATACAAGACCATAACTCTACTCCTGTGAGACCATTTCAGAAGGTATATCTAAATAACTATGATGTTACCTATCTAACTTGATAGAAATGTTCATGTAAATCTATACATATGTTTTTTTAAGTGAATTTAATTTTTGGTTTCAGGAATTTTGTCGAGCATTAAATTCAGACACTAAACTATTTAGAGCATATTTAAAGGTAAGTCTTCCTGATATATGTGAATGTTGTTTGTAACTGGTGTGTTAGTTATCTTGTATGAGGATTTATTCCACATTTAATAAAATAGTTAAAGAAGCAAAGAAGAACTATGTCATACACTTTATCAAATAGATCAAATTTTTATTTTATTTTTACTGTTGGTTTCCATAGTTACATGACAAAATGATTAAGATATCATGATGGAAACAGTCTAAGGCTTTGGATGATGGTTCACAGAATCTAACTGTCGAAGGTTTGATTCCCATTCTGACAGATCCAGTGTGAGAAGGTTTAGTTTGACAAAAGTAGGTGGTTTTCTTTGGGTGCTCCAGATTCCTCCATGATACCATAACTTCGAATCTTAACTGGGACATGAAACGCCACTACTACTTAATAAAATAGTTGCCAGATATTTCTGTGATTTTTTATATTTTACATAGAATTTAACCTCCATCATAATAAATTTTTGTATTTTTCTATTTTCAGAATTTTTTCATGAAAGCAAAATCATGACGAAAGGGGACAATTCCTTATGTGTTAATAAGGAATATGTACTTCTACAAGGGCATTATTGTGAGATGAAGCTCACTTGGATCATCACAGCGATAGCTATCACAGAGAGATGCTGGAATCATCATGACTGTTGTCGAGATTTCGGATGGTAGAATTATGAAAACACTTGTCAGTGATGACGTTAAACATTGAAGCAATCATGTGATTTAGGATTACGATTGTGATTGGTTTAATTATGAGTAGAAAACAGTCACAAGAAAGAGATGCAGTTAAAGTGTTCATGTTGTCAGGAATATCATCACTCGTTTGCTCCAATAGGCATTAAGGGTATCATTTCGTATTAATGTATTCTAATTTATGGTATAATCTGTCCCCAAAAATGTGTTATAAAAATCATACTACACTTATGTAATACTGCTCTTATCTCCAAGGCTACTGGCATCATCCTCCAAGGTTATTGACATTATCTGGTTTCTGAGGTATATCACATTTGACATGCATTTTCATATTCCATTACTAGGATAATAACATATGGTCCTCCTTGTTCACAGGACTATTAACAAGGCTCTTGCTTGGTCATATATATATATATATATATATATATATATTATATATATATATATATATGTTTATATAGATATTCTGCCCCATTCACAATTCAAAATCTTATGTTTTTTCACAATCACTTTGGCAATTTTGACAATTTTGGAAATGTCAGCTTTAAAATCAGTACATTGGAGATTTGTTTTTCACAATTTTGGCCATTATGATAATATGATGATATAATATTTTCACAATTGCAAGGCCCCCGACCCCATTCATACAAGGGTTATAGAGAGCCCTGGTTAATTATGTGTGGGTATTATCGTTGAAGTATGGCATTCCTGCCTCAAGATTTTTAAAGATGCTGTACACACCAAAAAAACTCAGTAACAAAGTTTCCAAAGGTAAACACAACATTGTAAATACAATTTTGATCCTTTATCAGAATTATTGACATTAGAATTCTGAAGTTAAAAGATATGAATGACAAGTTCTACACAAAAAAGAAACAACCTCAGTAACAAAGTTTCCAAAGGTAGATACAACATTGTAAATACAATTTTGATTCCTAAACAGAACTATTGAAAGTTACAAAATATGGATGACAAGTTGTAGAGGGACAAAGTAAGAGTGAAATTATTGTGATTTTCCATAAAAGCTTATATTGGCTTCCAAATAGCATTTGTCAATATGGATTAAAAAAACACATTCTGATTGTTATTGGTGTGTTTGTGTTTGCGTGCATGAGTGCGTGGAGGGAAGGAGAGAGCTATTTAAATTGTATTAGAAATAAAAACCATGTGAGAGAGAGATTGAGAGAGATCGCAACATGTATTTATTATAAATAGTATTTGGATATAAAAACTGTGTGTGTGTTATTAAGTAAGTGATATTACAGCGTATGGCTTTATTATGCTTGACAATTAAAGATACATTCATTTTCCATATACAGGTCTTGATTTTTACAACAGTGGTGAAATAATTACAATAACTAAATCCGATTTTAAATTACCATAGTAAACAAGATTATGTAACCTGAATTCAACACTTAATTGTACAAATTGTAGATGTAATTTTGAAAAAAAAAGTTTGATTCGTGAAGACCCAATGTGAAAAAGGAAAACCTTAATGTTGACAAAATAAAACTTTTGACTTATGGACCCAGTGTGAAAAAAATGAATGTTGAAAAAATGAAAATCTGACTTAAAAAACGCAATGTGACAAAAACTGAATGTTGAAAAATGAAGTGTAACTTTTGAAAATTGAATGTTTCTTTAATTATATTTAAGTTTGAATGGATTGTTATTGTGTATTATTATTGGTGAATGTTTTAAAATTCTATTTTTGTGCTTATGTAAATATACATGTATGAAAGATGACCTGGGCCAAGTGACACGTGTAAACTGTTTGGATCATGTGATTAATGTTGTCAGGTCCACTTTGAATGTACTGAAGGGTCGACATTTTGGTACCTCATTTTCTGGACTTCAGAGATAAACATAAATTAGTCTGTACATTTTGGTTAGTCCATCTAGTTCAGCAGTGTTCATTCTAGAATTTTTCAAAAGGGGTCATTTTCCTCTAAAACAACATAGCGTCAATATTTTTGCATTCATGTAATGTTTAATATGGTCCACTAACACATTAAAATGGGGAAATTTGACTAAATAAGGGATCAATATCCTATGTTTCCATTCCTGGTAGCCAAAATCGCCATTGGCTACTAATTTCTGAGGAATTCTTTCAAAAAGTAACTTATTTTAGCAAATTTGTGGAAAAATACTTTAAAAAGGACTATATTTTCACAAATTTTAGAAATTTGGCTACTAACTATTTTGAATTTATGGAAACCTTGAATATCCCAATGGCCCCCTTCTAGAATGAACACAGAGTTGAGATATACATTTGTAAGTTAATGGTTAGGTCAGAACTCAGAAGGTTGAGTGAAACTCTTATTTTGTTATTGTTAAATATTTTAAATCATCTTATCAAGTGCTCACCAATTCATACAAAATGTTGTCATTTTCATCCACCATTTAAATTCATTATGGTCATTCATTCTTTCATGAACATCAAATAATGCAATATATATCATGTAACACTGTTAATTATCATAACCAACCATTCCATTCATTCATGATGTAGTTTACCTCTGTATCATATGGTACCATCAAGTTTTGTCCAGCAGGCTGCTTTATTAGGTATGGAATTACATATATATATATGTACATGTATGTAGATGTTTTCACGTACAAATAGTTATTTACAGGAATGTGGAGCATTTACACAACCCATAACCATTGTAAATGTTAGTTTTAGTCAATACTGTACGTGTCAGTTATCCATTTTGTAAGCAGTATATTTGGACAAATTATCTTGTTTCACGATCGCCAGATCACATATTCTACTTCTGTAACAACTGGTTGTCAAAAGACTGATGACATAAAATATAAGATCAGTTAAGTTGTCAAAGGAAAGATTGTTCAGTGCCAGTCGATGGAACTATTTTTTGTTTGAAGTACATTTGTTGATGGTTGTAATTGTAAAATACAAATTGGATAACACATGTATGGCCGTATCAAATGGACTATAGCAGGTAACATATTTTACATTGGTAAACCATATTCTTCCATTTATCATATGAAATAACTTCCATTTTTAAGCCTCTTTGCTGCCAAATTATTCTTAATTTTGTAATTTTATGTAAATTTTGTTTTTAATTGTGAAATTTAACTGATTTTTTTTTTATTTTTGATTTTTGTTTCAATCTTAAGTAAAGAAATTGTGATAATGCTGAAGTTTTTTCATTTTAATTGGTGCTTTTGTTATTTTTATAATTTTGAAATTCTCAGTTAATGTTGTCGTGCAGATTAGTTAATTATTTTCTACTGTCCATAGGTGAATAAGGACCTCGGTTGTCAATTGATCGGGAGCACCTGCTTGTAGATCACAGCACCTCTCTTTCCTAGGTTCAAATCTCACTCGGGTAGATCCTAGTGTGAGAAGTTTGTCAGTTCACTCATGAAGGTTGATGATTTTAGTTTAGATACCGTAAAAACCAATGTAATTTGCGCACCTGTGTAATTTATGCAGGTGATTTTCAGGCTAAGTTTTTGTTAAAAAAGCTAATATTCTTGTAAATTTCGTGCCTAATGGTTCTTATATCATTACAGACTGGGTTGTAAAACACCATTAAGATACTTCACTCTACTCTCTAAGTAAATAATACTGTATTATACAGTTTGTTTAATATAAAGTTGGAGACACGCAGCCGAGTTGCTAAGGCTGTGGACTCATTATTTAAAAGTTGTCTGTCCGAGCTCAATATAGCAAAATTACATTGTTTTTAAGAAATAGAGATTTAATGTTTACAAACAGTTAAATTTTATAGTTTAATAAAATGAATTAAAAAATAAATATGATAAAATTGTTTTTATTTTTTACTCAAAATTTAATAATAAATCTAATTATTGAAATACATGTATTTGGTTCATTGTTATTATCTGGATGCAAAGAGGTTGTAACTTTTGTATATTGTTACAAAATCAATTTTGACGTTTCCTCATTTGACATCATGATTGATAACTGGTGTATTGCAATTAATTAAACAAACTTTAGAGATTAGATTTAAGAACTATTATGAATTTAAAACATGAAAGTTGTGAACTTGTTGCTTGTTGTGTAAATTTTGGTGCAATGTCTAAACATAATACAGTCCAACCTGCCTTAAAGGCCATCTCTATACAAGGGTCACCTGCTTATATAGGCCAGTAGAATTGTATCCCTATTGGTCTTTATTCATATTATTTGAACCTGTATATAAAGGCCACCTGCCCATAAAGACCACTTTTACTGGTTCCCTTGTGTGGCCTTTATAGACAAGTTTAACTGTATTCACCTATTCAAGTCCCATACACTACCAGTTGTTGAAGTTTCACTGTATATATATGTATCATGCCCGTCTTTTTATTGATTTTAAGGCATGATCCTCTGATTGCTTAGGTTGTAATCTAGCTAGCAATACTTCCGTGGCCAAGTGGTTCAAAATGCTTTTTACTGCATAGTTTTGAATCCCTCTTTGGCAGATTCTAATATGATAAAGTTCACTTGCCAAAGATTGTTGGTGTTCTCTGGCTATTCCAGTTTCCTCCACCATTTCAGCTCTATTGGCCTTGATATAAGAATCTTCTAATTCTAATCCACTTCATTTTCCCCAGGTTCTATTGATGTAATTATATTTTATATGTAAAAAGTTCAAGACCTTGTATTAATATAGAATTAATACACGTTTATTTGGATGTTCCACAAGCACCTGTTGATGGATTTAAAAGTCAAAGCAAATGTTTTGGCAATTTTAACCATCCAGAAAGGAATGTATGCAAAAATTAAATTAGACCATTTTCTGGAAAATACATGTAAAGTTTATTACCACTAGATTTGAGTACATGTATTTAAACTTAAACTTGACTTTTTTTCTTTCAATTGGATGGATGATCATTTTGATGCTAAGATCACCATTACAGTTCTTACGACTCTTGCTGTTTTTTCCCAATGAATCTTAAGTTTTGATATTTTGAAAATCACCATTGATATATCTCTGGTCTTTCACCAATAATGTTCAAACGCACATATATGTACACACACACACATACAAAGGTACACGAACAAGCACTTGCATATGCATACACAAAAAAGCACACAAACACGTGCATGCACATGAACAAGCACACACTAACAAGCACATAGCAACACACACACACACACAGAAGAAAGTTTTTGGTAACTTATATCTGTTCTTGTAATACAGTATATAAACTGTTATAAAAATAATATATTTATATATGAGCCAGTTGGAGAATTATCAATTAAATCTTGTTTTATTATTTGAAAATAAAATTTTAAAATGAATGTTTTGTTGATTTTATGATTTATTTACAAGCCTTGAAAATTTCAGTGAGACAAGCTCCTAATCTCCACCAAAAACAGCTGTGAAAAAATCTTATTGTGACCCGATTCACATCTCCAATAAAACCAGTCTTGAAAATCTCAGAGACTAAATCTACATCTTGTAAGGTGGCTTTGACAAATATTATCCTCGAAAGTCTCAATGAGACAAAACTCAAACTTCCAAAAAATAAAATTTCACAGGGAGACTAGATCGACACCTCCAATGAAATCAGCCATGGAAATCTCAGCTGTACTAGATTTTCATCTCTTACGAAAGACTTACAGGGAGATCTCCAATAAGCAGAGTTTAAAACACCTCATAGTGAGACTAGATCTATATCCTCATTCCCACAGGAAGAATGGATCCACATTTCTAATAAAACAGTCTTGAAAATTTCACAGGGAGAATGGATCCACATTTCCAATAAAACAGCCTTGAAAATTCCACAGGGAGAATGGATTTACATTTCCAATAATTTCACAAAATTAGACCCTCATCTGTCAAACCAGATCCTTGAAAAAAATCTCATTTAGAATTGATCCACATCTATGATGAAAACAAAGGTCATTCAAATTCTCACCACATCTTCTGCGGAAGCAGTCTTGAAAATCTTGCAACCTGATCAGATCTTCTACTTCAAGTACAGCACCTTGTAAATCTCACAGCAAGACTGTCGACAGAACTTTTTACTTTTGTGGTTTGCTCATGACAATTTGCAGGGAGAGTTTAAAAACATGCCAAACCTGCCGAGACATGGTGCTTCAGTTTTAAGGTCTCTTCTGAAGAAGACTCTTACTTTAATTTCTAAATGCCCAGTGCTTTGCGAAGGAACAGTTGCTACCAATTTCCAAGTCTTGGTCAGACTCGATCAGGGTTCGAGCCCATGACCTCTCACATACAAAGTGAGCACTCTACCAACTGGGGTACTATAGGAGTCTATTGATTAAAGCAGTAGGTGATGTAATAGTAAAGTGTCTTATCAAATCCACCCTACTTCTTTGTTACAAACATAAGACACTTGTATTTTGGTCAACTTAAGACAGGTGAGCCAAATTGTCCTAAAAAGAAACTGCTGGGAATTCCAAATAAAATAGAGTCCACGTGACTGTATTTATCCAATCGTGTTGCGACGAATTCACTTCCGGTATTTTCAGTATGACATCAACTTTCGATATTGTTTTTGTTGGAGATTGAGATAAAAGCGTGTGAACATAGCAAAGATTAACAGCTGAAATTATCGAAATGTACAGGAGAAACGTATGTATTAACTTATATACCACTTGAAGTCAATGTGTCTTTAAATAAAGACAAGGTAAATTTGGATATACTGTTCTGTCATGATTTCTGTGCACAGGTGTTTCATCTGTGGATTCAGGTCTGCGTATTCTGTTTACGATTTTAGACACCCGTTCACATTATGTAGAGGATGTCGTTATATTGTGGCAGATACTCTAAAAATCAAACCCTCCCGAAAGAACCCCCCCCCACCTGGGTAATTTATTATTAATTGCCTATATCAAACATTTTCCAGAATACAATTATGAAATGTTTCTCTCATATTTCAAAGATGTTGTAAACATCATTAAAACTTGTCTATAGTGTTTGTAGCTGGAGTCTAATCGACCTATCACAACCACCACTTGTGAGGTGTCTGAATGTATGCTAAATCAAAAGGGTAAAGTCATGGAACAAACCTTGGGCCTTCTGCTCTATAGATAGTCGTCATTTTGTTAGGCAGTCTATATGATTTATCTATCTATTTTAACCAAATTAGTTAATTTTTAAATTATTGCTTTTCAAAAAGTAATTGAGATATCAATAAAGTTTTTAATATTTATGAAATCACCAATGTTTTTATTTTGATTTCATTTGGTATGTTTTATAAGATTTTTGTCCCCATAACAACGATGTGACAAAACATTTTATGCACCCAATTTTAGAAAGAATTATTAAGAGACTCAATTTCTAATGCTTACCAAAATGGCCGCTACTTTACCTGTAAAGTTGACAGTGTGGTGTCACATGGGAGCTATCTATAGACAAGTGCTTTACCAAGTGAGATACCCAGACAGCTACTTTCCTCCCCCTTTTTCTTGAGTTTAGGTCCCAATAGTTAGAGACCTCACTCTCAAGTTTCTCAGATGGACTTTATATATGTCCTGTCACCACTTCTGATTGCCTTATAACTGACCATCAAACTAACAGGAAGAAGAAAATACAGGGTCAGTTCTAGTGGTGTTCTGATTAATGGAAATAACCAATTGTAAAATTGAAAAATCAAATACAAATGATTATGAAAAAATTTGGCACATCAACACAATTTTTAATCCAAGTTTTCATCCAGAACTTAAAGCAAATAGCCTATATCGAAAAGCATAATCAATGGAAAATATCATTTCTAGTAACCGATACACATTTGAAAACCTCCTTCTCATTGGTTGCTGTTCATTTTTCTAGCTTACCAAATAACGAGTTACTGGAAATGAAACAGCTGATGTAATAATGGCTGATGTTGAACAAAATTTGTATAAAATGCCTTTAATCGATTTTAAGTGATGATTGATTGGTCACACTGAACCAGTCATTGATGTTCCCAGACATTGGACATGGAAATTTCAAAACTGTAGTTGAGTGCTCTTACAATTGAGCTACCAAGACCACTTTATCCAAGACATGATATTTTACATGCACACAAATCAGTGACAAGTGGCATGATCCGTTACACACAGACCAATCATTGAGATTCATACTTTTCATGTAGAACAATCAGATTTCACGTTTTTTCTGCAGTTATTAAAATACTTTCACAAATATAGTGACAGTTTTGTCAGTCTTCTTAAATGGGCCCCATTTCCAAAGTATAAAATCTATATTTTTCCAGATATATTATGAATTTTGCCAATTTGAATAAATTTGCTCCAAATTTTTAATTTTTACAATACTGTATACGTAGAAATATTCGCTGTGTATTAATGTTTGCTATTTTGGCGGTCGCTAATCAACCGCGAAAATAAATCCACCGTGAAATTTTATATCCTTGTCAGATGCTTACACCACCTACGTTACCGCGAAAGTTTATACCGGCGGAAATGCTCTCCGTACCAAAACCGCAAAAGTTTATACCAGTGAATATTTCTACGTATACAGTAGATCTTTACTGTATTTGCCCATTGTCTATTACTTTTCAAATATGACATAACACAACACCAGTTACCCGGATACCATGGGCCACAGACTCAATACCAATAAGGGGTGTGGCACTCACTGTCAAGTATACAAAATGATCACTTATTACCTGGATACAGTCAAACCTCAACTGTTAACCTAACCCAACTGTTGACATGGAGATTTATCTTCTTATACCTACAAACTTTATTTAAATACATTTTTTTCAATCTCATAAGTTCAGAACGAGTACTCTCAATTTCAATATAGGAAACCATTTTTGGTTAAACTAGCACCTAGTATGGTAAACCTCTTAATATTGGGCTCTGCAACATACTACATGATCAAAACACCATTCCTATTTGTGAAATATTATGGAAGAGGTTAAATTCATCATAATTTTCTAGAAAACCGACAGGGATGAAGCTTAACTATTTTGAGTTGGGGGCCCAGCAACTTTGGGGCCCAGATTTATTTTAGGAGCCATGGGCTACTGGATTCCTGCGAATCTTAATCCTTGGACATATTTACGAGAAAACACCAACATACACAATTCTGTATCCAAAGAAAGCAAAAGTTTTGTAGAAATGTTATTGGGTATCACATGGTATACAGTATATGGCTGGGCTTGATTAGAGCAGTGACAAATTGACAATTTTGAGGCTTTTAAACCATTAAGAATTGATAAAAATCATCAAAGTATAGTCTTGGTAATATCAGACAGTAGAGAAATCTGAATCAGAGATTCCACGACAGAACAAATTCATTATTACACAAACACTTACCTCAAAAGTTACCTCACTGTTTCTGCAAACTTTACCTTTCATTTATTTTCATCCACCATGTTCAATAACAGTTCTTCAATATTTCAGTACCCAGACGACCCAGGATACATGCCTAACATGGGAGACAGCCATACACGGGTCACATATAGACGCAATCCAAATTTTTTGGAAAGAGTTGGTAATAGTTTAATTGGAGTTCTTGTTGGTTTGGCACTGCTTTTTGTCGGAAGTGGATTACTGTTTTGGAATGAGGTATAAATATAATTTAAAACACTGTAAAAAATATTTAGAATTTCAATTTACATTTGTATTTATTAAACTTATCTATACTGTGCCTTACGTTATTTTCTACTGTCAGAGCCATCTGTTTTGTGACAGTGAATAAGGCTTTATTTCCATAGAAAACCAACTAAACTTAAATAGAGATTGATATTTTCACTAACTTGTACCTAGTCGTAACAGGAAATCTGTATGCACATCTGTGATTAGCTCAGAATATTTCTACACTGAGTAAAACATAGGCACTAATGGGGATATAACATGTTAAAAAACCAGGTAAATGATGCTCATGTTGCGTATATAACCTAAAATGTTTCCAAAGACATCACTTCCATGTAAACATGGCCATTTTCGCCAAGTAAAATCTCCATAGCGCCAACATTTTCCTTTCTTCAGAAATACTTTATGACAATCTCGGATACACATAAAGATTTTTATTTCTGACTAGGCACATGCAAGTGAGCAAAAAGTGTAATTCACTGTCACAAACAGACCGACTCCGATAGTAAGTATTTGTGGGTATGCATGTATTATTTTCATACATTACCGCAGTCGCTGTTGTATGCTTACCTGTAAAGTGAAATTGAAAATACTGAAGAACAGTTTAGTGGATTTTCTAAGTGCCACAGACTAGATTTAGATTCCATGAGTTAAGTAACTGATAAATTTGATTTATTTTTATATACATGTATAGTACACCACATATATGGTGACCCCTTTCACATCTGGAACTTCACAAATCTAAAACCCTCTCCTGAAATGGGTAAAAAATTTACCTAAGTTGGACTAAACCCTGCTTATTTTCCAAATCCATGGGACTGGGACCAATTAATATCAGTGGTCCATTTAATATGCCTATAGTTTAATATTTGAGGTACTACTACTTAGTTATTTTTCTAACATTTTTCTAAAATGGACCAAACACTGCTTATTTTTTCCAAATCCATGGGATCAGGACCAAATACCAAAAAAGGGGTGTGGCTGACAGGTCAGTGATGTTTTTGTCATTACAGGGCAGAGCAGTACAAACGGCACAGTCACTGGATGAAGGACTAGCCCTAGCTATACCATTAGATGATATTTATCAACCCTATGATGAGAACCATGGTAAACTGGTCCATCTTAGTGGACCTCTGAAGACTGAACAGGTGAGGAGATGATAAGAAAACAAACTGATGTATATGCACATTATACAATAAATATATTAATTTTTATACTTATTTTAGTGACTTTCTGATTGATAAAGTACAGCTTGTCTAAATCCACTACCAAATTAAATTTGACCTTAGTGAAAAAGAAGATCCATGCGATTTACATTAATTCAAGAACATGGGAATTATGGGGAATAATTTGCCTAACATTTGTTCACACAAAAATTAGTACATTTACAGTAGGTTTAGAAACAGATGAGGCAATGCATGGATAACTGTGCCATATAAGATTTGTAATATAATCTAAAACCTTTAAATATTTTACCAAGCCATAAAAACATAACAAATATTAGTCAAAAAGATTTCATAACAACAAAGATATGATAATTCTGGTGAAACATATTAATTTTAGCAGTGTTCCAATTACAGCAATTTCAGTTAAATTACATCTAACATTTATGTGTTTACAGTAAATGTTTTTTGTTTAATTTTATGTATGATATCTAGGCAGTTGAAGATCCTACTTTTAAAGTATCAGTGTCCTGTGCCAAACTAAAAAGAAATGTAGAAATGTATCAGTGGGTGGAACATGAAAATAAAAGGTAAGTACTTACCGATAATTAAATAGATCTTTCATTGAATTCATACTTCATGTTTGTTAACATACTAACTTTAAAGAGTCAAAGAACAATTAGCATTACTAGAAATCACATCAAATGATCAAATTAACAGTACTTCAAACAGTGACATTAATCTCGAAAATTTTCATGATTTAAAAAATACACTCTTTTTATCTTTTATTTACACTTGAGATTATATAAATACCAATAGGCATTTTTTTAGGTGCAATAACTTGAATCTTTTATTTGAATTTCCAATTTGTATGGTTTTTGTGTGCTAAATTTCCAAAGTCATGGCCTGGCCCACTTTTTGTAAGTCAGAACTTGGCCCTGATATCTTATTATACCCCCACAAACTAGTTTTAGGGTATATAGGAATCACCATGTCTGATTGTCCATCTGTCTGTCCGTCAGTCCTTCCGTGTAAAATTGTATCCGGGCCATATCTCATAGGTGCTTTGGACGACGGTCATAAAACTGTCATAAAACTTTACATGAATAATCTTCATGGCCCAGAGGTGTGTCATGATCTTGAACCAAGGTCATATTGTAAAGGTCAAGGTCGCAGGAAAACATTAAATGTTGAGGGCGGAGGATATTTGGCTCTCAAGAGTTCTAGTATTTTATCTGTCATTTGTAATTGTCTTTGTCTGTCCATTCATATGTTTGTCTGCTATATTTTTAACCCTGTGTTTTATATTTAACAGAGAGTACAATGAAGGAGGGGAAACCAGAGTGGAGACTACATACTCTTACTGTAAGTGTATAGAGAACCTTGACTTACTTGACTTATGCCTCTTGATTTCATGGGGAGCAAAGGGCTGCTTGCCGTTTCTTTAAGAAGCCTTTTTTTATGGGATGGAGATGTTAACCCTCCTCCTTTATCTGGGTTTGGGACCAGCTGATTATATTCAGGTGGAGTATAGAGAACTTTGGTTAAGTTAAATTTGGTCGTTAGCCTATGAGGCTTAACAAGCCAGTAGAGTATGGATTATAACACACTGTAGACTCTAAAAAGGCCTGTTTTCTCTGAATTTGACATGTATTACTTTGATATACTGTCAAATCTGTCTATAAAGGCCACCCAAGGAAACCAGTAAAAGTGAACTTTATGGGCAGGTGGCCCTTATATATACAAGTTCAGATGACATGAATATAGAGTAATCGGGATAAAATATAGAGTAATTGGTAAAAACTTTAATGGCCTTTAAAAGCAAGTGCAGGTTTGACATTTATTACTTTGGCATATATTAAATACTAAAACATTATTATTTCTGCTTGGGGATAACTTAAGCTACTTGGTGTTTTTAATATAATTGAAAATTTCATACATGCAAAATCAACAAAATCTGCCAAAAAAATATGGCACACATTTCTAAACCCAAGGTTGCATATTACAATAAATTTCACAAAAATTCAAATTCAATAAAAAAAGAAACTTTGATGATCAAAATAAAGCTATTGTTTTTATATACATGTATATTCATGTATTCATGTAAAAAAAAGTCATGAACAATGTTGATCAGCAAACATCTATTGACAAAGTACTTTTCGAGAGAAGATGATTGTAATTTGCAGAAGAAGACAATAGCTATAAATTACATTGTAAAAAAATATTGGAATAGGGTGTCCCTAATAGACAGTTGTACATTGTATGAAGGTTCAATATTGATGGTATAACCTTATTTTGTTGTAAAATTTTAACTCTATCTGTATTTTCTTTCTGATTTCAGCATTAGAATGGCGATCAGATTTGATTAGAAGTCAGTCATTTGACAGCCCAGGACATAACAACCCCACGTAAGTTAACTCAGATGTAGCTGTAACAAATACATACAGTAGTTAATATGCTTTGCTTTATTTCTTTCCATACAGACAGTTTTCCTCCTTCGTTAAGTCATCATACACATGCAAGTTGTTTCTATTTAAATGTAAAACAAATAAAAGTATTTTTATCACAGATTAGTCTATTTGGCTGTATAATCTGGTATTTTTTTTTTTTACTGATGAAAAATTTAAAGTTAATTTCCACTTACCTGGCTTACATGGCCAGATTCCCGCAGCTGCATACCAGAATAAAATCTTTTCATTTAATCTTCTTCCAAAGCATCATACACTTGTGGAACAGTCTCCCATAGACAACAGACAGCATTCTTGACCTGGACACCTTCAGACAGGCTCTGGCAATGACAACACTCAGCAACTAAACATCTGTATATTGATATGGTTTTAATTTTACATGCTGGATTTTAATTGTACATAGAATAGCTGATTCTACCATCATCCAGTGCCAGTCCTCTCGGATTGAGGAAGGCACATACTGTAAAAGGCTGTACCCTGGAACTAGGCAAAATGAAAATGAAAGTACAATGTAAATACTGTGCTTTGTATGCTAATACATATACTTATACATAAATAATGTCATTTATCCCTAAAATATTCTGATGGGGAAAATGTTCAAATACTGTATTTTTATCCTTTCCAATAAATTAATAGTGGATGCTTTACAGTTTGTGTATTTTGTGAATATTTTAGGTCAATGATCTTCAAATCTGAAATATATACAGCAGACAGGGTCAATGTTGGTGGCTTTGAATTGTCTGATGGTGAGTATATAGGCTTATCACACACACACACACACACACACACACACACACACACACTCTCTCTCTCTCTCTCTCTCTCTCTCTCTCTTTCTCTCTCTCTCTCTGTGTGTGTGTGTGTGTGTGTGTGTGTGTTGTGTGTGTGTGTGTGACAGGATCACAATTTGGGACACTTCCTATTGTTTCACACTTTTAGACACATCCTATTGTGAGAAAGTTAAGTTTGTTAGTCCTATTCAAAAACTCAGTAGTTTACTCCATTAACTTTGGTGTTTTAAGTCAGTCTGAGAGCTATAACGTTTCAGAATGTCAATTCTCTGCTTAAAAAATTTGCAATTCAGATCTGAAATTTTCCTAAATTTTAGACACTGTAAACTGACCTCCTCATTATCATGACTATATAAATAATCTTAACTAGGACACAAAACACTGTTCCACATTACAACCCTCAACCACACATCCACACATCCACAACTCTTTATTGATATTTTGAGTGTGTATATTTCAGGTTTGATTGGAAGAATTTCCACCTTCAGAAGGTTGGATTCACAATTCATCAAGAAGCACCCAACAGACCAAAATATCAAGCTGTATGATGGCATCTTCTATCACAGTTTAGACCCAGCTAGGCCTCAGGTAAAATATAAGTTAATTTTTAATTGAGAAACTGTTTTATTATTCTTTGTTAAAAATATTGACCTATCAGCTTCTAATCCTGTCGTTAACAATTTACAATGTCTGAACAGTTAGTTAAAATCAGGCACTACTACAAGCATATCCCAAAATATCAAAAACTGCTGCTCCTTACAACAATACTGATGGTTAAAATTACACACTTAAAAACTGAAATCTAGTCATAACTTTTGGCCCTTCCTTTCCCCCTTGTCATACAGTTTTGAGAGACAAACAAATGGGGGTGTGGAATCAATCATTGTGTAATTTTAATAGCCGGACTGACAAGAAAAATATTAACCACTTGAACTGGTTTTGTTTTGGGTCATAAGGATCAGCAGCACTTTCAAAATCTGATTTTTGACAGTCAGCATTGTCACTAGTCTTAGGTAAATGTAAATGCTGTATATTTCACAAAGAAATCAAAGAATATGATTAATATGCTAAATTTCCTTCCTTGAATACTCAATTTAATACTTCTATTTAGAAAAAAAAACAACAACGGACAGGAGAGGAATTTACCCAGATAAGACATTCATTCGAGAGATGATGAAATCCAGGGCACATTTGAAGAATTTTTGTAGAACATTTATTAGAAAATTGCATCAAAATGCAGTTTTTTGTGTGCCATGCAAAAACCCTTAGGCAGTCATTTCATTTAAAAGCTTAAGTGCATAAATGGAGCAGACATTTTTTCTGAGGGAAATTTTTATATATTTGTAGTCTTGTTTATTATTGTAGGTTGGTGATATTAGAGTGACATTTGAATATGCAGGGAGAAGTGATTATTCAGAACTTGGAGACCCAGAACAGGTAACCCAAATGTGTGATGCCTACATTAGCCTACAACAGTACAAGACTTAACTCTGCATAGTATCAGTCTGTTATGTTAGTTTATTCACACTAGACCACGACAGACAGTGTGTGTATGTGTGTTTTGTAAATGGATGATATGGAGACAATTTGGTGCCCAGACAGCAGTTACTGAGGTTGTGGCTCAGTCTGTCCATTATCCTGACACCTTGTAAATCAGCTAAATTTAAACTTAAGTGGTTATTAAAAGTCACAACAACTGTCCCGTCCACGAAAACCCTGAAGTTGATGGAATCACATACATTGATGGTTTCCCATATGTTGGAGCCAATTACCTTATGTGTTTTAAAAATATGAAATCTTCATAAACAGATGATCAATAACAAAGCCTCTCTAAATATAATTTACGTACATATGTTTTGTTGTCTCACTTTACAGGTTAGCATTGTTGCTAGGCAACTGGGTAATAAATTATTGAAGTTCAGCACTTTAGCAGGGGATGATTTAGAAATTTTACATTATGGAAAATTGTCAGCAAAGGTGAGATCACTACAAAATTTTATAACCATTCTTTGCAAGTTACATCTTGTAAATAATCTCAAACTGTCATACTCTATTGGAAAATGAATGCCTCTTTTGACATGTATAAATGTATTGTTAGACCATCTGTACATGCATTTTGTACAGAAAATCTAATAACAAAGAGTCTTTTTGTAAACAACAGCTTCCAAGTGTATTTATTTGATGGAGTAAATATTATTCATAAGCTACAACTGACTGCAACTTTTCAATCATCATGATCCTAAATGGGAGATACTTGATATTATTTATTTGTATTACATTTTTGTATTGCAGACAGTGCTTCAGATTGCTTTTACAGATAGTGGGCCACAAGGGCCCACCAGGTCCAATAACAAGGGGTCATTTTTTGTTATAGTGGGTCATGTTTTGACACATAATTAAATTAAATTTTAAATTTTAAGATATAAATACGCATGGAAATAGTGCCCCTGGTAAATGAGCGTGAAAGAAATATATCTGTATTATCGTGAGATATGTATTTTGAGGCGGGTAATGCATTTGGTTACATATGCACATTTGGAATAAATTTTCGGAATACATTTTGGAATCTAGTAAAATATTGCGACGGGATGCATCCAATAATTTCTGCAATTTGGCGAACTGATCTCGTGTTTACAATAAAAAGTAGTCCAAGAAGTTTGCATCCTACGATGTAAAATCATAACTTTTTATGAAATAAACAGCAATGGCTGGTTGATTTAATTAATTCTTCATGACATGAAATCTAAGGTAATTTAAATTTATTTTGAAGGGTATGATAACATATTTTGATGTTGAGGCAATTGTGTCATATTTTAAAACTGTTTATCGATTAGATTTCACTTTCGTGAAAGGGAGATAATTCGTACAGTGTTGTGTGCAAATGACCACGTGGATTTTAAATACTTCACCATTAACATGAAACGGGAATATTGTGAGTGATAATCAGCAGTTTATTAAAACCCAGATTAACAGCAAATGATACAGTAACATACAACCGCTAGAATGTACCCCCTCATAGCGACGGTAGGGTCTGCAAAATTCTACTTTCTCTCTATCCGAAATGACAAAACGATTGGGTACGACTTTATTAAATTTTAATTACTGATTGTCTTTTTCATATATTTATGAAATTATTATTTTCTACCATTTAATTTAGCAATACATGGTTTGGTACATTGTTTCTTTTTCCAAAAAAAAAACATCCGTCGGGGGGAATTTCGGTTATATCGGTTATATTCTGTCTTGCCACAACACCATTTTCCCAACTACGCTGTACAACAACAAGGCAGTGCTATGTTTAAAATAATGCGGGATTGGCGCGGGCGCACCGACAACTGACAATCTGAAGCAGTGAGCAGATATCTAATATATTTATTATTTTACATAGATGTATATGCATTTAACAAACTAAACTTATTAATTAAGTGTACAGCAATAAAGAAGTCAATAGGATAACTGCCAATTGTCCCCAAAAACTACAAAAAAAAAAAAAAATAGAAATTTGAGTTACATATTATTTTAAAATTGAAATTTAGTCAGACAATCTCTGTTAAAATAACACATATAAGTTTCATGTTTAACTGATAATGTCTGTATACATTACAAATATGACATCAGAGTTATCTTTCATCAATTTAGGTCCCCTTCAGGACATGTTTATTTCAGATAGTTTTTTTCCTTTACAACAAATTTGTGGAAATAACCAGAATATCATATTTCATTTTCTGTATTATAGGAGATCTTTGCTAAGGAACATCAACAGAACACATTAATGACATGGGGTATTAGATTTGCTGGTTGGTTGATAATGTTTTTTGGATTTGGATGTCTTACAAGCATTGTAACAACTTTAGGTGAGAAATTTATACATTTTTCTTGGCCTCAAACAAGTTTTCAAGCCTGCTATGGGAAAACCTGTAACATGTTTAGAGGAATTATGAATTCTGTTAAATTTTGAATAATATAATTTGATATTTTCTTGTAACAATGACATTCCAGAAATGACAAGAACATGTTCTGTATTATTATTCTGCACTATTAATCACATGTTAAGCTGACAAAATAGCCGCGAATAGCTGCAATAATGCTGATGCGCCTTTAAACAATAACTCACTCACACACTTAAGCTGACAAACCCTGTACATGAAGTTCAGCACCTTCAGTGCTTTCATTAATTTCTACCAGTCAATAAGAATCAACTTCAAAGGAGGTTGTTTTAAAAATTTCCAAAATTATTTTCATTATCCATGCAATGCAGACTGTTTCCTCTCATTTTAGCAAAACATGAATGCTACCATGGAAACAATAATTTTAGCAGAAAAAATTGCTGATATGATTCTAAACATTCAAAGCTTAGACTTTCATCCAATTTTTACTAATATACCGCTTTTCATTATTAATTTACAAAAGAGCCTGTGTAACTAATTTACAATTACAAAAAAGTGATATGGGTATTCTAAATCAATAAAACTATTTGGTACTTTATTTAAAACTTGTACATAAAGTTTGCTAAAATAAAATATTATCTTTACTTTCAGTTGATTGGTTACCTATCATAAGGGATTTAGTGGCTGCTGGTGTTGGAATAATGAATCTAGCGTTTTCTATAAGTTTATCATTGACAGTTATCGCCTTAGGCTGGATCAGATATCGACCTCTGTTTGGGATGGCAATTTTAGCGATGGCTTTAACCCCGTTCATCATGTCAAAGATGAGATCTCGACAATCCAGAAGTTATTAGAAATTAGATAATTAATTTAAAATAATCATTTTATTGATCTCATGTATGTATCTAGCAAAACTCGACAAAATTCCATAATATTCATTCAAACTTTTACTGTACTTGGGATGAATCGACACCTCAATTTTTCTGTCTATCACAATTATTTATAATTATACTGGTTTTTTTTTGTTTATCAGAGGTGTTAAAATGGTAAATTTCAATTGTTACCAAATTTTATAAAAATAATCAGGTGCATTTATTTATTTCACCAAGAAGTTGTTAGTACAAAGATGAAAAAAGATATTCCAGTCATTGTTTGGTCTGTATACCTTCTTTTTTGGAGACGTTGAACATAATAATTATGACAACTTACATATCACATTATATACCTTCTTTTTTGAGAGTTCAAATATTGTAGCTACGGCAACTTATGTAAAACACATGTTTAGATTATGTCATGGAATAGGCTGAACCAGTGTATTAAAAATAACCTATTAAAGGGAGGTAACTCTAAAAGGAAGTTTTGTTTTATAGAAAAGTACTATTTGTTGTTGTATATGGATAGTGAAAGCTGTATAATTGGACTTTATTAAATAATTATATTTTAGAATACATTGTAGACCGGATTTCAAAACATTTAAATATGGTGAGACATGTTTCCAGTTAAGTTAGACAAGATATGCTCATTTTATATACATGCAGTATTGAACTGCAGACACGACAAATCAGAGGACCTCTATGTCTCCATTCTATTAAGAAAATCACATAGGTGTATAATCATCTACTGATATGTTAGGAGTAGGGTATCTCTAAGTCTCATGACCAGCGGGAATTTGTAATTACCAGGTGCTAGAATAATCTGCATGATTAAAACTATCAAGTGTTTGTGTTATGTTTGTCCTCTGACATAAAATTTTTGGGTACAAATTCAGAGACTTAAGACAGGACTTAAAGTTCCAGTGTGAAAATCTGCTGTATTTATTTACATCGCCAATACTTTAACTTTGTTAAAGTGATTCTTTGTGATTACCATTGTTAAATTCCATCGATATATAATCAAACTCTTTGTTAATTGTTAAAATGGTGTGAAAAAATATTTTATAATTTGTCATGAATCTAATTATGTACTGATACATGTATGTATTCATTCATTCCTTCATTCATCTATCCATCCATACATTCATTCATCAATTCATCCATCAAGTCATCCATCTAATGTTCATATAAACTCATCCATTGTTTTTCATTTTATTTTTAGAAGTCCCACTATAATTTAAGTTTGTTGAAGTATAACCTGTATTCACATTCCTATCAAGATAAGCCCACTTGTTTCACACATTTCAACTATCTAAAAATATTTTTACAAATTTTCCTATCATTTAGTTAATAATACACAAAGATTACAGGTTTTCTCTTAAATCAGTTTTGTTTGTAAACAATCAAATATGGAATTTTTGCTCAAATATTTCTGTTCTTTTAGTTAACACATTTAAAAGACATCATGCATGATGTGTTTTCTTTATTTTTTATCATTCATCAAATCAAAGGGTCAAAGCTACTGGTTGCTAGTACCCCAGATTGCTTCATAGATGGCACCCTGTACAGGAGACCCTCCTGTGTTTGAGTCTACCAATTTTTCTTGTGGTAAGCAAATTATTTGCCTACAATAAATATTTTTGATCTGTCAATCAAAGGGATAGATTTATGGGATATAACAGGAATTTGTTAACTGAATTCAATCTGAGAATCCAGGCAAGACAAGTTATTAAGAGTTTAACAATGAACATGATAATGCTTTTTCTGCATCTATATACTTGAAACATGAAGTTGCCACCTGCAACCCTTGCTCAGCAAGGGTTCAGAAGATTCATCTTGTCTTTTGTGGGATTTCCTCCTCTGTTTGGGGCACCATTATAAACAGATTAGGTTATTTATAGCTCACCTGGCCATAAGGATGTATGTGTATGTTTGCGTTAGTGTGCATGTTGTGAGAGTGTGTGTGAGCATCTGTGAGTAGGAATACCCTGTAGAGTTTGGTATATTGCTTCAGTTTGTATCTACCTAATGTAATGTTTTGTACTTTGTGTTTTATTTTTCTGAAGATTTTTGTATTTTACCTACCATAGTTTTTGTGTTTTTTGGAGAGTCTATTAAATATTTGTATTCCTGGTATATTTAGTTTTAATTCTTATGTTACTTATCAGTGACTGCATGTTCTTTCGCCAAGCACTCGGCATTATGAAATTAAAGTAAAGTTTCCGTTCTGTGTCATATTATGCATGGCACTATAAAGAACCCTGCTGTATAATGGCATCAACGCAACACACAGGCAAAATTTTTGCACCCTTACCTTTAGCTGGCGACTTCTCCATAAAAGTGAAATATTCTTGACTGGAATGTTTAACACCATCACTCAACTCAACTCGGTATTCTGCCCAATAATACTACGGACATCAGAAATGTTTATAAGTGGATTGAAATAATGGAGTTTTACACCCCAGACAAGATTATTTTATATCAAGGCAGCCAGTCTGGGATGGTGGAGGAAATCTGAGTACACAGAGAAAACCTCTAACCTTTAAAAAACCAACTGTCAAACCTTTATCACGAGGAAATGCCCAACTGGATTTCAGACTAAGGTGATGAGCGGTTTGTTCATGTATATAGCAAGGGCATTGTTCCCCACTACGAGGTTGGATCTAATAGCATCAAAAATGTCCAAATTTGAATTTGACCTGCATTTTATCAAAATATATATCAGTACTGCAAAAGTATCATTAAAATTTAATGAAATAACACTTAGATGGACAAAAAAACAGACATGAATATTTAAAGCAGCTGTTATGCGAGTTGAGTAATGGTCTTTTGACACCCAGTCAATAATCATGTCAATATGGTCTGGTCAGAGACAATGGTGCTTTGAGAAAACCACCAACCATTAGCAAGCATAATGACAAACTCTCACACTAGGTTCTGCCCAAGTGAAACACAAACCTATGCGCACAGAGTGTTTGTGATCTGAAACCTGGTGCTTTAGACCACTTCAACAATAAAGCCCCATATGTGGAAAATTATATAAAAATGCAACACTACATTTTTTCATAAAATAAAACATTTTATTCAGTACATTTTATCACAGACATTTTGGAGCAGTAGCAAACACATTTTTTATTAAGTAACAATGAACTGCTTGCAATACACAAAACAAATCTGAAAATAACATGCAATCTTCCTCAGAATTCAGGAATCTGCATCAATTAAAACTTGTTAATAGATATAGTGTATAAATAATTGCCGGAACACACAAAAACATATGCAGATATGAGATTACTTCAGTAATTATTTCCCTTAGCTTGAATTTTTTAGTTTTGAAGGAAGCAAACATAAGTGACAGTGGGTACAAAGCTGGATTCAATGAAAAGTTATACAGTATGAAAACTGAATTATATAATCAAATACAACTGGAAATTGAAATTACTTTGTCACTTTCTAAGATCATTCAAAGTGTTCTGTGTTTCTCCTTCAGGAACAATTTTGAGTGCTAATTTCAGTTTATAATAAAACTTTACCCAAACAAAACTGCCAATAAAGGACACCTGTTATAAAAGGAAAGATTAATCCTTATTATGTTAATAATATAAAGTACAAGCTATCTAGACCAAAACCTCAGTAAACCAAATCTGCTGCAACTGAACTATATATTATAGTTTCTTTAACAATGATTGTTATTTACACCAAATCCTAATTTGAACAAAATCTTCAGTCCAGAGGTGGCCAGTCTATAGTCCAGTGGTTGATTGGTCTTCAGTTCAGAGAGTGGTCAATTTAAACAGGTCCTACTGTTTATATTTTATTCTCTATATAAAGGACAGATTTACACTAACATGTGCTGGGAATGACAATTTTTTATTAAGCTTACAAAAATATAGACACCTAAAACAGCGCTTTAACCTGGTAAGACAAACAATAAACTTTGAAAAACTTAAACAACAAAAATATACAGCAATATAAACAATATAAAAACAGCCACTCTATCACAATTTATAATGAACAAACAGATTACCCACAATTCAGTGGGGTTTATCCTCCATTGTAAAGGGTCCAGAGGTCTAGTCCTGTAACAAATTCAAAGATCTAAGATAAGAATTTCATTGGGTAGATAAATTTGGCACCAAAGATAAAAGTTGATAACAATTCCATCCTGCTTTGTGTATCAGTAGTCAACTCTTTTTGTAAGGAGGAAGAAATCATAGTTGACAGTGGATACAATGCTGACTGACCTCTATAAGAACTTGTCAGTAAGATGGTACTATTTTATCTACTGTAGCCTGTTCTCTGTGTAAAAAGATTCGAAATGAGAACAGGCTGACAGTAAACTTTAGCTGTATCAAAAGTTAATTTTAATGAAAAAATTAACATATTTGCCAAAATGGGTAAAATTTGGCCAGATACAATATCAAGGACTGTGTGTTGACAAACATTTATTTTCAATTGCTTTATTTTAATGTAAACAGCTTCAATGTGTTTGCTGTTTTGCCACACCGTTTTATGGATTTATTTCAAAAGATATCTATTTACTGAAAACATTTGTTGTCATGACAACAGATAGGTAGTTCCACAGATGTATAAGTCCTGGTGTTATATTGGATGAAATATTGATGCTAGACAGCGAATCAGTATCATTTCTTGTATTGGAAATCCATACTACCCACAATGCATTTCAAATGAATATCAAAAAGCGTGCAGTGAAGTATCAGACTTACAATGTTTGATATAAAATTTCTTTGTGCAAGATGGAAAACAAGCTAACAAGCATAATGATACTGATTTTTTCAAAATTATGAACCAAATCCAAAAATTTTCACATCTAATAATACCCAATTTACGAAAAATCTTCAAATTTTAATTCTCAAAGTAAAACAAATTTGAAGTATATGACGGCAAATGATAAAGTGCAACCTGGATGTATGGAGATTATAATGTTTGTGAAGATCAAAACACAGCAATGGTTACCATGTGACACTCTGAAAGCAGCTTGGTGCCTGTATATATATAACTAACCTAATTGGTGAAGATATGTAGTATGCACACGCAAAGGTAAACAGATCAGCAGATAGCTGTTACATGACCTGGGTATAATGACCTCCTCCTTATAAAGACAACTTTAATCATTTCTCAATTATGGGGTGAGATAGGGTTATCAAGACCCTCGGATGTCCCAATTTTTATTATTCTGTATCAAGCTTTCCCATGTGTGGCCTCTCCATTTTAATACATGTAAAGGTATGTGTGTATGGTGCTGCTTACATAGTTTAGAAGGCAATATACATCTCAAACAAATCTATAAAGTTTAAGTGAACAAGACTTGCTGGTACAAATACAAGATTTCCAAGTTCTGGATTTTTTTGGCCTTGGAAGTAAAATGGCGTCATCAATTGACCTTTTGTTAACCTTGATGCTGTGTGTCATGCATTAAGTTAACATGAGAAAAGTCCTATAAACATCCAATTTTATGACCTTGGAAATCAAGCACTTTAAAAGTAATAGTATTTTGTACACATAAAGCTGCATTTAAACAAGAAGGGCTGGTGAAGAATAAAAGTAAAATAAAGCTCAATCTTCAAATCAAAAACTCCGTGGCTGGGGGTGATTATGTTTTGTGCACCAAGACAATGCATCATTAATCTATATATGTATGGTAGTTAGAATTTTAAAGCAAACATTTAGTTTGAAATCAGTATGCGATTTTGCTGATAGTTTAGTTAGTGTAACCATGGTAATAGAAGCATTGTTACAGGTGTAATGTGATTCTCTATAGACAGTGGGAATACCGGTACTGTTTATGGTTTTAAAAACCCAGCAGAATTGCACATGAATGAACACAGTTGCTGAGATTTTTACAAGATACATATTATTATGTGAACCACTTTGCTAGCTTACAATGGTTAAAGATTGGTTTCATTTCTTGTGTTTGTCATAATAATAATAGTACTGTGGAGATTAAGTATGCCAAGAAATGTCAATAACCACTGCTTACAATAATTCTGAATAAACTTCAGCAGTTACCACCAAGTGAATTGATCAAATGTTAAAAAGACACTGATAGTGAAATTAAATAGTCCCAAACAGTCAATCTAAGATTGAAGCATAAAAACGGAACAAGCACAAATACTCCAAGACAAACAAAAACTAACATCAGCTGTTTCCATAACAACAGAAGATCCTTTATAATACTGATAAATGATGATAAAAAGAAATATAAATATATATCTGGAAAAAATAAATTTGTCTTTTAGTAAAGACAAATAATAGATTTAAAAATATTTAATAATTATATAAATATCCTCCTATATATTTGAGCAAAATGTCTTCTTCCATCATATTGCTATAGCAACACATTTTTTAATCCAACCAATACAAGTTCAGGATTTTTGTAAAATTTTGAACTAGCCAATCAAAGTTCTGTGATCTGTTTCAACAATTTGAATTATTTGTCCTTGGTTACAGTTGTCTATTGGTTAGAGTTATTTTAGAGTACAGCTCCAATTTATTGGATTATAACGTAGTCTTTCTCTGTCAATCCTATCCTCCAAAAATTTACTATTCCTGTTTTGTGTCCAGGTCTCTTCCATTTTCTGAAAACATAAAAAAATTATTTGACCTTCTATAAGCCAACTTGAGTGAGTAAAATGAGGTTTTTACATCCTACTAAAGATTATTTTACTTATATTGAGATGTTGCCAGCTACAGAAGAAAGTTATTGAAGTGCACTTTAGCAATGGAGTAACTGTGTTTTATATCCCAGTCAAGATCCTTTTATTATTTCTAGGAAGTCAGTCAGTTCTGGAATGGTAAAAGAAACTGGAGTCCTTGGAAAAAATTACCGACCTTCAGCAAGAGAATTGGAAATTTTTCTCACATTAAAATCTGAGTGGATCAGTATTACATTTCCTTTGCCTGTTCATGTAAGTATATTAAGGTTTTATATTTTGAAATGCATTTTATATAATCAAAGACAGTTTTCAAAAAAATTAATTAAGCTTTTGCGTTAAAGTTCAGTTTCATTTATATAACTACCATTTTGACCGAGATTAACAGTGTGATAAATGAACCAACTAAAAGATGTGGATAATACCCCTTGTTTCGGGACTACCCTTACCTGTTTATTGCCGTCTCTAAAGTTTTGTAAATATTTATGTTTTGTAACATAGTCTTCAAAATCCTTTTGTTTACAATCTTGGTCAAATTTAATGGCTTCAGCACTCTCCTTGGAACATTTCTCAAATTCTGCCTTTTTAGAAGTATCTAAGTCGGACATTTGTTGTTTTAAAACTTCTCTGAAATGTTTTCTGTAAATATATAAATATAAAACAAAATTAAACATGTATTATTCATAATTAAAATAATAATTATTATCCTCCAACCTTGAAAGTAAGGTATGAGAAAAAATTGAGAACTAACTATGTTTATTTCATCTTTACTTGGGGAAAGACAATAACCACAGTAAGATTTGTCTCCCCTGAAAAGTCCAAGCAATAGCAGTCCTGTAAGATGCAGAAATCCTAACATGTTTGGTCTCAACTGTTGTAATGTATCACATCTATTTAAAACTCAAAGAGAAAAGGGAGGGGTAAAAGGCAGATAAATAAAATAAAAATTATGGGAAGCCTACAGATTCATTATGTATCCCAGTTTTAGTGATATGAAGCATTGAGTCTCAACCCCATGCTTAGGGGCAAACACACAATCCTTTAATCAGTCGCATGTTTTTGTGTTATATAAAGTGCAAACTGTCAATTCCAAAACCTGTAAGTGCATATTTTATTACCATAGGACAAGCCATAAATATTTAGGTAAACTACCGGTAGGTTTTTTGTTTTATAAAAAAAAAAAAAAAAAAAAAAAAAAAAAAAAAATCCTAGAGATGTTCATTTCAAACCGTTATACAGGAGTCTATTTTTGGTTCTAGTGAGCAAAATATTTATGATAGAAAATTTAAAAAAGAAAAAAATAGAAACTTTAAATTTGTATTTTATGTCAAATACCCCCTGACAGTTACAGTTAATATTTAACTGAACATGGAATTTATGGTTATAATTTATAGATTGTACATCCGTCCACACACAAACTATAGACCGTATATTGTATAACAAAGCCATATTTTTGTAACAGAGTATATTTATTGCATTCAAAATCTGTTTTCTGCCCAACGATCAGGTAGTTCTAAGGGCCCTTTTCGCTTACGGAATGTCGTATATCAAATCAAAAGACATTTTATAAGTTATATGACTTTTATATTTAAACATCTGAAATAAACCTTTCAAAATGTGTTAAAATTCAAAAACTATGTAATTATTTTCATAAATTTTTTCGAAATTTCCTCTGAAGTGTTTAACAGAACAAATATAAGTCTATTTATACTGTTATAGTCACTAATAACTACTTATATGTACCGGTAGGTTATTAAACGACTTTTTTATTTTGTAGAATATATTTTATGTTTTATGCCCCACCTTCATGAAATGACACATTTTTTATGTACAATAAACTATCAAGATATATTCAGTAGAATCTATCACTAATTGCGGTGCCAGGTAGAGACATTTCAAACCAAGTTCTAATTAATTTTACCACTATCATAGATCGACTGGTAAAGTGCTTGTTTTATCTGCGAAGTTGTAGGTTCAAACCCCAAACAAGTCTGATCAAGACTTGAAAATATGTAGTGACTATTTCTTTGCTAGGCAATCTGCATTTAGTAATGAAAGCCATGGGGCCTGAAAAGAAACCTTAAAAGTTGATGTCCTGTGTCACTGCAGGCAAGGCACGTAAAAGAATCCTCTCTGTACACTGCCCCGAGCACACTGCAAAGGTAAACAATTCTGCAATTTCACCTATAGCTGGTGATGTCTCAATATGAGTGAAATATTATTGACTTAGACATAAAAACCCCGTTCAATCAATCAATCAATCAAATCAAATTTTAATATAGAACAAGATCTGTCAAGTTCTAAACCAAATAAATTATATGAATTCCCAGAAATTATTTAAACTATAACAATGAAAATAATAAATTATTTTAACCTTTCTCAAACAATTATATTTCATAAACAATAAATGTTTTAATGAGAATAATTAATGAATATATTTAACCAGTCCCTCAGTTTCAGAATAACAAGGCCAAAATCTTATGAGGCAAATTGTCTTCAAAATTTGGTAAGAATTCATGTGATATTGATATACCACATAGCCTGAATGGGGCTCAAACCCTTGATCTTGAATCATTATCTGTTTACTTTAACCTATTCGGACATGCAACTTTCTCCCGGGCAGGATCAAGTTGATGAGGTTTTAATTTCAAATATGCTAAAACCTTGTTATAATGCCACTCGATATCTTTGCCACCTCAATTCATTGCCACATTATTTTGAAAATACAAAAACAAGAAAACACTGTAAAAGGCCAATTTTTTTCCCTGAACAAATGGTGGCAATAAATGAAGTTTTTACTGTAATTTTACAAGAATATAATTTTTATGGTACATGACTACAATATAAGCAGAACCTGTCAAGTCTTCAAATTAAACTCATTGCTAATGCACAACTTTTTTTTAATCAAATTTCAAGAAACTGATTTTAATCTGTAAAAATCATTGCAACAAAAATAATGCACCACCGAATCAAGTTGCACCATTCATAAAAAATTGTGACAAAAACGCAAGAAACAAAAAAACACTGTATAGGGCCAATTTTTTCTCCTGAACAAATGGTGGCAATAAATGAAGGTTTTACTGTAATTTTACAAGAATGTTCTACTTCTACTGTTAATTTTCTTACCCATCATGAAGATAACTTGGCTTTGGTCTTTTTGGCATTTTTTGAGAAAAATTTAAAATATCCTCAAAAAATGAAAACTTCAAAATTTTACATCCAAATTCTTCAAGATATGTTCTCAATACTGAATGATAAACTCACATACCCCGGTACAAAATGTGCTTACAATCCTTTCAAAAATATCTATCTTTAAAAATAATTATCAGGTTGTAAATTCAAATCCCGATGAGTAGACATTCCAGAAAAGTAAACAAATTTTTTTTGAAAGTATGATATAAAGTAAATATTTAAACGAACACAAAACAACTATCGGAAAAAAACACAACTTGACCAAGTTAAGGGAATATTCAAAATAAAGACAAACAAAACTGTATCTTAGGAAATACTTAGTATCTTTAAGTCAGGATAAACAGAATAAATCTCGGAACAAATAGAGATACCATCAATCAGAGGCCTTCGTAAAGATCACTGAATTGAAAATGTTTATTTAAGGCTCAAATTAATTCCAGATTTATTTGTAATTTGATAATATTAGCCGTGGCAGATAAAATCTAAGAACATGCTTTAATGTTAACCAGACTACCACAGTGTGTCAATTGTATTGTGTTTAGGTCACAAATCCTGTGTATCAGAAATGACTTTTAGAATTGTTGATCGTGGTGTCATTTTAGTTCTAATTATCAAAGTCTTGACATCGGTCATTATTTTAGGTGTTTTAAATACCTGTATGACTGGATACTAAAAAAGGTTTTAATTAAGTCTTAGTTATCTATCTAATGTAATTAAAAAATAGTACAAAAATGTACCTGGTAGTTCAAATTAAGATATCTGATAGGAGTGTGACAAGTTTGAGTTGACTTTGCTGAACGTAAAATATTGAAAAATATAAAAAGATGGACTGTGATATAGGAAAACACTATGCAATGCACTAATTGTCAAGCTACCACATCTGAAATGCCACATTCACCCCCTTTTGCTTTAGCTTGCTGGTATGACAATGCAGACAGCTTATGTTATATCCCCAGAATGAGCATGAGTGCCAATCCAGTATTTTGTGTTAAAGTTTTTTAATGTTTCTTTTATGTTTTTTTTCATGTTATGAGTGATCAACTATCACACACTTGATAATTGTTGTCTTCTGACAACTCTTGTTTCAAAATGCCATTTCAGAGATACAAAGTTCCAGACGAAGTGTCATGTGATTTCTTCACCACATGACTTAATTTAGGGCACTTTTTACCGATTCAATTGTAAAACCTTAAATGGTAAATGTCATGTTACATCCAGGAACCAACCTTTTAGTCATTCACTTCCTGGGGTTTGATGAGCTACAAAATGTAAAATGAATTGAAACTAGAAAAACTGTGAGCCCCAAGCTCTCAAAAAATACCCCCCACTCCCCCCACATAAAAAAAAATCCATCGGATGAAATTTTTAAATAGGAGGTGCACATCTACATTATATCACAAAAATTGTGTAAAAGTTTCATGAAAATCCATTGAAGGGTTTAGGAGGAGTTGTGGATAAGAGATAGCTACCCTAAGGTGTAACGGAAGGACGGACTGACACATGGACAGACACCCCTATCACTATATACCCCCCACTTTTTAAGCTGGGGGTATAAAAAAAACTTGAAGCAGCAAAACCAGGACTTTGTCAGATAAGCATGCCAATTTGTTTACAATATGTGACTGTCACATATACATCAGCTTTTTAGTTTGACTTCAATATCTCAATTGAACAGTTCGGGAGAACCTCCTAAGCATATGAAAGAAAGATAAAGCAAACACTAAACTGATTGGAATTTTATCTTCTGCAACATTATCTGTTATGATGGTGCTCCAAACAGAGGAGAAAATGGCATAGAAAACAAAGATAGATTGATTTTCTGAACTCAACATTAAGTTATGATCACGCAGTTGATAATCATTTTCAATGTACAGTATAACCTGTATATAAAGACCACCCAGGGGACGGAGCAAAATTGGACTTAATAGACAGGTGGACTTTATATAGAGGTTCACCTTATGAAGGAGTAAACATGTATTGTTGATACTGATATACAAAGAAATGAAAACAATAGCCATAATACCTAAAATACTTAAAATATCCTTTTGACAGTTTTGTTAAAATTATTTTTATGATATTTTTAAAATAAAATTATTATTTATTATTTAATATAGAAGATATTTGAAAAGTGCATTATAATCTTAATGAACAGTACATCTGATTACATGGTAACAGTTTATCTATTAGTATACACTTGACTGATTGTCTTTGTTGTCTCAGGAAGCAGGTTGTCACTAATTAAAACAATAAGTAATACTGCCTTAAATAACAAAGACTATTTCTGCCATCTTATCTAATGGCTTCAGTCATTGACATGAGTACTTCACATATTTTCTCCTCAAAATTTTACTTATTTTAACTTATCTATACTCTTTGCAACAAAAAATTGTAAAACTTACACAATGATAAAAGATTTACAATAATTATATATTTCTAATCTTCAAGCATTAAGAATATAATAATAACTTGGTTGAATTTTTTTTACATAAAATTTAGACTAAAATTATAAAATAAAATAAAAAAGTTGATTGAAATAGTGGACTTTATAGACAGGTTGAGAAGACATTTGGGACTAAAAAGGGTGGACTCTATTCACATTAGACAGGTGGACTTTATATACAGGGTCATTATATAGTAAAATCCATTGGGGATACTTCAGACGGTTGCTATAGACAGGTGGACTTTATACAGAGGTGGACTCTATAGCAGGTTATACTGTATAGTTCTAGTAACTAATATTTACTGGAGTTATTTCATTGAAATCAGCCATGAAGTCCACCTAAATAACAAGATAACAGCCATGGGTCTTATTTTAAAGACCCATGATAAAGAAAAAACCTTCTTTTTTCATTAAAAAAATGTAAAAACCGTCTTTTTTCATTTAAAAACATGTATATAACCTCTTTCATTATTTAAGTAAGACTGAGTTGTCTCCCTTACAACATAAAATAAACAATTTCAACAATTTAAAATCAAGATTTCAAAATACTTTCTTGTTATATTTAATAAAAAAAAGGAGACATCCTAATTAAAATTAAAGAGATATTGATGGATCTCTCAGAATATTGCATTTCTTCATAAAGTAGTAGAGAGGTTCAAAATTATGTTTTGTAATGGAAGGTTCAAGACCTTTCGCCTATATTTTTGGCAGGTCCCACATAAAGTTTGGAAAGTCGCTAATGTTATCATAAACAACAATCTAGTTAAAAATGGCAGGTTCATTGAACCTTTACACTTAAATATCTGTAGTCCTGATGTGAAAACAATATGTCCTGGACCTCCGTCCTGGGGAATTTTGAACCCCTGTAGAACTGCTGCTGAAAACAGTACCTGGCCTATACTTGATTTTTTTTCCGTTCTCCACAAGCATAAGCCAAATATAAGTACATAATTTATTAAAATATTATCTTAAATTATCTAACATTGCCATTAATATAAATACTAATAAAGATTATCTTTTAGCTTCTCATAATGCCCTAACTTACCTACACTGGTAGGTTGAAATCCTACTTGGGCTGATTTCAGGTAAAAGATGAGAAAGTTATTCAGTTTGCTTGCTGAAGTTTGTGGGTTTTTTTTGTTTTTTTTTTTGTATTTTTGGGGGGAGGGGGGTTACTCCAGTTTTCATCAGCATCCCAGAACTAATCATCTTGATATATTGTAAATGAAAAATCTTGACTGGGGTGTTAACCTTCACTACTCTACTCAACTCCAGTCTCCTCATAGTACAATATAACCTCAATAGTGCCTGAAACTACCTCATACCTTTTATACCTATTGATAACATATTTTTGGTTCTAATCTCTAACTCTATCTCTTGATTCAACATGCTGTTTTAGTATATAAAATGTTATTACTGTTTAGTTTGCCATTTTTGTCATATATGACTCCTTCTTTTATAACTTCTAGAGTTATCTCCCTTACAATGGTGCAATCATATTTGGCCTATTAGTACATCTGAAATCTCGACCTGAAGAGCAAGATTCTCTTTCCTGCATGTGTGTGTGTGTGTGTGTGTGTGTGTGTGTGTGTGTGTGTGTGTGTGATTTTCAACTTTTAAAATTGAAAAAGTTCATTCATTCAAAATGACCGCCTTTAGACTTGATTATTACCATAACACAATGTATACATTCAGACACAGACACTGACAGGTCTAAATGTTGATGGTATCTGTCTTAAACTACACCAATTATATTGATACACAGTTACCCATAGGTTTTAATAATCACCCAAGTGAGTAGAGGCCAAAAGGCCAAATACTAATGATGAAAGTAGTAGAAACTTGGTCATTTAATGACAAAAGGCCAAAAGATTATTACTGGAAAAGGTCAATTGCCACAAAGTAAAGGCCTAAAGTGACTCACTGAGAAGAAGCCACAAATCAGCCAGCAAAAACAACAAAGAAAAATCTTTTCAAAATTGAACTGGTAGAATCTAAAAGTCAACCACTCAGAAGAGGTCAAAAGTTGCCCATTGCAAAGAATCCAATGCTAAGCCAGTAAAGGCCTAAATTCACCCACTTGGAAAGGCCTAAATTCACCCACTTGGAAAGGCCTAAAGTCACCCACTTGGAAAGGCCTAAATTCACCCACTTGGAAAGGCCTAAAGTCACCCACTTGGAAAGGCCTAAATTCACCCACTTGGAAAGGCCTAAATTCACCCACTTGGAAAGGCCTAAAGTCACCCACTTGGAAAGGCCTAAATTCATCCACTTGGAAAGGTCTAAAGTCACCCACTTGGAAAGGCCTAAAGTCACCCACTTGGAAAGGCCTAAATTCACCCACTTGGCAAGGCCTAAATTCACCCACTTGGAAAGGCCTAAAGTCACCCACTTGGAAAGGCCTAAATTCATCCACTTGGAAAGGTCTAAAGTCACCCACTTGGAAAGGCCTAAATTCACCCACTTGGAAAGGCCTAAATTCACCCACTTGGAAAGGCCTAAATTCACCCACTTGGAAAGGCCTAAAGTCACCCACTTGGAAAGGTCTAAAGTCACCCACTTGGAAAGGCCTAAATTCACCCACTTGGAAAGGCCTAAATTCACCCACTTGGAAAGGCCTAAATTCACCCACTTGGAAAGGTCTAAAGTCACCCACTTGGAAAGGCCTAAATTCACCCACTTGGAAAGGCCTAAAGTCACCCACTTGGAAAGGCCTAAAGTCAACCACTTGGAAAGGCCTAAAGTCACCCACTTGGAAAGGCCTAAAGTCACCCACTTGGAAAGGCCTAAAGTCACCCAGCAGAAGCCAGCAAAAATCATTTCTCATGTGCAATCGATAGGAGTCAAGCAAGCAACATTGATAAACCTTGTGTTTGAAGACAAACGTGTTAACCTCTAAGCCACCACATAGAAAGTGTAACCTCCAGTAAAAACAATGTGAAACCCTTCATGTAAGATAACAAAAAAACACCACATGGTAGTGAGAGCGTCCAATAAATTATCTGGGGTCGGGTGGAGATGGGGGAGGTTCAAAGGCTGAGTGGTTTAAAGATCACAGCATCTCTCACCACCTAAGTTCAAATCTCACTCAGGACAGACAAGTGTAAGATAGTTTGTCAGTTCGATTACAAAAGGTGAGTGGTTTTTTCCAGGTACTCCGGTTACCTCCACTATTCCTGAACTGACCAGCTCGATATTAATGATAGAATCTTGAGTGGGGTGTAAATCATAATTACTCCAACCCACTCATGTCCATTAAAGTACTCTATAAGAAGAAACATTCACTGTGAAAAAAATGTTCACAACTATCAAGGTACCACTAATATATCATCGAAGTGAAAATTTCTTTCCGCATCCTGTGTACTTTTCAAACAGTGATATCATGAAAGTTTCTTATCAGGAAATAGTTTACAAGACCAAAATTGTGAAAGTTTTCTACTGCTAATGATTCTTATACAGTCATACCTAGGTCTAAATGACCCCCCCCCTCCCCATCCTGTGTCATCAAAATATCACCAATGTCTGAATGAACCCCAATTCAATGTCCCTCCACTTTCACCTCTTAGCTATGGCAAAACAATCATAGAAGCCCCTTGATTTCAATATCCCTGTATCATTAAAGTATCACCAATGTCTGAATGAACCCCGGTTCACACCCCCCCCCCCCCCCCCCCCCCTCCACTTTCACCTCTTTGTTGATTTTAATACCCATTTATAAATCATTAGTTTAAACATATTACTCTCCAGACTCTAAATGTAATAAGAAATGTCAAATTAATTTAAAGTTGGCATTTTCTTCAAGTATAGGTTTTTATCTCAATTATTTACATAACTTTAATAGATTTTTTTTAAAATTATACAGGTGTGGTTGTTAAATATATTTGTCAATATCATATACAATACAATCGATAAACATATATAAAACACTTGATAACAAGAGGGATATATCCTGCAGTGTTACAATTGGTTAGTCTAGCTACTTGTTAAAGAGGAAATAATGCCAATTTCTGTTGAACCTGGCTTAAAAATGAGGGTTACAATGGTTAATAAACCAATCAGATTGGATGGCAACATGTTTCTCTTGAATTTATAGCAGTTACATTGTTAAACTTCCCTTAATAACAAATAAACCAACCAGATACTTATACCTAATTAAATCCACAAGTTGTCTAAATTGACGTATTGCCGGCCATGCATTTTATGTTCCGATACTGGCTGCCATCACAGTACTAAAGCAGCGTCATGGCAAATGACGTACTAGTATCAGTGACGTCATTAAATGGCACAATTCGGGCAAGTTTTCATTTTTTTGTGTATAAAACAAGCATGCCAGCCATTTGTCGGAACATTGTAGGTGTGGCCGGCGATCCGTCAATTAAAACAAATGTCCCAGTCCTTGGTGGCCAAGTGGTCTAAAGAATGTGCTGACAGGTCACAGCACCTAGATTTTAATCTCACTCAGGCAGAGTTTAGTGTGTGAACCTTGAACCTTAACTTGCAGACGGTCAGTGGATCTATCTGGGCACATCAGTTTCCTCCACATTCCTTAACTGACTGCCTTGATGTAAGTGAAAAAATCTTGACTTTGGCATAACCCATCATTACCCCACTCCACTCTAACAAAATGCCCATGATATTCCCAGAAATTCAACAAGATGCGTTGCAATAAGAATTAATATTTTCCCTGACTATTACTAAGTGTCCAATTGGTCTGAAGGGCCAGTTTACGGATCACAGTGCTTCTCGTCACCTAGGTTCCAATCCCATTTCAAAGACATCCTACTGTGAGAAAGTTTGGCTATTTGCTTGCCAAAAGTCAAATTTTTTCTCTGTGGTCTCCTGTTCCCTCTACATCTGAGATCTGGCTATCTCGATATATGTGAAAGAATCTTGACTGGTGGAAAGGGGGGGGGGCTAAAAATCCATAACTCTAGGTGGGTAGAGTTTGGTATCATTTTCAGTTGTCTTCATTTTCCTCTGCCATCTGAGAAATAACCACCTTGATATAAGTGAAAGAATCTTGACTGGGGTGGGCATAAAACTCCATTACCCTATTCCACTCTTGATGATTCCACTGTTAAAGGTAGGTAGATTTTACATATTTTGTAAATATTTATGTAAGGATTTTCAGTATCTACTGTCCTGTCCTGAGTGTTAAGGTGCCACCTGGGTATAACAGTAATACTAATCTTATAAGTCCATTAACAAAATCCCTCAGTTGTTTACCTTTGTAACCAATGTAAACAAAGCCTTAACTACAGACAAAGAAATTCCCTTTTTGATGTCAATAGTCAGAAATTTAAAGGCCACATGTATTGTATTATAATAATTGTATTGTATCAGATCAGACTATAGACAGAGTGTTTTATTTATTGATAGTGACTGACAGCTTTATACGCTGTTTTATTACCAAAAGACTTGGGTTTCATTTTCTTTGGGTTTTTTATCTATATATCTATCTGTATATCTTGTAGTATAATTTGAAAATTCTTTCTCAAGGATATAATTTTGAGTAATTAAAATTTGAATTTTTTGTAAAATAGGATTTTAATACCTTTCTTTTTGTCTAAGCATGTAATTAAAATTAGATTTTTTTTAAAATTGAGTTTAAATACCTTTGTAACTTATCTAATTATGTAATTAAAATTTGAAATTTTGTTACCACTTTACATTTTTTGTAATTATAATACACATTATACTGATTTTTAAAAAGAAATTTAAGACCAAGAATTTATCTTAGTTTTAGATCTGGTTTTAGTCACAAGAAAGTAATTTTCTTGTTAATTTGCAATTCCTACCGGAACACCAATTCAAATGTCATGTGGATCATTATACCAGTAATCTTATAAAGAAAAATTCACTCAGTAATGACTGATTCAACAATGACTGGGATCCAAACTTAGGTGGTGTAGTAAGTGGTGCTGTAACATTAAGCATGTACCTTAGACCACTTGACCACCAAGGACCCAAATTATATACAGGATTATTTACAGTATTTCAGTATACAGAGTTTATTGTTAATGTGGAGATACATGGCCAAGAGGTTATGGTTCTAGAATTCATGATTCAACAGTTGTCCTTGTCTGGCAGTTCACCCAATATCAGGATAATGTGACTGGGGAAGGAATGATAGCACCTTAAAATCCTCCAGAGTCTACTATAGACACTACTAGAATCCATTTATAGACAGTTTACTTGACAAACATACAGTGGAGCCAGTGTTATAACTGAACTATGTCTAAACGGAATTACTGTAACAACGGAAAGTATGAAGACCAAACCCTGAATAAACCGAAACCTGCTGAAACTTAGCTAATCTGACATACTGGTACTTTTAATACTTTGCGTTAAGTTACTGTAAACATGGTTATTTTCATGTTTTGGAAATTATCATGAATTGAAAATAAAATAACCCCCTCTTGAAATACCGACATGAATTCAATTTATGAATATTTTCACTCAAAAAAAAAAAAAAAAAAAATAACCATGTTTACAGTAGTCTGTGTAAACTATAAATTTTTCTAATCATATCAATCTTTTTTTCTGTAAGGTCTTTAGTATAAACAGGTTCCACTGTATTCAATAAAACAGTTTAAAAGACCAGTCAAAAATTATCACACTCTAATGTATTGAGCTAGACCTTAATACTGACTAACTTTAGAAAAACAATTCTTGTTGATTTTTCTGATTTTTATCAATATATATATGTTTACCTTTCTATTTCACACTTGATAAAATAATCAATAAAAAATGAAAACTGAACAAGCAGGCCAAAACCGCCAGACTTTACATTGGGTAGGTATTTACAAAGAAACCATATTTGATAAGTTATGCTTTGTAAATACAACAATGTACTAATAAACGCCAATTTTTCCGTGGCAGGCGTACAGTGTATACCAAACTTCTACTTGTACTTAATACTAACTCATTGATATAATCAATTAATTACCTGTATTTAAATGTAAGACCAAAGACCAATTTAACTGTTTGATAAAAAAAGATTGGAAATAAAATGGGAATAAAATGTGTATATACAGTACAGGCTAACAGACTTGTCAAAAGTTTAACACTAGGCTAAGGAATAAGTGCCAGCTCATCCCGATCATGGTTAGCTATATCTCGACAAATTTTTGGGAGCTGCTATGTATCTCTTGGCATCTTTTTGGCCACTAACTGTCTATGTCTCGGCCACTTGACAGCTGAGCTTCGACTACTTATTGTTAGCTCTGTGTTAAACTTTGGACAGGTCTATACTGTATATGTAATATCGATCTACACAAGGCAGCATTTGTTGCACACTTTAATTTGAGATCAATTACAATTTACTGATATATAGTTTTAATTAGTTCAGGAACATTATTCTAAAATTGCACACTGTAAAGTGCTGCTTTTCCACAAACATTTTAATTATTTTTCACGATATCTGTAATATTTTTTTTATAATTTGCAAGAAAATCAAATGTGCATGAAAAATTTTGGAAAAAATTATGTTACTAATAAGTTCATTACAAGAGTTGGATTTTATGCATTGAGGTATTTAACATCCTGTCAAAATGTCACTTGTATCAAGACATCACCAGATTATGTGTCAAACTATTTGAGAAAACATGAAATCCCTGGTGATTGTAATTGATTGAATGGGGTTTTATATCCCAGTCAAGAATATTTTACTTATATCAAGACATCACCAGCTATATGTGAAGTGCCATAACTGGTGATTGTGAATCAAATTTAAAACTACCAGTAGAGCAGTCTTTTGAGTGTTTGTCTATTTGTATCCCCTGTCCCCAACAGGGACCAAATCTAAGATTGGACCTTGTGATATTGACTTGTTACCTACACAAATTTACTCCATTTAGACAGGGAATTCTTGGTCCATGGGTGTTTAGTTTAGACAAGTTCAACTGTAACTAAATAACTGTCCAATCTAGAAAATCTTTGGGCCTGTTCAGTTTATATAGGTTTAACTGTATTTGTTTATTGATTTAAAATGATACCCAGACAGAAACATTTAAAAGGTTTTAAATTAAATATTTATAATTCATTCATTGCTTACATAAAGCTATTCTCCTTTAAAACACAGAGGAAATTGTTCATCTTTTTTTACGACACCATTTTGCTCTGACGATCAAACAATTAAATGAAATGATAGGCCTTTGTTTTGTAACACGAAACTGTTTGAACTGGAAAAAAATCCGGAACCTTTTGTGTCATGCGTTGCTATGTGTTTTTAATTCAAAATCAATGTTTCCTTTCCTCACACTGAGCAGAAAAATTGATCGTTAAAATAAATGTCTAAAATGAAACCCAGTAAATAATTCCATTAATACTTCATTAGACTCATTAATGTATGCAAGATGACTATTTACAATTTACTACAATTTAATTTGAAAATTTCTGATGTAAACCAGCTCCATTAGATAGACATTAAATGTAATTTAACAGTAAACAATTGATGGTTATCGACAAGACAGTTAACAATACACATAATAACAGTACAGTTTATTCCAGGTTCATCAGTAATTAGTATTACTGAGGGGTGTCAGTGGATGTCCCGGGGCGGCGCTTCGATTGGATGATTAGCATTGCAGGGACTTGTAGATAGGGAGTGACCCAATCACTTGTTTATCTGTTCTACTATCATTCAACGTAGCTTTGCTTTGAGATTTTTATTCATGTCTCTTAGTAATTCCTTTCTTCAGTTACATATTTTGTGAAAATTTATTTTTAAATCATTTTTTTAATGTGTATATAATTATGTATTTATGTATATGTATTTATTTAGTTATCTAACATTTGTCTAATGCCGCAAAATCATGTATATGTTACCTCGAGTACAACCTTCGGTGATGCTGAGTGAAATTAAAAATAAATCATGATAATATTGATAGAAAATCTAACCATCAGCCCCCCCTCCCCCCTCTCCTTTATAACATAACATTCGTTGATAATTATCAACTTGACGGTTAACAATACACAAGATACTTGTATAGAAAATCTAACCATCACCCCCTCCCTTTTATAACATAACACTGGGTCATCATATAACATTCCACTCCCACGGGGAATCTGTTTGGTGTTTGGTGTATTCGTTGAAATATATAATCTTAAGCCATTTCTATTTGAAGTAAAGATTTTTATCACATTACCCGCAGATCAATAGAAAGTATTGATTATTTAGTCTGTTAAAGAATTGAAATGAAAATATTGCGTTCAAAACCCCAGGAATTATTTTTCTAGTATATTTTCACGGTTCAATGCTACTATTCAGCCTAGCACCACTATTAATGTTTATATACATGTAATACAGTATAATACTACATAGCATAGAAATCTTTGAAATTAACCTACATTAGATAAAAAGAATAATTAAAAAAAAAACTTTTTACTGTAACAGTAATTTTTCTACTATAGAAATATATATACAGTTCAACCTTGTTATAATGCCCCTTGGTAATTTTACAACTCTGCTTATTACCACAGTAAAATCTTATTACAAACCCCCTTAGTAATTTTGCCTCCTCAGTCATTACCACAATAAAACCTTATTATAATGCCCCTTAATGATTTTGCCATCTCGGTCATCACCACAGTAAAACTTCATAACAAATCCCTTAGTAATTTTGCCACCTCAGTCATTGCCACAGTAAAACCTCACTACAAACCCCCTTGGTAATTTTGCCACCTCAGTCATTGCCACAGTGAAACCTCACTACAACCCCCCTTGGTAATTTTGCCACCTCGGTCATCACTACAGTAAAACCTTATTACAAACCCCCTTGGTAATTTTGCCAACTCTGTCATCACCACAGTAAAACCTTATTACAAACCCCCTTGGTAATTTTGCCACCTCGGTCATCACCACAGTAAAACCTTATTACAAACCCCCTTGGTAATTTTGCCAACTCTGTCATCACCACAGTAAAACCTTATTACAAACCCCCTTTGTAATTTTGCCACCTCGGTCATTGCCACAATAAAACCTCATTACAAACCCCCTTTGTAATTTTGCCACCTCGGTCATTGCCACAATAAACCCTCATTACAAACCCCCTTTGTAATTTTGCCACCTCGGTTATTTCCACAGTAAAACCATTTTACAAACCCCCTTGGTAATTTTGCCACCTCTGTCATTACCACAGTAATGCATTATTACAAACCCCTTGGTAATTTTTCCACCTTGCTTATTATGACAGTAAAACCTTTTTACAAACCACCTTTGTAATTTTGCCACCTCTGTCATTACCACAGTAGAACCTTATTACAAACCCCCTTGGTAATTTTGCCACCTCGGTCATTACCACAGTAAAACCTCGTTATAATGTCCCTGGTAATTTTACCACCTCGGTTATTGCCACAGTAAAACCTTATTACAAACCCCCTTGGTAATTTTGCCACCTCTGTCATTACCACAGTAATGCATTATTACAAACCCCCTTGGTAATTTTGCCACCTCTGTCATTACCACAGTAATGCATTATTACAAACCCCTTGGTAATTTTTCCACCTTGCTTATTATGACAGTAAAACCTTTTTACAAACCCCCTTGGTAATTTTACCACCTCTGTCATTACCACAGTAATGCATTATTACAAACCCCCTTGGTAATTTTACCACCTCTGTCATTACCACAGTAACACATCATTACAATGCCTCTTAATGATTTTGCAGTCTCACTCATCACGATGTTAAATTTTTTAGTCTTTAAATCCATAACTTCTAGGTTTTTCTTGATGAGTTTCTCTCAATTCATTACAAAACCCCTTTATAAGGCTTAAATCTTACAAAACAAAATTAATGGTGGGGATGAATTGAAGTTGTACAGATATCGTGTATAACAACATGTATGTGTAAAATGCAGTCTACTAAAGATAATTATCCTGCAACTAACGTGTACATTGACATCATAAAGCCTGCCAAATAAACCTTATCTTTATTCGGTCACTGACCCAATAAAGCCACGCGCTAACTGTGACGTCACAGTTACGGCACTATTTTTTCCATTCAACATTTGACGTAACCTTTGACCCAAATGAACCCTATTCTCAATGTAAACAAAACACAGTATAATAAACATGATCAATAAATTCATAAATTTTAATATTTTATTTTAAAAAACGATTGATTTTTTTAAAAAATACACGTAGTTATATAAATATGATTTAAAAATAAATAATTGAGAACTACATGTGCTTGAACGTCGGACTGAGCGAAAATGACAAGTACGGGTGTGATGGGGTAGCGTGACGTCACGTAAACATTTGTATCCTTACGCTTGGAGTGTAAACAAACAAGTCAAACAGATGGATAACACGCAGTGTACAATTATAATTTTAGGACGTATCTGTTGCAGGATAAAGTAAATACATGGTCATTGATGGTGAATAAAGGCCGTATTTGGCTCAGGGGCGAAAACGTGTAGAAAGCTCGGCAGAGCCTCGCTTTCTACACGTTTTCTCACCCTCACCAAATACGACCTTTATTCACCGTCAATGACCATGTATTTACTATTTATCTGATCAATTGATGCACATTCTCTGTATTTGTCAATTGCCAAAATATATTTTTAAAATATTTTTACAAAATACATGTAGTTTTAATTATTGTTTTTATGAGGATATCTCTATGATATTTTTAGATTTTTCTCAAAATCCAGCCAAGAACACCCAACCTGTCATTATTCATGAAACATGACACATTAATGGTCACATTCAGTAGCCTGGTGTAATCTGCCTGTCACTAGCACCAAAGTGAAAAGAAAAAAAAGTGTCGAACCCCTCCTGGGTCTGACCAATATTTGAAAAAAGGTAGTAACTGTTGTTTCACCAAGCACTCCACATTTAGATACGAAAGTAACAGGGTCCTTTTGAAGAGACCTTAAAAACTGATGCCCCGTGTCATGGCAGGTGTGGCATGTTAAAGAACCCTCCCTGCACATCGCCCTGAGCCCACTGTAAAGGGCAAAATTTCTGCCACTCCACTTATAGCTGGTGACATCTGGATATAAGTGAAATATTCTTGACTGGGACATAAAATCCCATTCAACAAACCAATCAACCAAATAGGTTACTATATCTGGTTTGAGTGGAAATCAAAATTCATTTGCTTAAACAAACCTTGTTCATGGTTTCTAACCAATTTCTTAAAAACATTTCTATTTTAAAAACCAACTTATATACACAATGTATATACACTCTCAAATTATCAGATATACGCTAATCTTAAAATTGGATATGTTCATTTTAATTGGAAATACAAGGTCAAGTATACTCGAGTATATTTTAAATATTCTTTATAAGTGTTGTTCAATGATATAGATCATATTTCTTGATTGGATGATCCTTATAGAATCTTAAAGGGTCTCTAAAAAATAATCGTAGACAAATCTTTAACAACAATGGCGAGAGAAAAAAAATAATCGCAGACATCTCTTTAACGACTATTATGAGAAGTTTGTCGAGTAGAACATCTTTTAATCAAGAGAAAAACTAACCCATATTTTCAAATATATTTAAATTACTTGAGTAGAATATATAAATCATATGCATATATTTTTTATAGGTTAGCCTGCTATTTAGATCGCTGTCTTAGGTTACCGAGACGGGTTACCGAGCCCCGTCTCAAGTTATAAATGGTTAGATATTGAGATTTTAAAGACCAGACATTTTAAAGTACTTATATATACACTCATCTCATAAAAATAAATTTTAAAATTAAATGTTCAATTTTAAATTTTGATAGATTATACATTTGTCCATGTTAGATAAAAATTTGATTCAAATTACAATACCAGGTCCATCAAGACCACACCTTACACCACATAACATGTCATCTTAACAACAACCTAGAACACTGCAAAATGTATCAATCAAATGAACAACCTCAAGAGTAAGGAAAGTTACCTAAACCATGTGCTTAGGGATCACAGTGCCTCTCACCACTCAGATTGGAATCATACTCGGGACAGATTATAGTTGAGAAAGTTACTCAGTCCACTTGCCAAAAGTTGGTGTTTTTCTCTGGGCACTCCGGTTTCCTCAAACATTGATCACTTAACTGACCCCCTCATTGTTAGTGAAAGAATCTTGACTGGAATGTAAAACACTATTACTCCACTCCACTCTATAATTATGAAGAGGGGTTGAAGTAGCAGTCTTATACCAAGGAGGTTAGTTCTAAATGGCGCCATTCAGCAAGTGAACTGACAAACTTTTTTACCTTTGGATCTGCCCTAGTAGAATTCAAACCTAGGTAGTGAGGGGTGCTGTGATCTGTGACTCAGAGATAGTTCTTTAGATCGCTCGCCTGCGGTGCTGGATCACCCTCCCCAGTATTGTCATGTTTTGTTTCTTCAATGTATTTGGTTTACCAGTATTTTAAATATGGTATAGGTGATTTTGTCTGCTTTAAATTACATGTACTACCGAATAAAGGAAGTTTCTTCTGATGATAAATGACTGAAATTTCCCAATTTCACAACTAAAATTCCCAAAACGTGTGATACACTAGCACATTAAATCTAGTACTCCTTGCCTACAAAATTTCAAATATTGTCACAATATAACATATGGGAAATAAGGACCCTAGCTACGAGGACCCTTGTATTTCCAGCATTTCATACAGAACTTTACTATATTTCAGAATTTTCTAATTATAAAGGTAGAGGGTAGTTTTTGAAAAATGCAACAAAAGCACTGGGTATATTACATCTGTTGTAAAAACAAAATATGGATATTTAAACATGTTAAATTCAAATTGCTTTCAATAAGTTCAGAAATATATCTGTATATAAAAATTGTTAATCCTACAAAGTTTAAAGTTTATAGATTTTATTGAATATGCATATCAAACCCAATTTAAACATATAAATAAACACAGTATGGAATCAAATTAGAATCGTATATTTTTTAAAGTATAAACTTTATGACGTAAAGTTTATTGAAATCTTAAGCCAAAAATGTATGTTTTACAATTTATGTTCAGAACATTGAACACACGTTTAAGTAAATTTTAATGGTTTTTAAGAGTATAAGTCTTGCTGAATTAGGTGTGTGTAATTTTTTTTTATATTTTTTATTTTGAAGAAAATTGAAATCTAAAGAAACTAAAACCTTCAAAGTAACAAAAATATATCCTGGATTACACAAAGATTATGTCTAAAGTCCAGGATTAACATGCTAATGTATGTGTAAATTATCATATAGATTATTGTGTAATGTTTTTTCAATGTAGTTGGATTTCAAATTTGACAGCTAGACTTTTTAAAGTGAGTGAGATTGAGTGGAGTAATGGTGTTTTCTGTTCTAGTCAAGATTCTGTCACTTATATCGATAACAGTCAGGTCTGGGATGGTGGATTAAATGATTGAATTGAATATTTCATATTTCAATATGGAGACGTCACCACCTATAGGTGAAGTGGTAGAAATGTGTTCTTTTACAGTGTGCTCAGGGCAATGTGCAAGGAAGATTCTTTACTGTGTCATACATGCTGTGACATGGGGCATAAGTTTTTAAGGTTTCATCCGAAAGGCCCTTGACTTTCATTTCTAAATGGTGAGTGCTTGGCAGATAATAAACAAAGAGTGGTAGATCAATAAAAGCATAATGCCTTCCATATGTGACAGAATGGTGTGCATGGCTGTACCACATGATACCCCCTAATGTGCAGAACTACATGTATTATTTCTAATGGATATGGAATCATATCAGTTTACGTTTTCCATTAAAAAACAATATTCTCCCACAAATTTGCAGTGTAAACATTTTCCAAAACAGTCCGCAAAAACAGTAAGGGTGTATATCACATGGTACATTGGTGAACCCATATGTGACAGAATATAAAAACGAATAAAATTCTACAAACCTATATTGTTCTTTCTCTGCTGGTCCTCCATAAAATGGTTTACTCCATGCAGAATGATAACGCTGATGTTCACGTTGTTGCATTAATAAAGAACGTTTTTCATTATGCCAGTGTTGATCAGTTGTCTCCCAGGCCATGTTTATCCTCTTTTTAGGAGGATTTGGGGACAACGGATTAATTCTCTGTGGTATACGGATAAGATCCATTGAGCTTGACAAGTCTCTTGGTGGATAAGGTCCATACAAAGAATTTGATGAATAAGTCCTATGAACTCTTGAAATTGGAGTTCCTAAAGGTGTTATTTTTGGCAGTGTCGTTGCCATGGTGATGTTTTATTCGTGTTCACCTCTGTAATAGAATAAAAGATATTGAAAAATAATAATAATAAAATGACTGCTGGAACTTGTAATTACAATTCATAGAATCTTGACCATAATTTTTTTAAGTCCAAGTACAAGTACAACCATAAACAAATGTACCAGTATTTCCAATGAAAAAAGAGTAAGATCAGACCAGTGTTCCTGTACTTTGCAGTCTACTGAATTAATATCACATCTAATGGACAAATGTTGGTCTACTGGATAAACATTGCAGTCTACTTGACAACTGGCTGTTCCAGAAGTACCTTTAGTTGAGTCTGTCATGATTTATAAAAAAGATAATTTGTACAGTCAAACCACTTAAAATTGATAATTAACAAAATAAACACAGTAAAACAGAGCAGTGGTCACCTCTACATAAAGACCAACCTTCTGTAAAGTAAATACTTGCAGTGGTAAAACAGAGCAGTGGTCACCTCTACATAAAGACCAACCTTCTGTAAAGTAAATACTTGCTAGTGGCCACCTCTATATAAAGACCAACCTTCTGTAGAGTAAATACCTCCTAATGACCACCTCTACATAAAGACCAACCTTCTGTAGAGTAAATACCTGCTAATGACCAACTATGTAAAATATAGCAGTATAAATGGTAAAACCACCTGTATATAAAGACCACCTGTTTAAACAGTAATATCAGCCATGACAACGTCTATATATAGTCAAACCTGTCCATTCAGTAAAACCTGCTTTAGGGACCACTTTGATACATAAACCACCTGTTTATACAGTTAAACCTTATAAAGCAGCCACCTCAATATGATGACCACTTGTCTATACAAATGTATATTAACTGCACTTTAGGGACACTTACATGTAAATTTTCAAATCATTGAATTCCGAATCTATTAAAGAGATGAGCCTGAAGCCTGAAGGTAACAGTTACTGACAATTGTCTATTATGGAACTGCATGTAACAACTTGTGTAAACGATCCCACCTCAGAATCACTCATGCATGACTAATTGGTCTTTTACTGCAAATGATACCAGCATCTTCATCAATAATTCACACTTTAAATGTACTGGTTTATTACAGTGATATGTGTTTTATTGACACAAGCTCACAAAATGACCATGTTTTATTTATATTTAATTGTTATCTTGAAGTATTCAGCAAAAGTGTTAACAATTTTCTAAATTAAAAACCAGATTGATCAGATGGATATTATGTGTATATGTACAGTCAAACCTGCAATAAAGTCACCTCTATATAAGGGACACCTGCTTTTTAGGGTCAGCAAAGTTTTATCCCTATTCATTGTTAATCATGTTCTTTGAACCTGTATATAAGGGCCACATGCCCATAAAGACCACTTTCAGTGATTCGTCCTTACTGTAGGTGGCCTTTAAAGACTGTAACTGAAATATGGTAGGAAAATGTTGCATATTGTTTTACTTGGCATCAACAGTTTTTCAGCAAGAAACAATTTTTTCATTTCCAAATGATAATGTAGTGTGTAAGTTGGTTAGCTGAATATTGTTTTACATCACATTAACAATTTCTCAGCTATTCATGACAATTTTCGTAATTATCTCAGGGACTTATTAAATGCTTATGGAATTGATTAATTGATTGGTTGGTTGGTTGGTTGGTTGGAAGGTTGGTTGGTTGGTTGGTTGATTGATTGATTGATTGATTAATTGATTGATTGATTGATTGATTGATTGGTTAGTTGGTTGATTGATGGATGGACTGATGGATGGAATATATTGTAGGGCAACAGATTATGAATCAGACAATGATTGGTTGATAACTTTGGTTGGATGATACATTAACCAAAAAATGATTGGTTGACTATTTGGTTCACCATTGGACAAAATTATTAAACAAACATTGATTGGTTGATTTTTGGATGGATGATTGGATTGGTTGAATGATAGATTTATGAAACAGACATTGATTGGATGATTATATATATTGGTTTGATGTCGGTGATCAAACAATAAGAGAGAGAGAGAGAAAAAAAGAGAGAGAGAGAGAGAGAGTGTGTGTGTGTTTTCAATGATATGACATTAAAGCCTCAAAGCTCATGAGAGAGAGAGAGAGAGATCACACATTATGCATGACACATAACACATGTGGTAGGTTGGATTGCAAAATAAATCTAGGTTGGGGTGGTAGTGAGTTCTTGAGGGTTGGGAATTGAAAACTCAATTCAGTTCAAATAAATAATGTACTATTGGGTGTTTTAAAATGTCTGTGTTGCAAATTCAAGTGTTGACAGCTAAACTGATGCTTCCTATGATAAGAAAATGTATGTGAGGAAACAAAGTATGATTAAAATAGCCATAACAATGATTTGTAAATATACACTTGGTAATTAAGATGTGATCTTGACCAGCCAAACAAACAGCAGAGGGATAAAGTAACAATAAAACAAAAAATCATGATTTAATTATTTGATAAGTTTTTAAATCAACCTCGGGTAGATCAAGTGATATAGTTTTAAATGTTGCAGGAGGGTTTTTAAATTTGAAGAAAAAAATGCCATATTTCCAGTAGTTATATATGCACAGTATATATTTAAATAACATAACACACAAAATATAATAAATAAAAATTACCTCATATACATATAAAGTGCATATCTTATATATAATTTTTACCTGGCCAAGGTGTAACAAATATATTTTAAATGGCACCTTATTCAATAAAGTTTACCCCGTCACAACAATCTGTATAAAAACAGGAAATTGTCCCAAACAGATATGTTAAAATATATAAATAATACAATATTTACCTTTCCGCCAATTTTTGTAGCCATATACCCGATATTAACTATATACACACTACCGTATGTAATACTCCATTGATTGTCATCGTGTGTGAAGTGTCGGTCATGTGATATCAACGTCGCCTTGGAGATACGTGTAGCCTCGTTCGTGGCGGTTAAATCGTCCCCAATGTTGTCAAAAGTTGATCGGGTAGGATTACTGCCTTTACAATGCCTTTAATCGCTCGATTTCCACTTGACTAATTAACCATGTAAGTTCATTTCACCGTTATATTACCTATGTTGACAGTCTAAATATATCATATCCAGTAACGGTGGACAGATTTTAAATTATTCTTGCAATTGAAACAAGACATAGTTTAACCTTTTATAATATAAATCATTTCAATTATACCAGAGGAATCATTCTAGTATTATTAAATGGATTTTTTAATTATATTGGGAATACAACAAATAAATCGTCCCTATTAAGGCTTATATATTTTACTGTCCCGCCCGTTAGGTGAGCCTTCATATACAGGTTTTACTGCAGACAAGCCATTTCAAAAGCCTAATAATGATGGAATATGGAGACAATTCGTACATAATCAGTTCCGATTATGGTGAGTTAAATGTTTAAAACAAATTACAATCGCAAATCCCAGTGGAATCACTTGGTGCTAGTAATGACACAAAGTTTGACTGATAATCCGGTTTCTACAGATTATTTTAGATTGTTAATAAATCCGGGATTATCGGCACCTTGGCATTGTTTTATTTTAACACTTCACACTTTGAAAAAATGACGTAACACTGATCTGTGTTACTAATGAATAGTACTTGGAGCTTATCTCAAAAGTTCAATGTGGCGCGAACTTCCAACAAAACAGAACCTTCCTCGTGAATTTTATAGACGAACCTTCTTCGTGGCGTCCTTGCATGTTGACACCAAGATCAAGTTGATTTAATTACACAAACACAAACCACAAATATATTATTCATGTATCAATTAAGAAGTAATGTTGAATTCAGAATTACTCGAATTGAGTTTTCATCTTTCTTTTTCATTTTTAGCGGGACGTTTTGGTGTTGCCAAGATACACGAGAGACACCTGTCTGAAGTTTGAATATTCTACCTACCCAATGACGTAACACCATCCATTAGACAAACAAGGGGGCACAACAGCATCAGCTTTATCCCAATCAGCTGCAACACCGACACCTACAAGTATAGCTTTTTCCCTCGCACCATCCCAGAATGGAACACGCTACCAGAGGCAACTGTGGAGTCATTTAAGATCATGCTCCACAGTTCCAGTGCAGAGTAGAGGAAGTGGCAACTAGTGTAAATAGTTTTAACTGTTTTTAACCCATTGAAAAGTCCTTGTGAGAAGCCACGTCACACAAGTACTCCTGTGAGTTGATGCTGATAAGCCCTTCACAGTATTCCAGTAAATGTAAATGTCATAGTTAAGACCCTTACGTAAGTAACGCCCAAAAAATTAACCAGCGCATGTCGATTGCCGCTTTCCATTGGTAAACATAAATTTGTGAATTTCTCAATTTTGTTCAACGTTTGGTCTTGCATAATACCTGCTTCCGTAAAAACTCGCCTACAACGTACGCCAGCACCAACGTTACGCTAGCTGGTAAAAGGTCCACTGGCTACCGTTGTATTGAATACCGTGCCTGTCGTTGATTTTTCAAATAAGGCCTATAATTTACTCAAGATATGCCGAGCTATCATCGCGTCCAATTTTCTTACTCTGAATGCGACGATGGACTGAGAACACGTGCGCGGATGTGTTTCATGACACAATCTACAGAACACCTTAAAACTCCAGATTTTCAACCGTGATTTGAGACAGTCGGGCAAAATTTTCGAGGATTGTCTCACCGTCGCCAATAGTTCGGAGCGTGCTGTGAGCCGAGAAGTAACCGGATCTCGACAATACGTCATTTTGTCAGCGTATGGAGAACAGTTCGTGCCAAAACACTGACATCTTGTTAGGATTAAGATTTCTGTAGACAATTATCCGTGGATATCCAATTGATTTGGTGGCACAATAGTATTTTAAAAAATGTTACAAATAAAAAACAAACATACTAATCCATGTCCAAATTACAATCCAGAAGCAAAATGGAAACGTTGAAACTGACAAGTTAGGTGAAAACCCAAACATCCATCAAGGAAGTAAGACCGGGTGCTCCGGAAGATTGATCAGTTAAAAGTAATTCTATGACGGTAATTGACATTTATGATTAGTGAATCATGCATGTAAATGTTGTCATCACATCGTACTAAAGTGCAGAACCTTTTTATTGTCGCATCGACGTTCTGTGTTCAGTGTCATTATCCACTTGTAGAGTTAAGCTTTCTGTGTCCACAGGGTCGCTATCGGCTTGTGTCTGTTTTGTGGTAAGGGTTATTACTGACTTGTCGTCTTTCATTTTCGCGATGTTTTCGTTGATGTCTTATTCCTGAAAAGTTTTAAACTCGCATTTCAGTTGGTCAATTTCTTGAAACATTCAATTTTGTGCATACAATGTATTAGGAATTTGTGTTTACATTAGACCATGGGTACCTTGTGAAGCGGGTTCAAAATGGACTTTCGTACGTACCATGACTTTTGATTCACTTGTGAATTTTCACTCTGAAAATTGAATTGTCTATCATGACTCATGTTTGTAAAGACAGACAAGAAATTTTGACACAAATGAATGACAGAAAGTACAAAATATAACTTATTTTATCAGATAGGATACTTCACATGTCTATTTATAAATTAACTTCTGTCTAGAATTTTGATAACTTGTTGTTGTTGATTTTTATATTTTATTGATTTTTGACATGAGTAGAAGCAACTGTTGACAGTTAATCTTTAAATACACACCAAATATTCCAGTAGCTAGGCTCGTGTAAAGATAAGATTTCGAGTAGATTAATATTTGAACTATTAAATAAATGTGATACTCTTTCGATTACCTTGTCATTAGAGATGACTCCAACTCCAACAAGTTTGAAGTTAAAACAAACTCTGGTCTGATCGATAAGGATTTTAAACTACTATGTACGCGTATCGTGTGTGTATTCCCTAAGGATAAATAAAGAAGAGTCAAGAAAATGTTTGTTGAGTTATTGGAAATTTCCTTCTAGTCGGTCATTATGAAATCTTCAATACACTCAAGTGCATTCATATTGAGACGATCCATAGCCCTGCATGTTAAGTTGCATTATAAGTGAAAACTATATAATACTTGGTTTTACACTTTGGTCCATATTAAGAAACTAGACGCCCCCTAGCCATGTATGTTAAGTGGCATTGTAAGTGAAAACAATAATAAATAATTAAATTTTAATACTATCCAGTGTTGTAATTTTTTGTATCTATGATCCCATAGACAGAATTTTTTGACGTCATATTAGCTGACGTCATATTGTGCAGAGCTACCGGCGGTTGCCATTGGCAATCAGCTGTGCTCCGCTTTTAGATTAATGCGCCATTTTTTGTTTTAATGCGCTGGTTTTTTTCATGTGTATAATTTAAAGATTACATGAATGTTTTGAATATTGAACTTATTTTTGAATTTAATTATAAGGAATGATTGTAATTTTTTTTCTATCTATGGGGTCATAGACAAAATTATTTGGTGCACGCGTATGCATAAACCGCTTCGCGGTTTATGCCGCGTGCACCAAATAATTTTGTCTATGACCCCATAGATAGAAAAAAAATTACAATCATTCCTTAATTGGTTTCACATTTTGGTCCATATGAGAAACTAGACGCCCCCTAGCCATGTATGTTAAGTGGTATTGTAAGTGAAAAAAGTACTTATATAACACCTTGATGCTTTTCCATCACTTTGGTAGCTCAGTTAGTAGAGTGCTCGCTCCGCAAGTGGGAGGGCTCGATCCCCGGTCGGGTCTGCCAAGATTAAAGGTTGGTAGTGACTGTTCTTTCTCCAAGCACTCGGTATTACGAAATGCCAGTCGCTGATCTTTCGGATGGGAACTTAAAATAAACGAGGTCATAGATGGCGACGTCTCGATATACTTGTAAGTGAATTATTCTTGACTGACGTTAAACACCATTACTAAACTCATCTCAACTCTTAAAGTTTTTCTGAACACTTCCGTACAAACATTTCTTTGCTGAACGTGAAATCGCGTCTCTGCCTATCACCCTTTGGAATTTAGAGGTCATAGGCTAACACGACAAAGTTGCAACTTTTCGGTATCTGTATGGTATTTACTATTCATATGTTTTAGGAGCAAACTATTCGTTGAACGTTCAACCGGACCTCTGACTATTCGCGACATGTAAAATTTGGAGATCATCCGTCAAACTGTTAAAAAGTTTCACTTTTACCAGAAACGGCACGTATGGTCAAGTTCGGAATAATCTCTTCGCCTACCTTCAAAAACTACCCTTTACGGAATTTGGGGCTCCTAATGCGAACCATTCCAATGTTGTAATTTCACTGGAAATCTCGCTGAACTTCTAACCGCGAATCTATCTTCCTACAAAATTGCGATTTTCTAAGTCAAACTAAAACAAATGTTCAACATTACTGGAAATTAAACTTAACAATGTTTCGGGGGGGGGGGGGGGGCGACTTAAACTGTGCCTCTGGATATAGACATACGTAAAATTTTGGAAGGACCACTTGGGTAAATAAAATCATGATTTCATTCACTTCCAATCTGTGTACATACTAAAATTAATGCTATGGACAGGGCATGAAGGATTAGCTCCCTTGTTTTGAGGGCATACTTTTAAGGCAGTTGTCAATGCAGATTAATTTGTCTTATTATTGATGCATACATGTTATGTTTTGTGAATATTTTTGTGCATGTAAAAATGAATATATGTGTAAAGAATGTCAGTCACACAAATTATTAATAAAGGTTTTGGTATTCCCCAATTGGTTGTAAACAATATTTCCACATCTTAAACTTTGTTTGAAGATGTTGCACTTAATATAGTTACTACTGTTGCATGAATTATTATTTATCATGTCTTGTGTAGTTATCGAGACTTTATATGTATATTAATTGCGATTATCTGTATATGTGTTGAGCAATAAATTGAATTTGAATTGTGTATATGTATATATATTATGTAATGGAAAAAGTCAGTGTTTGGCATAGCGTGAAACATATGTTGTTTTTCTATTGATTTTGCTAATTTTATAGCATGTATATTATTTTCCCAAGCCTGATTCGCGAATTCCAGCCATAATTTCCTTCAATGGCAATTGTCACAGTCCAGATGTTCTCCAACAGCGAATGATTCACGGGTGAAGGCTGCATATGGTGACCCCGTGATTTTAGTTGATCTGTTAACCAATCAAATCCGGGGAAGATCATATACCCCTTCCAATAAAAAATGTTGGCATCAGTGCCATAGTCCAGCTACGGAACATTCTGTTTTACTGCAGGAAATAATCAGTCATGTTTCTTTATGGGATCCAAGTTTTTTCCAGTTATTTGTGATGTCAGAAAATTAGTCAATGATTTAATAATCTTTTTTGCAATTTTTATGCAATTTCACTAAAAAAAATTAACCCAGTGTATTTTTGTTAACATTGACAGGTGAGCCACAAAGCCTGCATTTCCTCTTTCTGTTTTACTGGAGGAAATAATCAGTCATGTTTCCAGTTATATGTGATGTCAGAAAACTAGTCAATAATCTAATGCTCTTGTTTGCAATTTTTATGCAATTTCACTAAAAAAAATTAACCCAGTGTATTTTTGTTAAGGATTGGCAGGTGAGCCACAAAGCCTGCATTTCCTCTTTCAAATACATTTTCTTATTTTAAAATTAAAATGATCTTTATATTATATTTTTATTTTATCAAAACACATTGTCATGTTGTGAGGTCTGTCATTTTCAGAAATTAATAATACCGGTAAATCCTTTCCCCACCCTGTCTCTCATTGACCTACTTCAAGAAAAGTGTTCCTAGAATAGGAAGGATTCTAAGAAACACGCAACGTTTCCTGTATCAACAATGGCAGCTTCCTTGCTTACTCGTTTCGGTTTGCTGAGGCGATGTAATTCAAGTTTATCTCAGATATCCAACATTGGCAGGAGATCCTTAGCCACTACAGTATTCGAGGGCAATGACGAGTTTCAGTTGAAATATTTAGACGGAGAAAGCGAGGGTAAAATAATCATGAAAAATTAGGCTCAAAGTTCAACAGTTCATCTTGTCAAGATAGCCTTTATGATTACTATCACATGTGGTGTATGCACAAATTTATCTTCCTTGACTATTGCTGACTTACGCGATTCAGAAATGCACAATTAAGAAAAGAAGCAATGGTTTATGAACATAACAATGTCGTAGTTTAACCCTTTCCTAGGAAAAAATCTACTCTTGCTACAGTGTGCCTATGAACAGATGAAGATAGAAGCACATTGTTAAGAGTTACAGCATAAAAAATCTCAAAGAGTCGCCCTGAAGACAGGCTAGTGCAAAGAATACAGGTTGCATCAGATAATGGAATGCATAATCTCAGTCTGTTGTTAGCTGCACCAACTTTTAAAATCTATTCACAACTGTTTTATTTCATAATAATTTTTACTGTAAACACAGCAAATCCTGTATTAAAGACCGCCTCTATATAAGGATCACCTGCCTTTAAGGGCCAGTAACAGTTTATCATAATTGCTCTTAATACATAACTATTTAACCTGTATGTAAGGGCTACCTGCCACTTTTACTGGCTTCCTTGGGTGACCTTTATAGACAGGTTCGACTGTAGTACCCATAACTAGCACAAGCCTTCCTTGTTTTGCATTTCTCAAGGTACGGAAATACAGGAACAAGCTTGAGGAATATATACCTTAAGGAAAGAAGAAAAATCTTGTTGTGCAGTATTTCACATACATATTTCAATACTTCTATACTGCCTAGGGCAGATTTTCATTGAACTTTAAGACTGTCCTTTTTACTGGTATGCTTTTTTCAGCAAGAAAAAATGAATAAATATTGTCAGTGAACTGATTTTTCACACTAGTTTCTGCATTAAGTGGTATTCCAGCCTAGGTTGTGAGAAGCCATTGTCTTAGACCACAAAATTTGTCCAAAGCATGAGACTACATACATTTGACAAATTTTAAATTTCCAACTTTCTTAGATCTTTCTTTTCTATAAGAGTTAAGAATTTGCATTAAGTAGACTTTGTAGATTATTTCTATCTATAACTAGTACTGTATCTTTTTTTCAGGAATTGCATTGTTTTTCATGAATAGACCACATGCTAGGAATGCTTTTGGTAGAAAGTTTTTAGCACAGGTAAAGATATATTTAACTTGTATTTTGACATCAAATACTGGTACACATAATCATGACCTTGAATGTTCTTCACATACAAAATTGACATATCGCCGACCACGCCCACAATGTTCCAACAAAAGTTTGGCATGCTTGAATTACACACAAAAATAACGAAAACTTGGCCAGAATTGATGTCACTGACACTAGTACGTCATTAGTTGCCATGACGCTGGTACCATGATAGCAGCCAGTGTTGGAACATAAAAGGCATGCCCAGCGATATGTCAATTAAAAACAGCAGTACAGTCAACTTCAGCTTACTGACAGTCCCCACAAAGAAGCTGCATAAATAAACAAATGGTAACTGCCAATGGAAATAGACAAAAACATTTATACAGAATAAAAGGAACTTTTTTGTATAGCTTCTATATTAATTTTCAAATATAACTTTAATTTTTTTTCAGAACTTCTAATAATAATAATTATTTATTATGTACATTTTTATTCAGAACTGCCAATAACAATTATTATGTACATTAAATCTCAGCCATTGCAGAGAACATTCTCAACTGACATCCAGATCAATCTTGACAGACACAAAAACAATAGGAATCACATGACGTTATGTTAGATTTTTTTTACTTTAGCTGGTAAAGAATTCATGTAATTATTATGATAATCTTTACCAATTTAGTATTGTTCTAGTTATGTATTTCTGGCTTTCATAGAATTTAGATTCAAAAATATATACACAAAGTTCACAGATACATTGTATATACAAAAATCAGACTCTTAGAACTGAGAGATGGCCATGCAAAATTAAAACAATTTCATTGACATGCTATGATAAATTATGATATATACATATGTATTTACAGTATAAAGAGAGTGTAGAGAAGGTTAGGTTTGACAAGAACATTAGAGTAGTAATACTATGTAGTGCTGTACCAGGAACCTTCTCTGCAGGTTGGTGTTATATATATTTAAGCTCACCTGAGCTGAAAACTGAAAACATACTGTAAAGGGGATTATTTTCATGGGGTGAAAATTTAGCAATTTCTGAAATCTCATTCTGCGTGGGTGTAATTTTCACGTAACCAATATAAGTGGGTGTATATTCTATATTTTATGATATATTACCTGTATGGTAGACATTTTTGCATAGGTGAAATTTTTGCGGTAATTTTTTTAGCATGAAATAGGCGGAAATTTTAACCACATGAAAATTTCCCCCTTTTCAGTAATTGCTTGTCATAGTACATGTATGATATATATATATCCTAATATTACTCTAGCTTGTTCAACCTAACTCTTGGCTAATGTGCTAAGTGTATCTTGTTTAAACCATTTACTGTTTGCTAAATTAAATGAATCTACTAGTGGTATTTTGTCTTCTCTTCCAGTTTGTTAGACCACTATGGTAGAGTGCTCCCTATATATGTGGGAGGTTGAGGTTCAAACCCCAGCTTGGTATGAACATACTTTAAAATAGGTAGTCACTGTTCTTTTGCCAAACATTCTGCATTTGGAAATGAAAGTGACATGCCCTTTAAAAGAGAGCTTGAAAACGATGACCTGTGTCATGGTAGGCATGGAACCTTCCCTGCACATTGACCTGAGCCCACAGCAAAGGTCCAGATTTCTGTCACTTCACCTATAGCAGGTGATGCCTCAATATAAGTGAAATATTCTTCATTGGGAGTAAAATCGAGTCCAATCCAATGAAGACATATGTTTTCACTGGCAAATATTTGAAGGAAAGAGCACAAGGAAGTGGCTCTGTTTGTAACAGGATTACAAGCTGTTTTACATGTGTAAACAGTTAATTATATCCGTTTGATATATTATAGGGGCAGATTTGAAGGAGAGAGCTCAGATGACTAACGATGAAGTAGGTCCATTTGTAGCCGGATTACGAGCCGGGGTATCAGATATGTCTAACCTACCACAGCCTACTATAGCTGCCATTGATGGGTTTGCTCTAGGTGGAGGGATGGAAATAGCATTGTCCTGTTGTATGAGAGTAGCATGTAGGTATATTATTTTGCTGATGCAAATTGTAATAACACACACACGCACACGCACACACACACACACACACACCACCCACACACACACACTCCACAAAGTGACATAATTCTCCAAATTTCTTTCAACATCTTACAATTTTGTTTCATACCTTGCGCTTCCCGTCATTGTCAGAATAATGAGACACATAAGTTATGGATAAATCTTATTATGGACCCATGGGTATATTTATTTGATTTTTCTGACTCATCTCTGTAATATAAACTCTTTAGTGGATTTATCAATTGTTTTTTTTAAAATTATTTTGCAACATCATTACAGAATTTTATATCATGCTGCTAAAATCTCATACCAATGAATTAGATGATACAACATAAGGCTTCATATTTATCAACTGCATCCCCATCCCAATTTTGCATATTAACGACTTTAGTATTTCATAATTATTATTTCAGCTGACAGTGCTAAGATGGGTTTGGTAGAAGCTGCATTAGGGCTTATACCAGGAGGAGGTAAATGTTATATGTTTTAATTGTGTATGTCATTGTCTTCGGGGCTTGAAACTGAAGGTCCAAAACCACCAGCTTCCTCCTTTGGTCTATAAACATTTTCCAAAAATTGATAAATATTTATGAACAAACTATTTTAAAATAAAATGGCAAGTTAAGTTAATAGATGTACCTGTACTTGTTCTGAAACATCTGTTGTATTTTTGTTTTAGGTCATTTGGTGGTCCTAGACAAGTGGACCAAAAATAGAATTTAAGACCCCTGTCTGTTCTTATTTTTACTTTCATCTTCATCATTACAATACCGCATGAGACCTCTTTTTTCATGGAATTTTGAATTGATATTGTTTGGACAATTGTTTGTATACTGTTTGTCTTGTCAACATAAAATTGTGATTTCCTCCTACAAGAACAATAGAAATAATTAGAACCATGTCATAGTGCATCATGAAACAATTGATTATTTGACATAAATTCAGCAATGTCTAATCTCTAACGTCAAATAGCAGAGAACTTTTTATGCCATTAGACGTAACCAAGGCAACATTATTTCTCTGACAACAAATAACAGGAAAACTTTCTATATCCAGATACAAAAGCAAAGATTTCAAACCAGACTTCCAGAGTAGCCTATTGTTATATAGACTTTATTTGAGCACTTCCAGGCCTTATTATTTTCTTCATCGCCTGTCACTACTGTCTTCTATTTCAGGTGGTACACAGAGAATGGCCAGAGTTATAGGACCAGCCAAAGCAAAGGAGCTTATTTATACAGCTAGAATGATTACTGGCACTGAGGCTTATAGTCTGGGATTACTGAATCATGTAGTAGAACAAAACCAAGCTGGAGATGCTGCCTTCCAAAGATCTCTAACATTAGCACAGGAAATACTTAAATCGGTATGTGTCCTCTAAGGCTTACGATAGGAGGGGCTGGGCAGGGGTAGACAAACTCCATCGCCACCACTTTTAATCTTTAGCATTAGCACAGGAAATACTTAAATCGGTACATCTTCTAACACTTATGGTAGGAGGGGTTGTGTGGGGTTGACAACCACCATTGCCTGGCAATAACATAAATTCCCTTGTATATGGATTGCAGATAAATATTGTTGTAGGACAAGTGAATCAACTGATCCAACCTGTCTTTGGGAAAGTGCCTTACAAATATATTTGTCTACCCTTGCCATATTTGACATTCTCAAACTTCAGATCATGTGAAATAATAAGAATCCATTATAAATATCCATATAGGATAGAGAACTCTAGTAGAAGGAGTTGAATATTTTAGTCTGAGACAGAGCTTGCATTATTTTTCTTCCATTTTTATGCCAAATTGCCAATGTTTGGCTTCAAATTTGATTTACATAGGTGTTTGCATATGTTTGCAAAGTCTTAGCATTGTAATTCAACAGTTTGAATAAAAATAGGCATGATCATCGTAAAGACTGTACCTAAATTTGATTTATATAAAATGTATTAATTAGAACTAAAAATTATTCATTTCAAAATCCCAGTGTTAATATTTAAAATACATTAAAAATGTCTGAAGTATGGAGGTTTCTGTGTCATTTTCCCTTCAGGATGTCAACTTAATAAGATGCAGGTAATAGAATACAACACAAACTTGTTATATAATCAGGCAGTGAGATTTTACAAAGACAGGGTTTTTATAAATGACCATGTTTAATTTTACAAGTTTTGATATATAGAGTTAATTATTTTGTTTTCTGTATTTTTTCAGGCACCTATTGCAGTCAGAATGGCTAAACAAGCAATCAACAGAGGTCTTGATGTAAGTCATGTTTAAAAAGCGTAAAATTTAAAGCATTTTACTTTTCTTTGTAAAATTAATGACAATGGAATTAAAAAAAATTTGCAGAGTTTATATAGTGAGGTATCTTGGTTTCTGAAGTTCTATAGATGTATCGTTTTATTATTGACACCAGTATAATTTTATCATTAAGATACAACATTAGCAAAGGAACATTAATTTGCCAGAACATGGTCCCGTTTGAGCTGTGTATATTGTAACTGGGTGGTCAAATTTGTGCCCAAATTGCCATTTTGGTTCACATACAACATGCATTTGAAAACAATAACACTGGTTTATATTCCACAAGATTTTAGTTTCATTAATTATTTATTTTCAAGCATTAAGTTTTGCATTATTGTAAGATGTTTTTGAATTTTATTCTGACTGAAAGTTGACATTTTTCTCATTTTAGGTGGACCTAAATACAGGATTACAGTTTGAAGAAGCTTGTTATGCTCAGGTTTGTTTGAAATTATGACTGTCCTTATAGTGCTTAAATGTCAAAACAGGTGTTCCATCAAAGTTTGATGTGAAATAAGAGCTCTGTATAGTCGTGTATAATACACCTGTAACATGTTTGTCCACATGCAGATTTCATTATGTGTTATATTGACGTAATACTGTCTAACTTTGTTCTGTGGCTACATCCTTACAAGGTTTGGTTTCAATGTAGTGTTTGGAAACACTTCCTGCTCTGCATATCTCAATATTACAAACATTCATGGGAATTTAGCTCTTGTTTTACATCAACAACAGTAAAACTACATTGTACTACTTGTATGCACAGTAAACAGCAAGACATTATCAAAATGACATCTGCACGTGTCACAGACATATTATCCCCACGATGCATAGTGGTATAGAGTGGAATAATGGCATTTTTTGCCTCAGTCAAGATTCTTTTACTTATATTGAGGAGGCCAGTTTTGGATAGTGGAGTGGAGTCATGGTGTTTTATGCATGACCCAGTCAAAATTCATTCACATTTATCGAGTTGGACAGTTCAGTGTTGGTGTAGGGAACTGTAGTCCCTAGAGAAAACCACTCATCTGCAACAAGTAAACTGACATACTTTCTCACACTAGGTAGGATCTGCCCTGAGTGGGATTGGTACCTAGGCTTTGAGAGGCACTGTGATCAATAAGGTGGTCTTAGTAGGATCTGCCCTGAGTGGGATTGGTACCTAGGCTTTGAGAGGCACTGTGATCAATAAGGTGGTCTTAGTAGGATCTGCCCTGAGTGGGATTGGTACCTAGGCTTTGAGAGGCACTGTGATCAATAAGGTGGTCTTAGTAGGATTTGCTCTGAGTGGGATTGGTACCTAGGCTTTGAGAGGCACTGTGATCAATAAGGTGGTGATTATGACTACTCGTCTACCCAAGTCTCTATTGGCACCAAGGCATTTTGTGTTGCTATTATTACATGAAGACAGGTGTCCTCTGTAGAGTGTTTTAATTACGGTACTAGTATTTATTGTAATTATAGGTTATTCCAACAAAAGACAGAGTTGAAGCTTTGAAGGCATTTAAAGAAAAAAGAAAACCAAAGTTTATTGGAGAGTAATAGCTAGGACATATTACAAGTTCAAGTGTGTTTGTTAAATATATAAATGTGTGTGTTTGCATGATAGAATTTACCGAAATCATGAGCAAAGATTTTGTAGAATTTGACTGAATCGAGATTAGATTGGATTTTGTTTTTAATTGGTTGATAAAGAGTTGATTATTGCCAAAAACATGTATGTCTGATGCATTTAACATGAAAAATGTTTTTTATAATCATAGAAAATGCATTTAAAAATTCTTATGAAATCATTATGCAATATTATATATATTTTCTTATTTAAAAAAAAGTGAGAATAATTTTAGGTAGTTGATCTACTTTTGCCATTCCAAAACAAGTAATGTCTTAATTTTGCTAATACTCAAATCATGTTGATTTTAGTGAAATGATTTTATCTAGTCTTTCTATCACTCAGGGATTTCAGGGATAATTTAATGCTTATTGATTACTGGTAATGGGGTTCGCCGCTGTACCATGTGATCAATACCTCTAAACGTTTGTGGGGAACGTTTTGGAAAACGTCAACGTCATAGATTCCCGTAATGACGTCATTCTGCGGGAAAACGTCATCTCATGCAATTCCATATCCATTGAAAATAGGTGTTCCACACAAACGTTAGAGGGTATCATGTGGTACAGCAGGGAACCCCATTATATTGCTCATATGAAGTGGGGGACATTATAGTGTACCCAATTCTTCTGGCCATCATTAACCCGCTGCTTTTCTTGATAACTGTTTAACAGATCTTCATAGGTACAATATTTATTTAGTTGTAGTAGATGTGTTATTGGCTGCTCATATTTTGATTATGCACATACACATAATTGGGGTTCAAAGGGCTATGTTTGAGATTCGTTTGGGGGACATTTTTAAAATGGCATCCTGTATTAGTTGTAACTTGTTACGATTAAAAATAGCAATATATCTAAATGACAGTTTGAAAATATTAACTCATTCAATCAAACCGAATAAAAAAATACATGTAAAACAGTGTATACCGGTATATATATAATCAAGTTTGCCTCTATTGTTTCACTGAATGCTGGTATTTATCATTAAGATATTAATGGTTGATCTAATTAAGCAGAAATTATAATAATGATAAAATTTATCAAATAAATAATCTGTGATACATATTATAGTTTGTTTTTGTCTATTAATATTACTTTTTATGTAGAGATAACAATTGAAGGCAGAATTTATTTGCATATTTCACTTGTCTTCAAATGAAAACTTCATTTTGCCCGAGTCTAGATTCTTTTACTTATATTGAAGACAGTCAGTTCTGGGATGGTAGAGGAAACCACCAGAGAAAACCAACAACCCTAGGCAAGGGAACTGACAAACTTTCTCACATTAGAATCTGTCCCAAGTGGGATTCAAACCAAGGTGATGAGAGGTGCTGTGATCTGTAAGAGTGTTTAGACCACTCGGGCACCAAGGCCTCCCTATAGCTAATTTATGATATTTCCTGTACAATTTGGAAGCTGTATGTTCATTCCTCATGTTGGTCTTTACACCAGTATTTGTTGCCTTTACTTTAAATGGTTTAAAGAAGTGAAAATCACCTGCCCTTCCATTTCAGACAAGACTAAAACCAGGCTTCTTGCCAAGTTAGCATGACATGCCAAAGAACCTTACTTTGTAAGGCCATTAGTTTACACATTTGGTGAAAACTCCTTTGATGGTTTAAACTGAATACTGAGGCAAGCAATCCATGATACAGAATTCTTACTGTATGCTGCCATCATCCATAGATTTTTTCCACTGCCTTTGTTAGAAAGAGGGAGAAGTTAAATTTGAAGTTCTGTCATTCAAGGAACTTCTTGTTCGGATTAATTCTCCAAAACCATGAAGCACTTTTCTACAAAACTTATTAGTAACCCAGTTTGTTTACTCATTTTCCTGGGAGTTATGACCCTTTGAACATTAAATACAAATCATGAAAAGGTACCAACTGGCTTGGGATCTTTATTCACTGAACCTGCTTGTGATTTATGCAACTTTTCCTATAGATGGTGATGTTGCAATTAAAATAATCTTGACTGAAACAAAACACTCAAATATAGAATTAATTTTTTTGTAAGATGAGCTTGAAAATTTATTCTCCAACTGCTGTGGAGACCACAATTCCTCTAACCATGATATCAGGCTAAGGCAGGTCCTAGCATGTCAAAGTTTTGTCGGTAAACTTGCCAAAGGTCAGTGGATTTCTCTAAGTACTTTTAAGTTTCATCCACCATCCCAGAAATGATTGCCTCAACAAAAGTGAAAGAATCTTGACTGGATGTAAAACAACAGTACTCGACTCCACTATCCCATAACTGACTTGGACTACTTTGATATCAGTGAAAGAATTTTGACTGTGGCATGAAACAGCATTACTCCTCTCTCTCTCTCTCTCTCATTGCTATGGAAAGCACACCACAGACTAGTAAGAAACAATACAAAGCCTACACTCTTTGAGACTTGTTTCAGGTATTTTATTTTCAGAAGATATTTTTCTTCACTCTTTAATAATACAAAGTGTATTTTGTCACAGTAAACAGACACATGCATTATAGTTGTAATACAGTATAACATATATGTATTTATATAATAACCTTGTTAGTGTAATATGGCTATAGTTCTATCATGCTTTTAAATACATTTCTTACATTTTAAATATTCATCTTTTACAAAAACACATTTGTTAGAACTAATACCATAAATATTTCTTAACCAAATTCAACAGTTGACAGGATTATTCTTACTACACGTTTTTCTCATATCTGTCGTAGTTCAGGTCGATTTCTTACCATGACTTTGAATTTGAATCTTGTTCATCAAGAATCTTTTAGTATGCTTTACTGATTCATAAGAAAGATTTTTGTTAATTTTGTAAAAATTGCAACAATTCTTTTCTCACCAAGTAAACCAGCCTTTTGTAATATGAGTACAAATTGAAGGATGAACGTTTGTTTCATGACATTACCCATAACCACTTCCAGTTGATTATATTTTATATTCATATACTGATAGATACAAAGTATGTGATGCAATTCAATCGGAAAGACAAGTATTCATTGGTATAAACATTTATTTATGATTGTACAGTACAGTACTAACCATAATGGAAGAAACTTGGGTATAAATATTTCTTAGTATTACTTATGGTAAATGAAAAAAAAAAAACAAAAAACTTTGCAGTTAAATTTTTCTCTTCCAAAATAGATTACACCCAATACTAAATGAAGTTTATAATTAATCATGAATATTTGGTATGAATAGCTTGAGCTTTACAGATATATCTTTTTCATTGATGATTTTTCTTTAAATTACATAAATGACATATAAAATTGGTTCACTGAATATAAAAATTTCTATATTTTGAAATATAGGAAGAAATAATTCAAATGAATGTAGCTGCATTGTTTATATTAGTGAAAAAAATAAATCATTTTGGTGACATCATAAATAGGGATTAACATTCGTGCATTATCAAAACACGCTCACACAGACACCCACATGCACACACAAGTTTTCTATTGGATAACAAAATAAATAAATCCTAAGTTATTCAATTCATTGAAACTAAACAACCTTTAATCTTGTATTATAATCTTTGACCTCACTTAGCTACCAATCAAAATAAATACAACATTCATTTCACAGAAGCTATATAACCTTTAACCTCACTCGGTTACCAATCGGAATAAGTATCACATCAACTAAATAACCTTAAACCTCACTCAGCTACCAATCGGAATAAGTATCACATCATTCATTTCATGGAAAGTAAATAACCTTTAACCTCACTCAGCTACCAATCAGAATAAGTTCATGGACACTAAATAACCTTTAACCTTGTATTATAACCTTTAACCTCACTCGGCTGCCAATCAGAATTAGTATCACATTCATTTCATGGAAACTAAATAACCTTTAACCTCACTCGGCTACCAATCAGAAAAAGTATCACAGCAAAAAAGGATGAGCTACTAGTTTCACAGTTACATAATTCATTTACACTGATGATGAAAATATTATCATATCAAACAATGTCTGAAGCATATCTGTTTGCAACAAGTTTCAGAGAGTATAAGTTTCTATTTGAAATAAATATACGTGTACACGTATTAATGACATTTCTGTTCATAAACAGAAATACTTCTTGTAAATTTTGATTATGGGAAGTTTGGAATGTCAATGTAATAGTGGAAACAGTTAACTTTTAAATATATTTTAAAAATGTTTCTGGTTAGGCAGACTGAACTTTAAGACTGAATTCTGCTGACCTTTTAACTTGACACTTTCTAATGGTAAGAAAGATCATCCCAGGGGTGATCATCTACCAAAAAGTTCTGAATTACAATATATTCATTGTCTGATCTAGCTATTGTAAAAAAAAATGGATAGCTTAAGTTCCAATTGTTAAGTTGTTTGGCAATCATGTATATCAAACAGCTATCAAATCTTTATAATTATAATTATGACAAATATACATCTAGCATAATATATCATCTAGTTTCCACGGTAATGAGACATAACATATAAATAAACTATGAAAACATAACAATTTTGATTGTACGCTTTGATGTAATGTCAACATTTTGCACAGCCCTTGATAAATGAAACTAAAAACATTTACTGTGATATTCATTACACCTGTCTAAATCAGAACATGGGTACCGCTACACAAAACACCTGTCTAAAACAGAACATGGGTACCAGTACACAAAACAACTGTCTAAAACAGAACATGGGTACCGGTACACTAAAAACCTGTCTATGCTTCAAAAACTCTAGTATTTGGAAACTTTAAATGGAAAACCAATCTAAACTTGACAAACTCTAAACTAACTACCAGTATATAACTCTTGTATCTAAATTATTAGACCAGATATTCAGTTTAAACAGGCGCTACTGTATCTTATATATATTTCATGCGTTTATAAGAGCATTAAAATGGTTGAAATATAAATGTTTAGAAGGGAGATAACTCAGTCAAAATCTGTCATATGGAAAAGTAAAGATGAATGTGTAAATAATATCAAAATGATTGGAAATGAGCATTACTGTATAAGTGTATAATTCTTTATACCGGGTATATAGTTATCACAAATTACACTGAGCAGTTTAAGGAATTCTGGTTAACATAATTATTTAAATATCAAAGTCGCTACAGTTCCCACTCGTAATCACTTTGGTCTGGAGATTGATATAAAGAAAGTCTTATTGCTCGTTGTCTTTTCTCAAGCCCCATTTGTATGGCAGCCATGACATCATTTTCATGTCTTTGAGATCTTTGGATGCTTCGGAGTGGATGAGGTGACTGAGATCGACTACGAGCATATCGCACGACTCCGCCCCCTCGTACAAATTGTGAATAATCTCTACCTTGACTTCTACTCCTACGCTCAAACTGCATTGCATTAGGGTACCCATCTGAGCGACTTGAGTGATGGTCATAGCGACTTCGGTGTTCTGTATGATGAGCATGGTGGTCAGATCGACCTGTGTGATGACCGACTGGAGCGGTAATAAATTCTCGTTTTGGAATACGTTGTGATTTTGGAGATCTGTGTGACAGTAACCAGTTCCCGTCGGTACTTTTCCTTCTGATGTGATTGTACATAGGATTAGACTTATTCTGAGGGCCTACCATGTCTTTATAGATATTATGTAACTGGTCAAAATGCTGATTCAATAAAGCTAATCTTTCTGGTGAAGTCTCGCGATTATTGTTTGTATCATCGAAATCAAAGTGGTTATAATCCTGCATATCTGGTGATTTCTTGTCTGGTGATAAAGTGTCTGATGGACTGAAAACATCATCTCTGTAATTAAAAATAAAAGAAAAGGTTTTAAGATCACTTTAGAAAAAAATCCACAATTTACTGGTTACAAAATCCAGAAGAACGTGAAAACGTAACCCCAAGTCGACTCAAATATGTCTAAATTGAACTATTAAAACAGTTAAGATCAAATAAACCAAATACAGTTAAAATGATTAAAGATGTAAAGTAAAGTAACTGGCAATATGATAACCATAATAAAGCTTATTTTACTTACGATAGTAACTGGTTTCTTGTTCTAACGGGTGATGATGGTAATGAACCTGAAATACAGAATAAAAAATAAGAAGGGTGTTCTCTCACAAACAGGTTATGTGTCTGCTTATGAAATTTTTATAGAATGCACCAATTCCTATTGATTAATTTGATAAATTTCAAAGGGAGATAACTCAAAATAATTCTCTCAACACCTAACACCAGCATCATACGGAATATGATGACAGCTACAACACCACTGAACCAAATTGGGACATTGGGACCTTAAACTTGTAACTAGCCTATCAAAACTAGAACTGTCATATTTTAAAGATGGATGAACAGAAACAAGATGTAAATAAAATCATTTTAACAATCATCTACAGCATTTAGAAAATCGCTTAGTACCAGTATTACATTTTTAACCTCTAATTTTATATCTGTGGTGTTAATGATAATATGGATTCTTAAACGTTCATCTTGTGGAAAAAATCTTGCTGAAATACATTCAAATATTTCATATACATGTGTATGGATATACAGAAAAACCTCATTATAATGCTCCTTGATAATTTTGCCACCTTGCTTACAGTCCCAAAATCTATTTCTTCTGTTTTTCCTTGTAAGCCTCCCTTAAAAATATAGCTTGTGACATCTCGATTTAAGTGAAACATTCTTGACTGGCACATAAAACCATATTCAATCAATCAATTAATCAATCAATCAATCAATCAATCAATCATGAGCCTCCCTCAATTTATCGCCAAACCACTTTATAATGCCAAAATCTGACTTAACAAATGTCAATAAATTGATGTTTTACTGTAAGTTCATTTTATGAGTAACAAATAAAGATACATACCATTATTTATGTATCTTTTGACACGAAGAATTAGACGTTTTGCTTTGGTAAGGCACATGATCTGTTTCTCTGATAATGTCCGAACATCAATATGGTCAATCTATAAAAAATAAGTTTAAGAATGAAAAATACCATATATTAAATACTGGTATACATGATATTATTATTATGATGTCTTACATGTCCTTTATCCAAACAAAAATGGCTGAAAAATATAGAAAGTACTTTCATGTCAAAGAACCAACTCCCGACAGTGATTTCCATGTGGAAATATACAATCTAATATTTTATATAAATTCAAAAGATACATTTTTAGCAATAAAACATGTACAAAGACAAAATCTTGTATCATGTGTAAAATCTTGTGTTTTGGGAGATGATATTGGTTTGTTATAGCATGAGATCATACAATATTTCTTAAAAACAGAGTAAAGAACCACTTGTTTAATAGCATCTAAGTAAAGGTTTACAGATTTTTTGTAGGTAAATATTAAAAGAATCTTACACCGGTAACAGAGTAAGACAGAGATATCTCAAACGAGAATGAATATTTTCCTGTCCAGAACGAGCTTTAGCGAGTTCTGAACATTGAAAATATTCATCCGAGTTTGAGATTAAAAGAATCTTACACCGGTTACAGGGTAAGATAGAGATATCTCAAACGAGGATGAATATTTTCCTGTCCATAACGAGCTTTAGCGAGTTCTGAACATTGAAAATATTCATCCGAGTTTGAGATTAAAAGAATTTTACACCGGTAACAGGGTAAGACAGAGATATCTCTGTCTTACCCAGTTACTGGTGTAGGATTCTTTTTCTCACACATTTGCAACACAAAACATGATTTGTAAACAAAAAATTGCATCAAATGTTCAGTTTTCATGTCACCATCCATGCCTGCTGAAAATGACGTAATCAATTAAGCATGTGTAAGTGATTGTGACGTTGAAAATATTGTTGGTTGACTTCGGAACTTTTCTCATGTTATTAAGTCCTCCAAACGACAAATCTAGAGCAGGTATAACTACGCGGGAAATTCAGTATGTAGCCTGTCTCAACCCTAGGGTGAGACAAGGAAATCCCACATGGGTAAAAACGCAGGATTTCTTTGTCTCATGTGTGAGAAAATTATATCTATGTTGTACCTTATATATGATATCGTTGGCATGTAATCCAGCCTTCTCTGCAGGAGAGTTCTCATCTACTTCTTTGACTATTAATATCTTACTTCTTTCATGTCTAAAAATAATCAATAAATAATAAGAATTGAGTTGAGTAAAGAACAGGGTTCTATATCACGCCATGCCTACCAAAAGAACAGTGACTTTCATTTCATAATGCTGATTGCTTGGCAAAAGAAATGTCAGAACCCACTTCGAGGTCTTGAGTCAGACCTGGCTGGAGAATCTCCCACTAACTGAGCGAGCACTCTATCAATTAGCTACCACAGTGATAAAAATAACAGAGCATCATTATGTATAGAGTAGTGTTGGTGTTTTACTTCCAAGGCAAGATTCTTTCACTTATATCAATGTGGTTAATTCACAGATGTGGAGAAAACCAGAGTGTCAAGAGAAAACCACCGATCTTTGGCAAGTGAAACTGACAAACATTTTTACCTGGACTCGAACCTAAGCAGTGAAAGCCATTGTGATTTGTATAGGCTTTTATAAGATAATACAGTAAAATATAAACATTGATACAGGCTTAATGACATCACAAAAATAAGCCTTATTTTCCCACTCATTCCTGCACAGAAAAATAACCACAGCGTTGCAACAGATTCATAAAAGTAACCATTTCGTTATAAACATTTTAACACCATGGAGATAAACACAACACGTAAAGTTATAAATACATGTACATAAATAACTAACCTATGTGTAAGACAGCCCAGTCTGCCATTACTAGGAAATACAATGACCTCTAAATCATCACTCGGTAAACTTTCTGTTCTCGTCAACAAACCTATATATACAAAGATGAAAAATTTATCAAGAGTTATCTCCCTTACACAAGAAATTTAAAAGAAACTTAATTTTTTTTAAAAACCCAAATATAGAATAATTACGGTATACAGAAAACTGAAAATTTCATCAAGAGTTATTTCCCTTACATAGGCAAATTTTCTTCACATATTAACATAAAATTCACATGAAAATTTTAGATGAAGTGAAATTAATGTTAAATTCACATGGATGTGTGAAATTCATATGAAATGAGATTCATGTTGAATTGTTGAGATTTCCCTATCTGGCACCACAAGTAATGATAGATTCTTCTGATCCTACATTTAATTATTAACCATTGTAGAATAATTACCAGCACTATTAGGTCTTTGTATAGACTGTACCATCATGATGATGTTCCAAGCGTTCCTCATCAGTGTGACGGCCTCAGCATGTGTCATATCACTAAAGTCTGTACCGTTTACTTCTAGTATCTTGTCTCCATTCTTCAAACCCTGTCAAAATAAAAACAGAAAAAATAAATACAAATTTATACAGACTTGCTCAAATAGCATCTAGATTATCCTATCCCCATTCTTCAAATCCTGTTAAAATATAAACAGGAATTTATACAGAATTGTACAAATTAGCATTAAGATTATTAAAAAAATTCGAAATCTGTGCTTATGTTTCAGACTGGGTTGCTCAGTTGGTAGAGCAGTCACCTGTAGTGTGGCAACACTACAACACTAAATTGTTTTCATACATTTCATTGTGCGTCAAGGATTTCAAAACTATTCTATAATGCTGATTCTACATCAAAACTTATTGGCTACATGTCGTTATACATCACATTTGTAATTTTCCAGCAATTTAATTGAAACAAGACACAATTTAGTTCATCTTTCCAGAATTCATATTTACACAAAATTAGGTCATGCATGTGTGATTTTGTGCAAAAATATTTGATTCATTTTGTACTATCAGTACTTAAAGAATTCTTTAGTGTACAATAAACACTTTTGTAACAATTTTTAACTTTGTTATATAGTGACTTTGTACAAGTTTTAAACTGCAAGACTAATAGAATCTGTCACCTGTTCGTGACCAATACCGTATGAGATGTGATGTAACATATATCTGCCTCGATTGGGATAAGTTACATCACATCACCCGAGACTGAGATCAACCCGTATTGGTCACAGACAGGTAACAGATTCTATTTCTCGTACCATTAAAGTGTTTATAACTGCAATACATACAAAACAAAACATGTAACCTCATGGGGCTTTTTGCATTCCTTTGGGCACCTAATGCATTGTACAAATCTGCCCTTTGAAAATAATCCCATCGACAACTCTTTAAAATTTTAAAATATCAACGATTTGTATTTAATGCAAATATAAAACAACTCTGACAATGAAATATTTTGAATAAAAGGTAAAATAAAACATATATGTAAAAAATAAATAAAGAAACGCTTTGTTTTGATGACATCAAGCACAATGCTCGGATATGTTATTCTAATTGTTCAATATGTCGCGTGAGGCAGTACCAGACAAACTGGACAAGACAGAAAAATCTAGCACTGGTGTGCACGTGAGATTTTTCTGTTCGAGGTACGAGAAAGGGTTTTATTGCAAACACTGATGTACAAGTACATCAATCTAACAGTACAAACTTACCGTATATTAGTACCGGAATATTGCGTGGGGGAAACAGCTCAAAGATAAAAGAGAATTTTTAGGAATTATTTGATTCATTCTAATACCGGTATGTTTAATCAAATCACACAGGTATGTCTGTAGCTGTAGGCCAGGTGATGATGTTTAACAGTCATGCCCATCACTAGGTAAAAGTGACAGTTTATTTACAGGTGATCATCACCAGGCCAGGAAATGTTGATTAACAGTCAATTTTAGTTACAGGTGATTAACACTTCATATTAGTTACAGGTGATTAACACTTCATTAACGGTTACTGTATCGACTGATTATTTACCGTTGTCTTAGATCAGTGATTCATGATCATTGATTATTCTGTAACCTTATGTACCAAGTATCAATTTTGTCTATCTAAATTAGAAAAACAAATCAATTTCCACATAAAATTTTTTTTTTTTTGTTCTCTTCTCCATGGTGATAATTAAATATTTTCTTTACTATCTTTGTAGTTTTTATGTCGGCTCTGAATACTGGTAAGAGTTTTTAAAATGTTTGCAAAAATTCTTTTAAAAAATCCATTTTCCTGAATACTTTCTTAAGATTTTTGGGTTTTTTCATTTTAAATACTTTAATTCAAAATAAATGAATTCGTTAAATTCTAAAAAAATTAATTAAACATAAAATTCTTTTTTAGTGATAAAAGTGTATCTTGATATGTCAATTTTCAAAACTTATGTGGAAAATAAATAGAAAATTTTTTTACAATAAAATCCTTAATTAAATTAGTTTAACCAAAACTGCAGGCAATGCCGATAGTGGATACTGGATACTCGCACCTAGGGTTTGATACAAGACTTCACTACAGGTGAGGTAAGCAAATTACAAAATCTCTGATCATCAAAGGTACATTGAGATCAATGACCAGGTAAGTTCACTAATACATGTATGGTACCATAACAAGCAGTAAATCACTATTTGGTAATACATAAATCATTCTTCTATATCAATACATGAAGGATAGATAATCTCCAGTAGAACACCCAGATAGTTTTCACCAAATTTATAGTGGTCTGGGTAGCTATGTTGGTTGAATACTAATACTTTTAGTGCAAGAGGTCCCTTGAGTGGACCGAGTATGACCCTGCATTTTTTATCCATTTTGTAACAATTAAATATGAATTCGGAGCCATCACAGCATCCAGCCAACCAATTACATGTTTACATGTATAAATATTTTTTTCTAAGTAACAGGTACAAAAATTAAAGGATTTGTCATGACTCAAATCCAGGAATTCTTGCACTATGCATTCTTCTCATTTTTTAGAAAAAAAATTCTGCAGGCTGACATCTCACCAGGGAATCTCTTATGGACAATTATGAAATTGTTAGTCAACCACCTTTAGAGATCACAATCACAACAAACAGTAAGAGCTGAACAGACAGACACCTAGGTACATGTTTCAAGGCTTCTGGTGCTAATGATAGGAAAGTGATAATCACACTTAAAAGACAATTTCTAGATATGTGTAAATGTGATTACCGGTAATTTGTAAAAAAAAAATTGCCGATAGAACATATGGAAGATTCAGATTTCCATTACTCCAATTCAGTCATGTTTTTCCCCAGAAAAGCTGTTTATCTTTGGGCAATGTTGTTCTAGGATAGTAAAATGAAATGAGAGAACAAAAAGGTCAATTTTAGTTGAGAAGCATTTCCATTTCAAAAGTGTCCCCCAATGGAACCCAAATCATGTACATGGTCAAAACATTAATAGCCAATGACACATCTACTCCACCAAAGATTGTTTCTGTGAAGTTTCATAAAGATCTGTTAAATAGTTCTGAGAAAAGTGGCAGACAAAATGTTGGTGACAGAAATAATGTAAACACTTAGTTTGGGGTACTTAATAACAGGCAATGTCAGCATATCTTGCATTTAGTCTATCCAAAATTTCAAACATTTATAACCCTGTAACATACCTGATTTTCAGCTGGTCCGCCAGCTTCTACATTACAGACATAAATCTCACTTCCATACTCTTTTCCACCTTGAATTCCAAGCCCCAGACTTCCATCGTCATGACGCTCCAAAAATATTCTTTTGATTTGAACGTTTTTAGTATTTTTAGTTAACAAGGATGATGTAGATGCATTTATTTGTCCGTATTGTGGTGTCCATACAAACACCTCCGATTTCTGATCATCATCATCAAGAATTTTTAAAGATGTCATGTCCTCGCTATAAACTCCACTTGTCACACTTGTGCCTGGTAACGAGTTTAATTCTTGAGCATTCTTGAACTGATTATTCACTACAAATTTTTTCTCGCTTCCTCGAGACACTATTTGGAATTTTCCTGATGAATCCTGCGCAATCAATCGTGAAGTTGGAATTTCGGTCATAGAATTTCCTTTTGCAAACAGTTTATAATAAGTCTCGTAGTTTTTATATTGTAAGCTACACAAGCGGTGAAAGTCTTCCTGAAGAGCCTTTGGTAGTCTCGTATTTAATTCGACTATAAGAAGAATTTTTTCGGTAGAGTTAATAATTGGTTTTAGATGCTGGCAAAGAGAAGTAACTGATTGTGAAACACGAAAATGATGGAGTGCTTGTTTAAAATGAATTATTTCTTGTTCAGTCAGAAGTTCTAAAGCTAAATTCCTCAATATCCCTTCATTTCTGTAATTTTCTCTGGCCATCACTATTGGGATTTCTGTTCGATGTTTCCGGCGTGCCTTTTCCAGTGGTCTCCACGTCCAATGTTTATCATAAGGATGGTTCACAACCTGAAAATATTTCATTTTTGTAAAAATGTCTTAAAAATGTAACAAACACACAATTCTTCTTAACAGTAAATGAATTAAAATTCTACTATACAAATATTGTCAAATCTCCATTTTAATTAAATGCCAGATTCTTCTAAACAGTAAATTATGCAAGAAGTTAATAAACATAAATACAGTATTGCCAAATCTCAGTTTTAATTAATTTCAACATCACACCTGACCAAAACAATGTAGTACAGGTGAGAATAGGAAGCCAGAATAATGACTAAACAGTTAGCCACATCCTTGATTGTGTTTATCCCGACTCCGCCTCCAGTTAATCAGATACAACTTTATCTACAAAGTACATGTACCTGTTCACTATAATGATTGATCTCTTAACGAGAAACCTCCTCAGGTGTGTCAGGTGTATCTACAATATTTATAAATCTCTACGTTTTTTTATTTTTTAGTTTCTCACACTTTTTACAACTTTTATTACTACATATACATATTTCATCATATCTATTGAAAATGAAATATTTTCTGAAATTTTAAACTTTGAGAATTGTACAGGTATAATTCAGGTGTATATATAATTTTGATAAATGTGGATTTTGTATGTAATGATGGTTTATTATCTGTCTTTGTTCATGTATTATTATTGATCATACAACCTTTTACACAGGTGTAACCAGGTGATCAATAAAATGTCACTTAAAGGTTGTAACATTGTGTCATACGTACCCACTGTCTGAGATCTAAGTCAGTTACATCAAGATACTGTGTACTGTTTAAATTTCTGTATTTATTTTTAATTATAAATGAATAAATAAATAAATAAATAAATAAATAAATAAATGAACGAACAAATGAATGAAAAAATAATTTATGTAGTTATTCTTCATTCTTCTCAAATATCATTATTTTAACAGATTTACCAGTATCCTCTCTTAACACTAAGTTCATTGTAATTTCAAACATTACTTGAAAGATGCTTTGAAAGTTACAGTACCAAGCTGGTGCAGTTTGTGTCAAACCTTCTTAGAAGGAAATAAACATTCACTTTCACCTATTTTTAATTTTACTGAATTTTTCATTTTGACAAAACTAAATTAACAAAGATATTTACCCACACTGTGTTTTACCACTATGCATAGTACATGTGTCTATTGTCAAATAATTGGAATGTTTTTTACTTCAATAAATAACATACATGTATTTAAAAAGTTAAACAATATATTTTTGCTTTAAAAAATAATTTTGTAATTCAATATATAAATTTGACCGTAAATGCTAGTAAGTAACGATCATCAGCATGTTAAAACTCATAGGCATACTTACATTTCAAAGTGAAAAGGTGAAAATCTTTAGACGATTTATAAAATACCAAGTTGTGAGACATTTAAATCACATATACCTGTTATAAGAAGTTAAATCACACTAAACTTTATATCAAATACTAAACTTAAGACAAAAGTTTTGTTCAGTCATGTGTCATGCCTGGTGGGTGTCTATGTTTAAAGTGTGGGCACATAATAAGTGGATTGTCAACATGTTACAAAAATCCGCAGATTAAAAAACATTTGCATATATTTGAAATGCTTCAATAGACTTTAAGTCAAGGAATAATTAAAACCTTAAAATAAAAAACGGACAAAGGACATTCCAGTAGAACAGATCAAAATGATTACTTGATTAAATAAATATATATATTATATTATGATGTATTTATTGTGGGTGTTTTAACATAATAATGAAGGTTTAAAGATCTTACCCTGTCAAAAACCCCTTAATAAAACAAGTATTAATCTTTGATATTATAACATAGCATGTGTCATGTTACAAATCCTGAAACATAAAACTCTGATACAACTCAGATACATATCTTACTCCAATGTATTCAATCCTTCATGATTTTGAATGTTTTGTTGTAAATACACATTACCGATTTTTTTAAGCTGTCAACATTTCTGGACTTAATAATTACAGCTATGAATTAAGTTTTTAATCAATTTGTTCTCAACAGATTTAAATTTTAAAAACATTTAAAAAGTTAATTTAACCAAGAAATTTTTATTTAAATTTTGAATCATATATTCGTGACATCCTGTTCCATTGAAATTAATTTTATTGTTGCATGTATAAAAGTATTTGTGCAATAAGTTGGTTAACACATTATATGAAAGTTTGGTTGTACATGTACTATGAATTATATTGTAGTTAAAGAATTTGATGATTTAATTTCAATTTTTTAATTTAATCTTTATGAATTTGTTTTTGCTTTTGAATCAGAAAAGAGTATACAAAGCTATCAATAAACTCATTTTACATACATTTTACAATAATAATGAATCGATCAACTGTGAACATTTTGCATAACTTTTCTTTACATTTTTTTAATCTTATTCAAAATTATATACAACTCTAATGTACAAGGGAGACAACTCTTTCAGTAAATCATCCAGCTCTGTCTCAGCGTGTTCAATCTAGGATTTTTCAGGAGGTCCATTTTCAAAATCCTTTGTGTTCTTTGTAGGATTTTTCAGAAGGGGAAATTTTCAAAGACCTTTATCTAAAACATCAAACCATCAAAATTGTTGCATTCAAGTAATATTAAATATGGTCCACCACCATCCCTTTTACAGAACTTTTAAACAAGTCTGGCTAACAAAAAGGAAGATAATTCAGTTAGTGATTCAAAAGACATTCCTCCAACAGAAGGTTATCAATCCCCAGTATTAAATATGGTCCACCAAGGCATTAACAATGGAGTCACTTGGAAAAAACAAATGGCCAATGGTCCCTTCTAGAATAAACATTGAATCCTAATCTCTTCAAATTTAAGATTAAAATTTAAATATAAAACATACACATACCAGTTATTTAATGTTCCTTCTTTGTGAAAAATATACAGGATTATTGTTTTACCTGATCAGGGTTTCCATGACAACACAAGCACAGAACTCTCCACATAATAACTACAGGAAATACCCCAAAACAAGACAATAAATACTGAATCTGAGACTGAAAAATCGTAAAATATAAACCACCCCGAAATGATATCAGTATAAAGTCAAGATATCCACAATGGCTAATAACAAGATTGTTATCCCCCCATACTTCCCTGGAGTTATTTAAAACTTCTGTATAAATTTTCTTTGATGATATAAATCAATGTCAGAAAAGATGGTGAAAGATTTAATAACAAAATAATTATCTAAATTGTCCAGTCTCAAAAGATGACCAGTAAAGGGTCATTACCTCCCCCTGGTCATTTTAGATGGACATCAGATAGGGTGGTATTGTTAACACCCTGCAGTCTTACACGGCCATGTGTGATACTAAACACATCACACATATGTTGACAATAAAATTTTAATCTGTCTGGAGACAATTCAATATTGACATTATATATGATTGATATCATTACAAAGAAATGGAAACAAAGTCATTTCCAACAAGTTTTAACTGAAATGGAATGCTATTTTAAAAGAATCCCCATGCAAATAAACACCAACTGGGAAATCTATGTTTTTCCAGCCATGTCCATGATCAAAATAGGAATAGCCAAGGGCATATCTACTCCACCCAAAAGTTTAATAAGGAATTATTAAATAATTTCAAGAAAAGTTGAGGAAAATGTTGGCTAAAGAAATCGAGTCAAATTATATGTCTCCATCCCCCTACTCCACGTCATTTAGGGGATGTAATAATTATCAAGTTTTTGAACTGGGCACAAGACAAGAGAGAAATATGTTTTAAAAAAAATACATTTTGAAAATAACAATGAATACTGGCTATTACATTCAAACTTTGAATACTAAGATCAAGTTGTCAGTTGCAAGTATCCTATTTAACGAGATGATGATGAAGATAATGATGATGGTGGTGGTGGTTTCAAATTACATTGAAACCTATGAAAACTGAAAACATGTCAAACTGAACTTTTTTATTAAGACATACCAACACCATTGATATTTTAAAATAAACCCAATATCCGTTTAATCCCAACGGAATCTTTAGTACCAAATTTTGAATGAATTTCAATATAATTTCCTTACTTAAGAGATAAAACAAACTCACTTTTTTAAAACTCTGCTTATGGTTTTACGACTAGCTGTGTCCTATTAAATTGCTGACCTGAAGTTATTTTAATGAGAATGGTGATGTGTAGACAATGAGGCAAATGAACATACAACAGTACTAAGGTAACTTATAAGAGACAAAGTAAGAATGAGTGACATTAAATGATCAGCGACATTAAATGTTAACCCGACACATTGATGGATTAGGTGATAGCTAGATCTATAAAGGTACATAATCTAATTATGTACTGCTGCGTGGCTTTGAAAGTGATAACAAATTGTGTTTAATGAGACATAAAAATTGATTTAAAATGTCATAAAATTAACCTCAAAGCCATAAAAATGTCTGAAATGTCACCAAAAATGTTGTGGAGAAGAGATCAGAATTATCTCCCTTTGACATTGGGCCTAAAAATGCCAGCCTGATTGGAAATGAAATTAATGTCTTGCAATTGTTATTGCAATGTAATGCATGGTTTTGGTGTATAATACTGCATCAGTAATCTTTTCAGATATATTAATAAAGGCAATATTATGTTGATATTTATCAACCAAGTATAAATCCTAATGTATACATTTATATGGTGCTGGTACAAGTGTTTCTGATCTGTTCAAAATTACAAGAATGGTCCCAACCACATGCTAACAGATCACAGCCTCTTAACACCTAGGTTTGGAATCCTACTGGAGACTGATCCTAGTTTCAGAAAGTTTGCCAGTTACCTTGCCAAGGGTCTGTGATTTCCCCTGAACTTACAGCCTTGATATAATTGAAAGAATCTTGACTGGGGCATAAAAGTTCATTAATCCACTCAGAGTCTCTGCTCCACTCCAAAATATTGGCAGTAAAACATAAACTACAGTCCATTATACAATGCCAAACAGTAAAATCCTAGGACAATTCTGGGCCAATTAAGGAAAAATGAACCTGTCCCTTTTTCAAATTCAACTAACTGGGGTTGATGAACCGAGTACCACTGGTACTTGTACCATCTTGGGATTAAAGACCAACTATTCAACCACTTTGCTCAAATAAAAAAAAGTGATGTTAGTTCTAAAGACTACACCAAACATGACCTGACAGGGAAAAATGAGGTCATTTTCTACAACATAAAGAAAGAGGAATGATACATGATGAAAAATGTACAATTATAAATCAAAGCTACTGCTGCTGGAATTTAACCTTCGTTTGTCCTAATGCCCTAATTAAAATGGTCCCTAAGACATACTATGCCTAATCATGCATGAACATAAAACATGACATATTAGATGAAATAAAAACTATAAAATCACCACCCCCACCTCGCTCCATTGACTCATTCATCTAATTTTAGACATTACATGGTACATTGATCACATACGAATATGCGATGTCACGATCAAATTTGTATATATTTGTTTTTGCTATTTTTCCAAAAAAAAAAATTGTTTAGTGCACACACAGACACAGACACACACCAGTTTCAAGATTCACATTGTTAAAAGATACATAAATATACACATTTATGTTAAAATCCACCCCTACACATGCAAATGTACTCATGCACACACACTTTGTAATTATATACCGGTAGTCAGTCATCTATTTAGTGTAAAAAAGAACATGAATTTATTAAAAATTAAAAATTACAGAGGAGGCTTACAACTAAAATGATTGAAACAGACTGAGCAACATCAAAATAAGTTAAGAAAAATAAAAGGGGTGTCAAGATATTAAAAGCAATAGTATGGGTTATTTCCCTTTACTGATTTGACAACTTAGTGCATGGTTAAGTCATTTTAAGGCTTTTTGAGTCAAAGTTATAATTTTAGAGAGGTAAATATGGAAGGTCTACCAAATTTTATGCCAGCATAAATCAATTTTTTTATTTTCACATATGCATAGGCGTGTACAGCTTATAATTTATTAAAAGAAAAGAGCAATTGATATAGTTAAATTGTTAAACAAAACATCAAAGTCTTCTGTTTAAATGTCACCATGGAAATCTTTATAAAATACACCTGTCTTTTTTATTTTAGGCATCAATCTGTTATGATACAGAAATAACAATAATAATGCATTAAACGCCTCCAAAATCAACATAAGCTAGCCTACGGACATACATCGCTCACACGGAACCACTGTGTACCTGACCCTCAAAACAAATCACCAAGTTACGCTTCACACAGAGAATTAATGACATCATAAAATGATATCTGCATCATTAATTGTTATGTAATACCTCAAACTTGAAGGAGAAACAGGTAAAAGTACAAGTATATAATTACGTATAATGTCACAATGAATTATGATGAAATATGACATTTTATGTAAAATGTCGGTGTTCGTTATTTTTTGTTATATGTTATATATGTAAATGAACATGTAATTTGATACAGCTGAAAAAATATAAAAACTTGTTTTATTTTATGGATTACCCTAAAAACGTTGGAAAGATCCCTCTCTCATCAAACAAAATTTTATTTATCTATTCTATATATACGAAGATTACCTAGCTTAGTATAGTATCTCACTGATGCTGGCTGTTTGACTTGTTATACATCAAATCAGTAATTTTTCAGCTATTTGCAAAGTGATTTTTTTTTTTTTTTTTTTTGGTTTTTTGGTTTTTTAAATTTTTTTTTTTTACATTTATCTTAGGATTAATCTAAACACAGATACATGTAGTGTGCAAGTTTGTGCAAGTGTTAAGTGTTTCTGATCTGTTTTGTACTAGTATACACATACAACAAGATTTTCAGGATACTAGTTCACCCACTCGTGATGTCATTGCTAAACATCACAGAAACTCAATAAACTACTTGGTTCTGAGCTAACCAGTAAAGGCTTTTAACAAGGAAACCCCTTTTTAATTGATATTTTGGCCCTTATATCACTGCATGAGGTTCCTTGTAATTAGTACAGCCAAAATAGGATGAAGATTATTTCCCTGCTTGTTTCACTGTTGGTATATTTTGACCTGGCCCTAGTTTCACAATCATTCCTTAGCTAAGATTTTTCTTTACATAAATTTAGAAAAAAAATGGTTATCTATTTTTAGAACTACTGACGAATATTTTTATCAAAACTAAATGCAAATGTTTAAATCTAGAAGTGGCCTTAAAATGACATCTTAAATTCTTGAATAGCTTGAAAATTAACATCTTAGCTAAGGAATGATTGTGAAACAGGGGCCTGGGATTTAATCTAGAACTTTTTATGTCAATGTGCTAGCACTTACAGCAAACTTGGGTTTTAAAGCAGATTTGAAAAACAAAGTTCAAAGATGTAGAAGTTTAATGATATCTCTGTATTTAGCTTTATATATATAAATAGATTATAGTTAAAGTAAAATACAAAAAAAAAACCACAAGACAACATACTGGTAAAAGTGTGAGTGAGTGAGTAATGGTGTTTAATGTCCCAGTCAAGAATATTTCACTTATATCGAGACCTTGCCAGCTATAGGCAAAAGTGCAGAAATTTTGCCTGTGCGTTGCGCTGATGGCATTATACAGCAGGGTGCCAAGCCCATCATGACATGGAACCTCTTTTATTTTAAGTTCCCATCCGAAAGAACCGTGACTTTCATTTTGTAATGCCGAGTACTTGGCGAAAGAACAGTCACTACCCGCTTTCAAGTCTTGGGTCAGACCCGGCCGGGGTTCAAACCCACAACCTCCCACTTATGGAGCGAGCACTCTACCAACTGAGCTACCGCAGTGGTTTTTACTGGTAAAGAGGCCTTAGTGGTCAAGTGGTCTAAAGTGTTTTACGCTCCAGTCAAGATTACTTCACTTATATCAAGACAGTCAGTTCAAGGATGGTGGGGGAAAATAACCTTCAGCCAGCAAACTAAAAAAAATCTCACACTAGAATCTTTCCTGAGTGAGACTCAAACCTACATACTGTAGGTGGTGATGGGCGATGTGAACCAGGTGGTGTAAAAGCCAGCTTGGGCGATGTGAACCAGGTGGTGTAAAAGCCAGCTTGGGCAATGGGAACCAGGTGGTGTAAAAGCCAGCTTGGGCAATGGGAACCAGGTGGTGTAAAAGCCAGCTTGGGCAATGGGAACCAGGTGGTGTAAAAGCCAGCTTGGGCGATGTGAACCAGGTGGTGTAAAAGCCAGCTTGGGCGATGGGAACCAGGTGGTGTAAAAGCCAGCTTGGGCGATGGGAACCAGGTGGTGTAAAAGCCAGCTTGGGCGATGGGAACCAGGTGGTGTAAAAGCCAGCTTGGGCGATGGGAACCAGGTGGTGTAAAAGCCAGCTTGGGCGATGGGAACCAGGTGGTGTAAAAGCCAGCTTGGGCGATGGGAACCAGGTGGTGTAAAAGCCAGCTTGGGCGATGGGAACCAGGTGGTGTAAAAGCCAGCTTGGGCGATGTGAACCAGGTGGTGTAAAAGCCAGCTTGGGCGATGGGAACCAGGTGGTGTAAAAGCCAGCTTGGGCGATGGGAACCAGGTGGTGTAAAAGCCAGCTTGGGCGATGGGAACCAGGTGGTGTAAAAGCCAGCTTGGGCGATGGGAACCAGGTGGTGTAAAAGCCAGCTTGGGCGATGGGAACCAGGTGGTGTAAAAGCCAGCTTGGGCGATGGGAACCAGGTGGTGTAAAAGCCAGCTTGGGCGATGGGAACCAGGTGGTGTAAAAGCCAGCTTGGGCGATGGGAACCAGGTGGTGTAAAAGCCAGCTTGGGCGATGGGAACCAGGTGGTGTAAAAGCCAGCTTGGGCGATGTGAACCAGGTGGTGTAAAAGCCAGCTTGGGCGATGTGAACCAGGTGGTGTAAAAGCCAGCTTGGGCGATGGGAACCAGGTGGTGTAAAAGCCAGCTTGGGCGATGGGAACCAGGTGGTGTAAAAGCCAGCTTGGGCGATGTGAACCAGGTGGTGTAAAAGCCAGCTTGGGCGATGGGAACCAGGTGGTGTAAAAGCCAGCTTGGGCGATGGGAACCAGGTGGTGTAAAAGCCAGCTTGGGCGATGGGAACCAGGTGGTGTAAAAGCCAGCTTGGGCGATGGGAACCAGGTGGTGTAAAAGCCAGCTTGGGCGATGGGAACCAGGTGGTGTAAAAGCCAGCTTGGGCGATGGGAACCAGGTGGTGTAAAAGCCAGCTTGGGCGATGGGAACCAGGTGGTGTAAAAGCCAGCTTGGGCGATGGGAACCAGGTGGTGTAAAAGCCAGCTTACAGATGACAGTATCTCCTGAAGCATAGATTTGAATTCCACTTGTACATATCCTACTTTATGAGTTCACTTGTTGAAGGTTGTAAGTTTTCTCTTGAATCTTAATTTGTTTGCCAAAGATTGGTGGTTTTTTCAGGTACGTTGTATTAGTCTCCTCCACCACCCTAGAACTGACAGCCTCTTAAATACTTAAATATGTTAAAGATAGGGTTAAAACACCATTGATCCATTCTTCTCTCTAGGCATAATCCTTATGTGAACTAAATTGAGAAACTTGGTCAGTTGGCCACCATCCCATAAATGACTGTCCTAATATTACAAATCTTGCCTGGTGCATTACAGTCCAACCTGCCTTAAATGCCACCTCTATGTAAGGGGCACCTGCTTATAAAGACCAGTAGAATTGTATCCCGATTGTTCTTCATTCATATTATTTGAACCTGTATTTAAAGGCTACCTGCCCATAAAGACCACTTTTACTGGTTCCCTTGGGTGGTTTTATAGACAGGTTTGACTGTACTTAATTAAAACACCATTACTTCACTCCACACTTCTCATGGGAAAGAATGCTTATGTGAGCTAAATTAAAAAAGAAACTCTGGCTAATTTTGTATAAAAGTTACATATATCAAATTTGTTCTTTGAATGATAAACTGTTTGATGTTTTTTAAATTTAGGCAAGTTATTCTTTGAAAAATGGTTTAATAAAGAGTGAAATTATTGATAAAATCAACAAAAACCTCCAAATCTGAATATGTATTTAACATTAAAATATCATATTATTATTTACATTATGTGTAACACTTTTTATTATTCCATTTATTTAAAAATTTATAGTAAAATCCACCCATAAAATTTGTTGATCTAAGGACAACCCTAAAACACAACATAAAAAAATCTTTAAAAAGCCGGTTTTCAAAAAATAAAATTACAAAAGGTTGAATTCACATTACATAGTACACAAGCTCCTCATGTGTGACTAGATGGTACACATTGATTTGTGTATCAAAGTTAAAATATATATCTATTTAGTTACCACCCAACTAAATATACCCAGTTCCGGTACTTTATCAACAGTTTAAAAAAAAACTTGCATATCAAACAAAGATTTTTAACACTTGAATTGATGTAAATGAAATAAAATTATCAGTGCAGAAATGTAAATGTTTGTAAGTAAGATAATTTCTAGAAAGTCTAAAAGCCTAACTTTTGTCTCAAAAATGAAAAAAAAAAAGATACAACAACCCAAAATACATGTTATCTGGTATGTCTATACAATATGAAGTTACATGTATCTGTTTAATACAAGAAAAACACCATGAAAATAGATGAACTATTATTTTCGAGCAAAGAAAAGATAAATTTTTTGTAAAATTTGTTTACCCGGTATATTTTTATGGTTTGAAAAATAAACCTTTTGGTGATTTTTTAAATATTTAATTTCATTAAAAATTGTATACATAGTTTTTAACATTTCTAATTCTTATTTTGGAAGGATTTCCATTTGTACCGAACACTAAATTTTTATTTTTGACTAAAAAGTGTGAACACTTATTTAGAAAATAATTTTTAAAACTATAAATAAATAAATAAATAAAACTTGATTACTAATCTTAACAGAAATATTAAATTTTTACAAACGTGCTAAACTTAATGATTATTATAATAAAAAAGCCAACAAAAAACAGGACATCATCAGATTTAAAATAGACAAAGACCTTTAAAACATGAAAAATGACCAAGTGGTCAGTAATATCTTACAGGTCAGCAGATATGGTGAAAAAAAGTATTAAATGATAATAAGAAAAGACATACTGGTCAATGCCTTACCTTCATAATTTGTAAGCGGTCACCATGTATGGTTTTAATGTGCTTTCTGTATGTCATACTGAGACAGATGTATTATATATATATATCCGTGTTAAATCTCCAGGATTTCAGTACTTATTAACCCTTCATAAGACCCTCTGATGAATCACAACGCTTCTTATCTTATACGTCAACATCTAACGTTCTATGCACATATTCAATGATGCATTTACGCACATCCATCACATGCAGACAAATTTATGACTCCCCAATATGTCACTGTTTCACTGTCATGCATTACTGACCAAAAACTTTTTTTAAGTAAAATTAAATACTCTTTCCTCTCTATGATTCTTATATCATCCTAAACTTAAAACACGATTTAACCCATGATGCTCCACCCACTAACTCGTATGGATAATATTTTTGTTTTACGGGTAGGTGATTTTTATAAATGCCCCCTTTATCAACATAAATCTCAGCACTTCATCTTCTTATGTTATTTATTAAATATTCATGTAATACTTCTACTATGTAGAAATTTAACAACCTGTCAGTTTAAGATGAATTTTATGATAATCTCTGACCAAAATTTATATTTTTCTGACATCATGAAAATTAAAACAGGATATGTACCGGAAAACAATAAACTCAAAATAAAAGTAAAGATAGATTGTAACAAATAAAACAGATAAATAAATACATAGAAGATAAAATGATGTCATGACATGTAGCTGTAAAACAAATAAACAATCTTTAATATTATGTGAGAAAATTTTAAAGTGTTTCAAGATATATATAAATAATAGATGATGTATTTTATAATTTAAATATCAAAACGTTCCTAAATCTCTGAAGGCATAAAAGGTGGTTGAATGCATGAAGGACCTCATGAGTGGTTGAATGAATGAGGGGCCTCAGTAACTGAATGTATGAGGGGCCTCAGTGACTGAATGTATGAGGGGCTTCAGTGGCTGAATGTACGAGGGGCTTCAGTGGCTGAATGTACGAGGGGCATGCATGAGGGCCCTCAGTGGCTGAATGCATGAAGGGTCTCTGACAGGCTGAATGCATGAAGGGCCTCGTGAGTGGTTGAATGAATGAGGGACCTCAGTGGCTGAATGTATAAGAAGCTTCAGTGGCTGAATGCATGAGGGACTTCTGAGTGACTGAATGTATAAGGGGACTTAGTGGCTGAGTGGTATAATCTGCATGCAATTACAGATCACATCTTGGTCTGAATCACACGCTGGAAAATATATTAATTCGAGAAAATTTGTCAGTTTGCTTGCCAAAGGTCACTGGTTTTCTCTAGGGACTCTGGTTTCCTTCACTATCATTGGACTGACTGCCACAATATGAGTGAAAACAATCTTGACTAGAGAGTAAAGCATAATCACTCCACTCTACCAGTCTGAATGTGTATGACTCTGGATAATTGTAATTTTATTTAACTGTAGTTAAATTACAACACCAAAAAGGTTAAAAAGTTGTCAAAATACTTTAAAAAAAACAATGGTTTTAATTATTTTTCAATGCAATGTAATTCTGCTATAACATCTCAAACTATCTGCATTATACAATATTCTATATTTTGACATAGAGTTCTATACCAACACCTCTTGTACAACATAAGATTAAGTCTCACAATTCATTATAAACTGCTTGTTCCACCTCATTGATGGTACATATTATCCCATGTCTAAACATAACAAAATCACGAATTCTATTTTAGATCAGGTAAAATTTTTATTTTTAAATATTTATGTAAATAACTTTAACATGATTACATAACATGTCTATTAAACTAATCAATAAGGGCCTTAGTGGAACAGTTGGTAGAGAGAAAGGTTAATAACTGAGGGGGGAGGGTACAAATATTACCAATGCATGAAATTTTTTGTGGAAGAGTTACTTCCTAAATCAAGGATTGAGAGAAATACCCAAATAACTGGCTGGTTTACCCAGTGTTGGGAAAACTAACCAGACTGGGACAGTACATGTACTATGGTCTCAATGTATTGCATGTAATTAGAACCAAAAAGGAGCAAAGTGAGCTCTATAGCACATGCACACACACACACAGACAGCTTATTCACTGGTAAGGATGGAGATGACCATGTTTGTCCTCCATGTATGTTCTCCAGACATAGGAGGGCTATTATTAAATTGAGAATGAAATACCTACGGTAAAAAGCCTGTTTTAAAATTAATAATTAAGTGTTGTAATTTTTAACATTTATAATTACAAGAATTCCTCAGAATTAAATATCTGGTCTAGCTTTTATCTAACATTAGACTAGTTTTTCTATCTGCTTTGACGAAATACAAGTTTTATCGAACACGCATGATACAGAATCTTGTATATCTTGTATCTTATATATTGCGCGTGCACTTTCTCATTGTGACGTCATTAGGGAGTCTTCGATTTGTCAGTCATAACATAGTTCGGGGGTTTTCTGTGGCAAAATGTATTTTTTTTATATAAAGTATTGTTTTTTTTATTATTTTAAATAACTAATTGGAAATGTTAGATAAAAATATCATATACACACGGTGTATATACAACCCTTCGTATCAGGTCTTGTCCTTTTTTCGTAGCTTTATCACTACTCGTCGTGCAGCGCGACTCGTAGTGATACGGCTACGAAATAAGGACTCGACCTGATACTGAGTGTTGTACCTACACACTGTGTATATAATATGTATTTATCATAAAGATTGGCATAGGTTTTAATGCAACTAAAATATGATAAAACCTTTCCATTTTTTACAACGCTGTAGCATATAACAAGGTAATTTTAAGGCCATTTTGACTGTAATGGATAAATGTTAGGTGAATGCACCAGTGTTTTTAATTTTCAAAAAGGAACAAGAAACACCATGCAGCAAAGAAAAATAAAAAAAAATAAAAAATAATGAAGAACATATATCCAAGAAGTACACTTTGCAGTTACACAACAAACAGACTCACCTAGACAGATGTTAGACGGTGTCTGATCACCATCAATAACTCGTCAAAACTGGACAAATCAATTATACAATGTCTATAGAGACTGATTAAAGACAAAACTATCTTAATAATGCATGTTACGTGGATACAAATATCTCTGGAGACAGGGCAGACATGCAGCTTTTCTCCGAAGTTTGATTTTGGGGCGATTTGTCAGTGTAGACATACAGCTTTTCTCCGATGTTTGATTTTTGGCTGATTTGTCAGTGTAGACATACAGCTTTTCTCCGATGTTTGATTTTTGGCTGATTTGTCAGTGTAGACATACAGCTTTTCTCCGACGTTTGATTTGAAGGTGATTTTTCATTACAGCTCTTCTCCAGGTGATTTAATCGATTGTCAAAATAAAAACTGATCATCCCAGTTAAAACAATTTATTATAAAAAAAGTTTGTAAGCTGTGTATTAAATGAGGTATTTTTTACTTTGATATTTACAAGTGAATTCCATAAAAGTTTCAAATATTTCAGACATTATTATTGTATGTTTGGAATGTACAATGTCACTTTGTCGCATGGGCAGACTGACAGACATATATTAGTGAGTATAGGAGGTGAAAACTCATGCAAATATTAGCCATACCATGCTGTGAGTTTGATTATGCCTGTTGGTACCAGTTAACAATATTTAACTTTGGTGAATATATCAGAAATGTTTTACTAATAATTACAGTAAACCCTTGATTCATGGCCACCATTTGTTCAGTCATATTTTGGTGTTTAAAAGGGGTTTGGTGATAAATAGACAGACTTATAAAGAAAAATGAAACAGATTTTGAGACCTCAAAATACTTTGGATAAGATTAGTGGCATTATAACAAGGTTTTACTGTATTTGTGAGATCATTTGGCAAAGCCAAGTTATAACATATGTTATTAATGAAGTTGCCGAGCTGTAATACCAGTTTTTAGTATAAAAAAGTATTAAAATATAAATTCAGATGATTTAAAATGACAATGTAAGCATCACAAATACATTTAGACTAAGAATAAATTGTTATTTGATCAACGATGAAATGCATGCTTACCCCTTGACTGGGGCATGACCATCATTATTCTACTCTAATATTACTGGTATTCATATTATAAGCCCCCCCCCCAATAAAAAATTAAAAAAAAAAAATTAAAAAAAAGTATTTCCACTAATACTCTTAAAAAATTTAGGTTCAACAGATAATTTAATTTTTTAACATTTGCCATATTGGGCAAGAATGCAACTTTAACACTGTTCACTGTTTGTCAAAATATTGTCATAAAAATTTAAGGTCAATCGGGTCAGCAGAAACACATATTTTTAAAGGCCAAAAACATAAAATTTAAGATCTTCCAGTAACCATCCACCAACAATTTTGATAATGATGCTCAAAATCTTTTGAACTTTTCATTTGATATACAAATTTATACCAGTCTGTGAACACCATGATATAATACAATGCATGCAGTGTTAATGATATAATGAAGCAGTTTGTAAGCATTATTTACAGTTAAGCATATAGTCCACACCAAACTGAACTTACAACCTACAACCATGGAATAAGATCAACTGCTAAATGAAATGATGACCGACCCATAATTGATATGACAACAATGTACTAAAGTACTCTTAATCTTATATGTGTTCACTTACATCAAGACACCACCAGCATATGATGAATTCACACCAATGCTACACTCTATCAATGAGCTGTTGTTAGGGCACACTAAGCACTGCATCTATGCAACACCATGTAATTGAGTTAAATTCAAGCATACTAATCCTTGAAGCTTAGTAATAATGAACATTCCATGACAATGAGCTGGATTCTTGAAGGAACCAGTGACTTTCATTATTAATAATGAGCTCTTGGCAACAGAATAAATAGAAAATGTTAAGTCCCAGGACTAAACCCAACTGGGAATCAAACCCTTTGTATATTTACAGAGCCAAGATCTACAGTTAAACCAAACATTATGAACCAAACCCATGTCATATGTACAACATTTTCCAGGTACAAACTGAGCTAGCATTAAAGTGATATATACGTGTACATGGGTATATTGATCTGAATACAGATGTGCTTGTTATCTGAATGATTTAAAAATCCAAAAATAAAAGAAAAACAAAAATTTGCATCAGCTATTGTCTCAATCCTGGAAGAAGTACGGCAATGAACGCGGACAGACAGACATACCCATATCCAATGTTAGAGTCATATTTGGTGAACACTAAATGTTTATACATGTACTAGCTGCCTTGTAACAACAAAAGCCATGCATGGTATGACTTACCTGGGAATAAATAGCAGATTTAGTATCTGCGGAAGTCGTGCAACAGCATAGATCCATCATGATGGTGCATTAAATTATACCTCTAAAAATAACAGAAGGCAAAAGGAAACGGGTAAAAAATGGCGAGCGAGGTGGTACTACATGACTTGTAATGACACACAGGTAACAACTATTCTAGTTCTGGGTACAATGTTTGTTTTTCAGCCTTGTCACATGATCTAATCCTATTCACATTTATTGAGTACATAAATATTTGTCTTTTAACGACAAAGTAATTTTAACTTTTTTATGGAAACAAAATCGATTCAATAAAATTTATGCTGGAAAAACTTCAAGCCGATAAAAATACAAAAATAAAAAAAATCCCTTAGGGCATTGAAAGGAGTAGCACTTAAAATCATGAACAATTAACTCTTTAAAACACTCTAAATATAGGCGAACAGAAACAGGATACAAATCAACTTGTCAATTCTTTTTTATTTTTTTTTAGTTTTTTTTTAAAGATTTTTTATAGTTTTTGCTGAAATGAAATTTTGTAACTTTCAAAGAAATAAAACAATCCTTATAAAGCTATAAAACATAGGCATATTTGAGTATGGTCTAATTTGGCTAGTAGTTAAAAATTTTGTCAGTTCGCTTGCCAAATGTTGATGGTTTTATCTGGACACTCAAGTTTCCTCCACCATACCTGAACTTACTGCCTCAATATAAGTGAAAAAATCTTTATTGGGTCATAAAACTCATTACTCAATCCCACTTTAACTTGGCTGGTGGAGTTGAGTAATGGTGTTTAACTTCCCAGTCAAGAATATTTCATTTATATCGAGACATTGCCAGCTATAGGCGAAGGTGCAGAAATAATGCTCTAACTTGGCTAGTGTCAGTGTATACAATGATCAAATGATCTGTATAATTGCAGACATCAATGAATGTAAATTCCTTACATGGTAATTAACATATTCAAATGAAAATAAAATACAAAACCATTTAAACTAACATTTGATGTAAATGTTAAAAATAAATTAAATATAAAAAAATAAAAATAAAATTAACAGAAAACTTACAAAACAATTATTTGCTTTTCTCACATATTGAAGATTTTATTTATGATTCCGGCTGGCCGACCAGATTTTCAGACTTAATTTGATAAATATTAAATTTAAATAATAATGGGACAAACTTTTAACCTCCATGATTAATCACACGATCTAAAAAAACCCAAGTTAACACTCCTATATTTACCTTTTAAAGCAAGTTCCGTGGACCAGTTTTATTAATTCTGTAATCCAAATTAACGGATGTGTTACATATGTACAAATTCCTGTCTGTTCACTCAAAATTTGTCCAAGAAAATACAAATAAATATTTGTTCAAATACACATTTACTCTGCATTGAAATACACATTTACTCTGCATTGAACTAGCTTTCTTTATACGGCAGGAAATTGGCCAATACACCACCAGAAGAAAAGAAAGCCGACACGTACAAGATAAGTAAGATTGTACAATCAATAATTGTCAATTATAGAACACAGAATGTTTATGGACAAAGAACAAACAAAAATTTATTGAAAAGCAATTCAACATAAAGAAATGTTTAAAGAAAAGAAGTATTATATTACTGGATAATCAGATAAACACTGGGAAATTCTAGTTTTATAACAATGTACTAGTTTTTTTTATGATTTCAGATGGCAGTCGACTGGAAAATTAATTTTTCATATGAAATCTGTGCTAAATCCATAAATAACCTTCAAGATACCCACCGATCAATAAGTAGGTCAATGTATCCCTTTTTACTATTGATGAATGAATTGTTTACAATATAGATAAATCATTTTTTACTACAGACAAAACAATAGAATTGCAATACTTCTGAAATTAACCTTTAAAAACTACTGTGAAGTGTGGAAAAGCCCTGTTATACTTCGCAGACACAGGCAATTCAAATTACTGGTAGCCTGAAATAATTAATATTAAAGAGGACTTGAAAAGCTCTTTCATCGGTTTTCAGAGCCATCTATTTGACTGATGAAACTTAGCTCTACATTTATAAACAGCGGAAAGATCAACTTAAGATAGCTTAAGTCTCTACAGTAGTTTTATACTGTTTTGAAAATAAAAACTTTTGGACTTTGCCTGTGAAATCCTATGTAAAATTTTTGAAAAAACAGTTTTCAGAGAAATGTTCAAAATGGCTTGATTCTGTCATTTTTTATTTTTTTATTTTATTTTTTTTTACTTTTTCATTCATATCGGGTAATTAAAATATTAGTAGAGGGTACAAATGGAAGTCTTTTGTTTTAAAATTATTTTGTTTAAGTAAAACGTAATTTCAATAATACTAATGATGGTAACGTTCAAAAATACCTCAAAAGGCTCAGAACCAAAGACTCACTTATAAAACAGATTATTTTTAATTTTGTAAAATTTCTAAGCATTTTATATTGATGCTCTACTGACATGTTTCAGATGAAGGAATTACTTGTAGCAGATTAAAGATTCATAACACTTCCAGGTATATTAAGAATACATGTACTTGCTCTGATGGTTTTGAGATAAATGCACACAGTCATGCAACAGCTTGTATGAAACAATGTTCAATCTAGGATTTTTCAGAAAGGACCATTTTCAAAAAAATCTTTCATCGTCAATATTTTTACATTCATTTAATGTGTAATGTCATGGGGCTAAGGGGGTCATTTTCAAAATCTTTCATCTAAAACATTGTAACATCCACATTTTTACATTCATGTAATGTTAAATAGTGTCCACTAATGTCATGGGGCTAAGGGGGTCATTTGGCAAAATAAGGAATCACTGGCCCTTTCTAGAATGAACACAGTGAAAGTTGAACTTGATAATGCTGCTGCATGAGGATAGTATGAAATAATATAACCCAAAATTAACAGATGGTTTAATTTGGAATACCCAGGCTTGTTCTTTAAATACAGGCTATAAAGATCTCTAATTTTTGCTTCAAGGTTATGAAATTAAAAGTAATTGCTTCATACTGAAAACTGAATTGTCTATGAGGTTTTACAAAATTATATTACAAATTAAGTGTGTGTCGATGATGATGAAAAATGAAAGTAAAGCTGAATGAATCTACTAATTAGGAGCTAGGAAACTAGGATATTTATGAATTATTAAGCTTCCTACCTTTCTGTCAGTTCATAAAAAATCCGCCCCATTAAATCAGTCACCAGGGGACATTTAATGGTTATTATTCAATGTTTAAAATCCTTAACAAATGTGTACTGAAACCTGAAAACTAACCAAATTACAAGTCCTGACTAATTCTAAAATTTACTTTTAAAAGCGGTTAGGCTGGCTGGGCTGGGTGAGCAGTGTATTGGATCTCACACAATATGGTATTGGTTAATTTACATAGTTGTAGAGGCGTTATTGTTTGAGCAAATACCCGTTAATACAATGTACACAATAAACACTAAGTATTAGCCTTTAACATACTAGACTATACTCATAACCAGGTCAATGGTATAATCTTTTACCTATTGTAATTAGTCAGGTAGAAATCTATTTTTCAGGTGGTTCATTTCACAGTTATTAAAATTTAATAAGTTCAGGGTATATTTAAGGAGTGTACACCTGAAAAATTACTCTCTCTCTCTCTCTCTCTCTGTTTGCATGTGTGTGTGTGTGTGTGTGGAAAATGATGTAGCCATCTGGGTAGTTTATTTGGTAGAGCACTCCCCTATAGTGCGGGAAGTCCTGGTGTTGATTCCTGGTCTGAACATGCATTATTTTCTCCTTCCTGTTATAGTTTGTTGGTCAGTGTGTCCCTCGGAAGTGGTAGACTGGCAAATGCAGGCCATATACAGACCATCTGAGGGAATTTGGGTGAGATTTCCCAAGTTGGACTGTGGGATTTAACTCAAAAGTGACGTAAGGATGTAGAAGTCTGGGTAACTCAAATGGTAAAGCACTCTCTTATAGTAGAAGAGGTTCCGGGTTCAATCCCCGATCCTGCATTTTTACTCTTACTGGTTACGATGACAGCACACTAATAATATATGCTTATTCTATATTTCTGGTCGATACTTAGACTTTAAATCTGATCACTAGAAGATTCTGTGTTTAACTGACATACTAGTACCACCTCTGGCATTCAGCTCACTGGCAATGCAGGGCATTCTAAAACTGATCTAGCAGAATGTCATATATGTCTGTGACCTCAGTGTGACATCCATTATCAGGTCATCATGATCCAGTTTTGGGACACCATAGCCTAGCTGACATTAAATTTTGGGCAACTCATTCTGACACTGGGTCACCTAACCATAACATTCAGTGCAGGGTTACCGCAGAACCACATCCAAAACTATGTCATCAAAAATATATGATATTGGGGTCACCACATTGAAAATGGGTCACTGCATTGCAACATCTAATATTGAGTCACCACATTGCAACAGTACTAAGTCACCACATTGCAACATCATACATTCACTTAACACATTGCAGCATCTAATATAATGGGTTTTCATAGTGCAACATCCAGCAGTGGATCACCACAGATCACATCCAGTACTGAGTTGCCATGATACTCACTCACTGCGCTTGTACTGGGGTCACCAAAGGGCAACATCCAACACAGGGTCACTAAATTCTAGTATCACATATTGGTTTGCCACAGTGCAACACCAAACATTGAGTCACCATAATCATCAAAGCCAGTACTGGGACATCAATGTCCACAATGCAACATCTAATATTGAGTCACCATAGTGCAACATCCGGTACTGGGTCACCAAATCATGACACCCAGCATTGCTAAAATTCAGTATTAAGGTCCTCAAACACATTGTTAAAGAATAACAAAGTATAAGCTACCTTGAGATTTTTTGTGGACCTGGGGTTTAAGATTTAACAGTAAAGGTTATTAATACATAACGGTACTTAATTTGTTCTGAGTAATTCAGGCTGTAGTGACCAGGCCTGTTAAAGATGTTGACATTCTAGTTTTTAAATGTTTAAATTCTCTAATATTTAAATTGTCAGTTTATTGTAAGGCTTAAATAACAGACAGAATTAGGTTGAGAAAAATTGATCCGAAACATTATGAATAAAAATCTGAATGAAAATCAAAATTCTAAAGACTTAAAAACCAGGAGAGAAATGAATACTTGTTTTCAAGGCAAAATTCCAACATTGAATTTTAAGGAGTGGATTGTTGAAGTATTTAAGTGTTCTAGTTTATCATGCATTTAAAATTTTACAAACATTAAAATCCGGTTTTTAAAAAATTGTGTATTTAAAATCTATTTATGAATCTTCTCAAGAGCATTTCATGATTGTTCAAATTTTATGTCATTGTATTTTTAATGACCCAATTACAATAATCAAAACCGGGTTAAAACTGGTTCAATTAATACTAAGTATAATTAGGTTACAGATGTCGACAATTTTTTACAATTACAGTACTATATATCTTGGAAACAATACCTATAATGTTCCATTTCATTCGTTAAACTTAAAATGCAAATTCGACGGCAAATTCACCTGAACTTTCTTCTTTTGTTAAGGTTCCAATTCCATTTAGGCAGTTCCTAGTGTGAAAAAGTTTGTCAGTTCACTAATAATTAGGAGCTAGCACATATCCCAGTCACATTTCAGTCATTTCACCTGCTGAAGGATGGTCACTTTCTTCGGGGTGTTCCAGTTTCCTCCAGTCCACCATTCATGAACTGTCTCGATATAAATAACTCTGTCATAAAACGCCATTTCTATTCCTCACTCTTCTTTAAATGACGCCTATAATTGTTCTTTAAGTCACAGTTGTTTCGCTTTTGTTCCAACATCATTGACTACCCCTCCCCATCCCAATTCAAATGAAAATTTATAGTAATTTTGAAACTCAATATTTGTGTAAAAGGTTCCTGGTTGCTAGTTGTAAGTTGTTAAGATATTTCCATATAAACTACTAGTATGACTGATACTAATAATAATACTCTGAAACACTGGTAAAACCAGTTCAATGGTCTTATGATCAATTACTGTGATGAATATTACAAATATTATAATGGTACTGCTTGGTACAGAAACAAAAACATCCTAACAGAATCCAATTTTATAATCAGTTTAACTGCCAAAATCAACATTTCTTAAATATTTAAATGAAGTGTGTTAAGAATATTTGTTAGTATGTCATCAAGCAATTTTGTTACTAGAATGATTTGACAAACACTATTTGTCAGTGCAGTCAAAGTCAACCATAGTTATAACCTCAAAAAAAAAAAATGAAAATAGAAACTAGCCAAACAAATAGCTTAAATCTAAAAGCATGAATCATTTATGATAAGTAACATTACTACATTTTATGTTTTACAACATTATTCTGTCCATAAAATATTAAAGAGCGAGTTAATGTTTAAAGCCACATCAGCATATTTAACAAATTCAACAACTTCTCTAATAACCCCCCCCCCAAAAAAAAAAAAAAACAACAACAACAACAACAACCAACAAATAAACTATCACTGGCATTCAATTGGCTTTAAACTAGTTCACACTTATTGTGGGGATCTTTAAAGTGCCAATACACTAAAATAAATATCACAGACCTGAATAAATTATACTTGCACTAGGCTAGCTATTTTAACTATGACAAGAGGACAACTGGATTGAAGGACTCACATTTGAACTCTTACAATCTGAGTGCTTTCAATCAGAAAAATTGTACACTTCTGGAGAAAGAAAAAAATACACCCATACAAATTACTAATATGTAGACTACACATCTAAATTTGGTTCACATGGATTTCAGATTAATAATTTCATATGAATTTAGCTTTTATGTGAAATTCACTTGAAATTTTCTCAAGAACTTTTGAAATGTTGAAATATTGGCTTACATAAATTTCAGGTGAGTGTGTTGGCAAAAAACCTTATCACCTGCGATGAACAGGAGGAACTGGGCCCTTGTAATGCAGTACAACAAACTCTACTGTTGAGGTGGGCTAAAGAAATAGCTATAATGAAGGTATTACCTAAATACTGTGAACTGAGCTTATAAGTGAAGCTTATAAGTGAAATTCACATGAAAATTTTCACATGAATTTCACACAAAATGTTGGTTTACATGAATTTCAGGTGAACAAAATTGGTTTGGCAAAAAAAAAACATCAGCTACGGCCGATCTGGAGGGACTGAACCCTCATAAACTCTACTGTTCAGGTGAGCTACAGATATAGCCATAATTCTATGACAAGGGAAAAAATCTTCTCACCTGCAGTTCATTGGGAGAGACTTGGACCTAGTAAGAGGGTATGATAAACTCATCTATTCAGGTGAGCTAACGGTATAGCTAAAATGAAAGTATTACCTAAATACTGGTTAGGCAATATATAGTCAGTGTAATGTGGTGTATAATAAAATAATTACAAGGAGAGATTTAATAGGTTAAAACTTACCAGGCGTGTATAATAACAGCATTCACAGGAAAACAACAACAAACAACTTATCTTACGGCATAACTCTAAACATGCTTAATAAATCAAAAATGATACTATGTGCATCAAGGCTGATTAAGGTTTAAAACTGCACAACAGGAACTTAGAGGTCATTTCTTGTTTAAAACTCGGGTTACACTGTAATTAAATAATCAAAGCAAAAATACCAAAAAAAATCAAGTCAATAAGTGTAGTGCAACATGTCTGACCTGGTAAACCCGACCTTCAATTCCGTTAATGAACACAGTCAGTAAATTTACACCCTTTTAGGAAAACTGCATGGTTTTGTAATATTTTAAGACTTAATGAATTATGATCATTTGTTCATGTTCTGTTTTTCACACATGAAACAAAACTGATAGGTTAAATATATTTAAAACCGACCTGTGAAACTTACGGGTCAAATTGAACCATGTAATACCTGTCATATGTAATAAAGCTTTACAGATCTACAAACTATATACCCATACACAATACATTATATATTATGACAATATATGTATACGGTATACAACAAATAATAATGGTAAGCTTTTGATTCTTTTGTGTGCGACCAATTTTACAGTATGTATTGACCGAGCTAGACTGTAGTCGGTCCTATTGTTTGGATTGCTAATGGATTTCCCATAATCAGATGACATGGCAATTCCAGCACATGAAAGAAGCAGTAATATTGATAATCTATATATATTGCGTGACTTGTGGTTACCGGTAGATATTTCCCTATGGATTACCATTGATTATCCCTGTGACCACTGATGCACGACTAATTTAGTCACATAGACAATGCCTGTAACAGCTCCAAATTATCATTTTGAAATATTGGATAACCAATAAAATTGTTGTATAGAAATGAATATGCCGGTAACCAATAAAATTGCTGTACAAGATATCGCATTTCATAAAATGCACTTTAAAGAATTTTGTTACAAAACCTTAATGGATTTACACAAAACACTTGATTTTAAAAACAGATAAAACATCCATTATTAAAATTTAAGTCACAACAAACTAAACATGATCTAAATATATATATAATATATATATATATATATATGTAGTAAAACCTCATTATAATACACTTCCATAATTTTCCATCTCCCTTATTGCCACAGTACAGTAAAATCTTATTATATACCCCCCCCCCCCCCCAATAAAACTAGACTGAGGAGGTATATAGGAATCACCATGTCTGTCTGTCTATTGGTCTGTGTAAAAACATTTCAGGGCCATATCTCATAGCTGCTTTTGTTGTGGGTCACAAAACTTCACATGAATAATCTTCATGATCTAAAGGTATGTCATGACCTTGAACCAAGGTCATATCATAAAGGTCAAGGTTCCGGGAAAACAGTAATTTTTTGGGGTGTAGGTATTTGGTTCTCAAGAGACAGTTCTAGTTATAATACCCATCAATAACATTGCCAATGTACTGTATAACTTCATTATTATGCTCTTCAATAACTCTGCCACCTACCTTATACCACAGTATAGTAAAACCTTATTATAATGCAGGGATTTATCAAGGGCCTATTTAGGGCCGAAATTCGGCCCCATTCCCAATGGAAAAACATTGATTTTTCCCCAAAATGGGCTGAAAAAATTCCCAATTAAAAAATTGTATCAGATACATAACTGAAGTTTGGCCATAAATGTGGCTGCTTTCCATAATCTTCAATCAACTCAATACACTAAAAGCATTAGATTTAATCATCAATGGCATCAAAAATGATGTCAAAGTTTTCCCAAAATGAGCAAAAAGTCGAGAGTTTTTCCCAATTTTTAGTTTAGGGCCTTTTCCCAAAAGACCCTGATAAATCCCTGTAATGCCCCTTGATAACAGGCCACCCCACACCTTGTCACAGAACAGTAAAACCTCATTATAATAACCCTCAATAATTTTGCCACCTCTCTTATCGCAAAAGTACAGTAAAACCTTGTTTTTATGCTCTTTCATATTTTTAACACCTTGCTTATCACCAAAGTACAGTGAAATCTCATTGTAATGAAGCATAAAAACTATACTGAACATGCATATATTAAATATTCTTGAATATAACTTTTCACAATGAGATACATTCTTTACTCATATTAAAGATTTATTTAAACAAAATTTCACAGACCCCACCTACCAGTAGACCCCAATGTCAATTTTTTTTTTACAAGGAAATTATTTATGATGCCAAATTTAAGCACCAAAAACCCTTAGTACCCCTGGTTTTGCATGAACACCAGTGGCGGATTTAGGGGAGGGGTTGCGGGGGTTGCAACCCCCCCTTTGAAAAATTTAAAGAGAGAGAGAGAGTGAGATATTGACTGATTAAAATTATTTTCTTGGCCCCCATCGGGGCTCTGCCCTAGACCCATCGTCTCTGGAAGCTCGCTCCTTCGGCGCTCGCATCTAGCATTGATATAATTCTCGCCCCTCCCCTTAAAAAAATCGTGTATAGATCTCAACCCCCCCTTTTAAAAAATCCTGGATAGTTCTCAACCCCCCTTTCAAAAAATCCTGTATCCGCCCCTGAACACATTCAAGGTGTGTTAATTTTGAATTTGATTTTTCACTGAAATCAGACAATTTACATACAGATATGAGATACAGGTATTCAAGGAATTGAAGTACTACTCAAAATTGGTCATACTTTTGAGCGGTATTTATAACCAGCACTAAGATATTCAATACACAAATCCACATGTATCTGCAACCACTGTGGTAGCTCAGTTGGTAGAGTGCTCGCTCCGTAAGTGGGAGGTTGTGGGTTCGAACCCCGGCCGGGTCTGACCCAAGACTTGAAAATGGGTAGTGACTGTTCTTTCGCCAAGCACTTGGCATTACGAAATGAAGTCATGGTTCTTTCGGATGAGAACTTAAAATAAACGAGGTCCCGTGTCTTGGTAGGCTTGGCACGATAAAGAACCCTGCTGTATAATGCCATAAGCACAACGCACAGGCACAATTTCTGCACCTTCGCCTATAGCTGGCGACATCTCGATATAAGTGAAATATTCTTGACTGGGACGTTAAACACCATTACTCACTCACTCACTCACTCACATGTATCTGTACTGAGGGTCAAGTTTGACCTGGTCACTTGACCTTTAATTTGAATTCTAGATTTGGCTAATAGCATGTTTCATTATCATAAACGCCCAGTACTCAGTATTACTATCTGTATATAAACATATATCAACTTTATATAGTCCCTAAATTACACAATGGATATGTCTGTTTGAATATTCAAAGTAAAGGTCAAATGGTCAGGTCAAACTTGACACACTATACTGAACACCATATCCCTGACCAGAAACTGTTTGTGATATTCACTCACTGATAAACAGCTCAGTGCATTTTAAGTATGTGAAATTCCTCACTACTCTCCATTTCTTAACACCAATGGACCTCAAATCTTTGGGCGTCATTCCATTCTTTTTACAGAATGGGGTTGTTCATACTTTCAATCATTTGCCTTTAAATCTGACCCATATAGAGGCCATACTAAGAAAAAAATGTTGAAATTTTATCCTGTTTAATGAATGTGCAATCTATAAGGGGCATGTGTTCATGCAATTTAAGCTTTTCAAATTTTTGTGCATTTTACATTCACATTTAAATAGTTGGATCTTTTAAAATTACAATAACTATTGAAATGTGAGTTGTTAACATAAGTTTGGGGATAAGAATTTATGCAAATGAAGACATTTCCTTTTTGTGAGAAACCTCATATAGAAATGGTGCAAACTGTTTTAATAAAGATAAAAATTACTTAATAATCACAAATAGTTTGGTTTTTTCTTCTTTTTACAATAATATGTGTCTATCTTTTATCTACATTATTGTAATTTTTAACCCTGCACATGAGAATTTTTGCTTTTGGGTAAACTACCTGAACCAACGTTTGAATAAATTAATGAATGAATAACACATAACATATATAATTTAATATGCTTCATGTATAAAAATTTTTCACAAATCAAAATTACAAACAAAGCATTTTCACTGAAATCATAGTATTTTGTAATTTGATTTCTTTACTAAACCAACAATGATTACTATTCAAAATTTTGCAAATTCCAACAACAACCGATCCGCACTTTACTCACGGGGGAGAACCACGGGAGAAGATGTTCGTTATTGTTCATAAAACTATGCTGTTTTCATCGTGGATTTTATCACTGGTTTATAAATAACATTAGTCATAATTATAAAGTTAACTTGTTACCTGCATATATGAAATCCTACGCTGATAGCTTTCGACTTGTCCCTGATACACCACGTACATACCCATGATTTCCCGCCAAATGTCAAACAGTGTCTGAAGACTAAAGGGAGACAACTCGCTCTTTTACGAAAACAGATCTTTTCAATTCTTTTTTATTGGTTATTAAAATACTTATAATGCGAAGAAATGTAGAAATATTAGTCTATTATTCTGTATTTCTAGACAAAAATTCACTTTTCCATAGCTTATTGGCGTATAAAATTAATTCAGACGTTATTTATAAAAACTTGCTTTATTTGGACCAAATAAGATTTTTGATTCATAAAATAACATAGTTTCGGCTATCTACAACTTCTTTCAAAGTGAATATTATATGATTGCGTTATTGTTATAATCAACCTTATTCATGATTAAATCAGAATTCAGTTTCACAATAATTTCTTATCATCATAAACCTTGTATACTTTTGATACTGTAATAATTTTGTTGATTTTTAAGGTATTCAGGAATTTAAGGAGTCATTTTGAAAACCACTTCAAGCATTTAATAATTTATCTAGTTTCGTCAAAAATTGTTTCAAAAGAATATTGCCAAAATTTGCTGAATTTGAGAATTTGAGTAAATGCAAATCTTGGTTAAGGATTGTGAAAGTAGAGCCTGTGGGTTAAACCGGGAAGAAATTATTAATTGAAAAATGGTCAGTATAAGATAAAATAGCCGTTGGTCACTACTGACCTCAGTCAAATTGGATATTAAAGCTAAGAAGGTACCGGGATTATGTTGTAGCTGTGTATCTGGACGATCAATCAACCAGGATGTCAGGTAGCCAGGTTTAGCACCTGTAGATTTTCAGGTACCCCGGCCGTCTGTGATTTATTACCGTATGTCGGTATGGTATGTGGTACTTCTGATTTTTAAATTGGATAATTTATTTTTTGAAATATGTGACAAACAAAAAAAGTAAATATTTATTAACTGAAGGTAAGATTTATTTATTTATTTTTATTAAAATTGCATAAAACAGTTAGAATAAAATCTAGATCTACTGTGAGAAATTCCGATACATCGATGAGTCTGGTCATTTTGACGCCATTTTAGCAAAAATTTCTGATAAAGGGAACACATTTATACCAGACCAGGATATCAATTGTAGGCAAATACAGCCAGAAGATGGTCGTTTTCAGTAAACCTTAAACATGATAACTTCTTAGCTAAGTATATTTTACACAAATTTTATACAGAATAGTAAAAAAAATCTAACTTAACAAACAAGGAAGCTAGACTGTATGATGCATTTGACAATACATTTATACGAAAACAAGGTGACAGTATTTCTGTCATGTGCTAATATTTGTTTTTCTGAAATCTTGAATGTCACGGCAATAAAACAAAACATCACAGGACACTTCTCGCTAATTCAAAACAAAGATTATATCAGAAATGATAATTGTTTTATTCAAGGATTTCGCGATTCTCCGATGAAATTAAACCAAAACATATTTGTTACTGAAAGTCTATATGACTTTTGGTGTTACGCAATGATTATGTTATGTAACAAGATGATAGTCTCGCCATTTGTGATGAGGTCAAGGTCAAGGTCACCGATCCTTTAAATCTTCTAGCTGTTGCTAAAACTTCACTCATAGTATAGGATTTTATTCAAAATCATTTTAGCCCCAAAGTTTGGATGAAAACTACGACAAGTATACTGAGAACGATGTATTGTTTAAACAGTTCAAGAAAGACCTTGACCTTTGACCGTTACTAGGCTACCGCCATGAATCCATGTAGGCCTTTGCCACAGCTAAAAGCGACAATTTCAGTATTAGAAATTCCTCTGTTAGTTGATGAAAATGTGTCAGTCATATCGCAAAACATAAATCCATAATGCATACCACTTACTGTAGTAACAAAAATAATTTTTTCCAACAAAATAATAATACAGATATTTTACTGATCCGCGTGTTGTTGAATTTTATTCTCTATTATGCCCCTTATGAATAGTTTACAGTATATATAAATATGTTAAGCCAATTTAGTATAAGATTTGTGTACTTTATAACCTTAAGCACATGTGGAGTAATGGTATTTATCTCCACACTAATACACTGTGTAATATCTCTTCACTTAGTAATGAAATGGCTGGGAAAACTAAAGTCGGAGTAAACCGTCTAAGTATTGGGTTCGAATCCCACTCGGACCCCGGTTGTAGATTTACATGTTCTCATTTTTCATTGTCACGAGTGTTTAGCAGAGATAAAGGTATCTACATATGGCTGGATTCGTTCAGTCACTCGTCTATTTACAGAATGATTTTTATTGATGCACACATTTCTTTCTTTACAGAACGAGAATGAAGATTTTCCCAGTGTTTCTACTGGTTTCATTATTTTTATGTACTGTAATAGAATATACACAACAACAGGGGTACCAAACATTCCCGTACCAACCCGGATTCGAACTACAATACGACTTAAACAGAAAAACATACTCCGATGAGGAAATCTGTAAGTAACTCAACTTTGCTTATACGCAAATTTTACTCATGTAAGTAAATTTGCACCTAGTAGGGACCAAGTGCAAATTTGCTATAGTATGTGAGTATTTTATACTTAGGTATGCAAATTTTGCTACAGTGTCGTATGAACGCACAGTAATACTTATGCCAGGTTATTTATCTCTATATTGGTTAATGTTCATTAAGGTCCATGTGGTGCAGGAGTGAGTATGGGTGTTTGTAATCTGCATTTGACCGATCCCTAAAGAATTAATTTGCAGCTTCATATACAGGGATGAAGCTTAACGGGTCCCACTCAGTTAAAAAAGAAGCTTTAATGTAATAAATAGCTAAAATGTGTAAACATTTTGGGGCCCAGACTGGGTTTTAGGAGATATGCCATATAACATTTTAATGTATTTTATGATTAAATTCGAAAACTATTATAATAGTTATGTTGGATCACCAAGTAGAACTGCTCCTTTGTCATTATAATAGCTCAGTGTCAAATCAGTGCTTAAATTGTAAGAAACGTTCTTATCTAATAATCAAGTCTAAACTGTTCAATGTTCAGAATGAAAATTATCAAAAATTGGTTGAAAACTTCAAATTTACTTATGGTACATAAATTATGTATGAACGCAAAGCAAAATACACTTTTGCTTACATGAGTTACATATGAGTAAAAATACTTAAGTATGCAATTCTCGCCGTATAAATGGGGCTTAAATTAGTATATTGTTGTTCATCGTTACACTTCAATTCATCAGCAACTCCAACTCAGCTATTGTTACCTGGTATTTTGTTGTTCATCGTTACACTTGACTTCATCAGCAACCCCAACTCAACTGTTGAACATAGGCTAGCTTATTGTTGTACATCATCGTAATTCGCTGTAGCATATGAAAGGAATATGCTTACTCTTCCAGGGTACCTAGTCTCATCATGACATTATACATAGTTTGAAGTCAAATGGGTCTGGTTGTTCAAAGCCCCGTTAGCTTAACCCAAATGATCAGCGAATCTTCGAAATGTTGTTAAAATTAAAAAAACTATTGATATTCAAAAACAAACATACTAATCCATGTCCGAATCACAATCCAGAAGCAAAGTAAAAACTTTGGAACTGACAAGTTAGGCTAGACACGTGAACTTCCACCAGGGAAGTGAGGCCGGGTGCTCCGGAAGGGTAAGCACCTCCTGTTTAGCTAGCTACACCCGCCACGTGTGTAATCAAAATTGTGTGAAAGGAACATGGAACTATGGGACGTCAAATATATCCAGGGCAATCCTGGACACAGAGACAAATACTGTGATGACGGCCATAAAACTTTTTGAGGGCCTATAACATTCAACTGTAAAATAGTTTTGTCTTTAACTGCTTCTATTTGATAATAACAATTATATGCATTAACTTTTGAACCGAAATTTTATTGCCCAAAACAGAAAATGCAAATTGTGGCTAACCAACTGGTTAAGCTAATGAAGCTATGAATGGCCAAAAGCCCAACTTATGTGTAGGCTACACATGGAGTATACTAACATTATTATATGTAATTAATCTACAAGCTAATTGGAACCACTACGGTAGCTCAGCGGTAGAGTGTTCGTTCCATATGTGGGAGGTCGTGGGTTCGAACCCCGGCCGAGTCTGACCAAGGCTTGAAAATATGTAGCGACTGTTCTTTCGCCAAGCACTCGGCATTTAGATATGAATGTCACGGAGTCTGTTGGAAGAGACCTTAAATTCGATGCCCCGTGTCACAGCAGTTGTGGCACGTTAAAGAACCCTCCCTGCACATTGCCCTAAGCTTGCTACAAAGGTATAAATTTCTGGCACTGGTGACGTCTCGATATAAGTGAAATATTCTTGACTGTGAAGTAAAACCCCATTCAGTAAATCAATTTATCCAACAATACAAGGTGATTGGAAGTAGGTTTGCTTGGTTCGATGCTGCTTTCTGTATATATATATATATATATATATATATATATATATAATCCAAATCCAATCCATACTGGACTGGACAGGGTAATTCGAAGCTATCCTCGAGTTAATTACGTATACTTTACGTACTGGTATATGTATTACATATATAAGTGTAAGTTTACGAAACTGGGAACTGCTAAGTTCAGTTAAAGAGTACCACGGGTTATTTTATTATTATTTTATTTTGAATATGGCCTCTCTGATACCATCTATCAAACGTCCGATCCTTTCAAGAATGTTGATAAACAGATATGGAATAAAATCTTCATGCATGACTGAAGATATACAGGAGGTGCTTACCCTTCCGGAGCACCCGGCCTCACTTCCCTGATGGAAGTTCGCGTGTTTAACATAATTTGTCAGTTTCAAAGTCTTTACTTTGCGTCTTGATTGTGATTTGGACGCGGATAAGCATGTTTGTTTGATATGAATTTAGTCGTGTACTTGGTATTAATAAATAGTGTGTTGTTTTTTGTAAGCACGCGCTTTGGACAACTCGCCTACCCAGACCCTGAATATGCTGTTTGAGTCCGATCAAAAGTAGTAGTGAGGGGCGCATAAGACGATGAAACGTCAGGGGTGGTTTGGGAAAAAAATGAAAATATGGCGGATAATGTTGCACTGAATCTGGGGCTGCATTACAGAAGGATATTGATAAATCCTGAGTGCCCGAATAAATAAATGAATTAAATACCGGTACACAAAATTGTTACCAGCGACACAATTTCTTATAAAATTATGTAGTTCTAAGGTACTTAGTACTTTTGTAATAGACAAGTTTGTTGATTAGAGTGAAAACTCCAATAAAATCGACGTTAAGTCTTTGTCTATCCTTTTGTACATATTTCAGGTAATTGTTACTATGTATGTCATGTTTACCATATATTTTATTATTTTATTTACAGTGGCGCTATTTCTGATCTTCTGCCTGACTTTAACGACGGGTGCAATGGAAAACTTCATAAACGGAATCAGCGGTGGTGGGTCCACGACTACGACAGTGGGACCACCCGGACCGACTTAAGTTACAAATAATTAAATATTCAACTGTTATCCAGATGATGGGATTGTGTAAATAAAATTATATTTAAATTCAAGTGTTGAATTTTGTATTTTGACTGCCGGGTTGACGCTTGGCCGAATTATCTGCATTTGATGGTCAAGTTAAATTTAGTAATGGTGTTTAACGTCTCAGACAAGAATATTTCTTGTATATCGAGACGTCACCAGCTGTAGGCAGGTGTCACGATTGCTCTGATGGCATTATGCAGCAAGTTCTTTAACGTGCTACGCCCACCGTGATACGGGACCTCGTTCATTTTAAGTTCCCGTCCGAAACAACCGTGACTTTCATTTCGTAATGCCGAGTGTCACTACCCACTTTCAGGTCTTGGGTCAGACCCGGTCGGGGTTCGAACCCACTACCTTCCACTTACGGATCGATCATTCTACCAACTGAGCGACCGCAGTGATGTTAATGATGGCACGTTACTTTTTAATTTAACATCATTTATGTAGATAGTTTTGCCTTGGTTGACGGCTAAAACTTGTGCTACAGTGCAAATATAGTGATCGGTAAGAGCCAATGTATTTTACCTCATTTATTACGGTAGCTCAGTTGGTAGAGTGTTCTCTCCGTATGTTGGAGGTCGTGGGTTTGAACACCGGCTGGATCTGACCAAGATTTGAAAATTGGTAGGACTGTTCTTTCGCAAAGCACAAAGCGTTTAGTCACGGGGTTCTTTGGGAAAAACGATATCCCCTGTCACAGCAGGCGTGGAATGTTAAAGAAACCTCGCTTCACATTACCCTGGGCGTAATGCAAAGGTAAAAAATTCTGCAACTTTACCATAGCTAGTGGCGTACTGATATACATGTAACTTGAAATATTCTTGACTTGGACGTAAAACCCCATTTACCCAATCTTTTACTGCTGTCAAGTTCGATCTATTCGCAAATGTGGTAAAGAGTAAAGTGATGGCTGGTAGACGACAAAACAAACATGCCACGCCTGCCATGATTTTCGGTTTTTAAAATCTCTTCCAAATGATCCGTGTCATTCATTTCTAGATACCGAATGCTTGGCAAAAGACCAGTCACTATCTATTTTCAAGTCTTGGTCAGAACCTGGCGGGATTCGAACCCACAACCTCCCACATACGGATCGAGCACTCTTTTGACTTAGCTGCGGTTGTTTTTTTTTATTGAAGGAGTGAACGTTAAACATTGCCCCCCACCACATCCTATTACCAAGCTTTGATGGATAGAGAGACTGTACAATTTCGAATAATGACAGCTAAAAAAAATGACATTATCTTAATATTGATAGATAATACGGGTGTCCCAAGGAACTTGTTGTACTCTGCTAAGACAGGCTGTAGTTTTAATATGTAAATGTGAAGTATAATTAAAGATGTGTGAAGTAGCTGGGTAAATGTAAAATAGATGAATCAAGAAATGTTAAGTAGCTTAATAAATGTTAATTAGTCAGATAAGCGTGAAACTGCTGGATAAATGTGAAGAAGCTTGATAAATGTGGAATGGCTTGATAAATGCGACTTAGTTGGATAAATGTGAAGTAGCTGGATAAGTGTGAAACTGTTGGATAAATGTGAAAAAGCTTGATAAATGTGGAATGGCTTGATAAATGCGACTTAGTTGGATAAATGTGAAGTAGCTGGATAAATGAAGTAGCTAGACAAATGTAAAGTAGTTGCATAAATGAAATAGATGCTGTGAAATAGATGCATAAATGCGAAGTAGACTTTATATATGGGAAGAAGCTGGATAAATGTGAAGTAGCTTGATAAATGTGAAGTAATTGGATAAATTTGAAGTAGCTGGACAAATGTGAAGTAGCTTGATAAATGTGAAGTAGTTGCATAAATGTGACGTACTAAGTTGCATAAATATGAAATAGGTGGATAAATATGAGGTAGTTGCATAAATATGAAATAGGTGGATAAGTGAAATTGATGTATAAATGTGAAGTAGATTTATATATGTGAAGAAGTTGGAAAAATGCGAATGGAAGCTAGATAAATGAAACACAGTTAGAGAAATGTGAAGTGGTTGGATAAATGTGAAATAGATGGATAAATGTGATGTAGTTGGATAAATGAGTTCGACAATAACAGAACAACTAAAAACACAAAATATTTAAACAGGTTTTAAAGTTTGTTAAGAGACAAAAACTCCAAACTCTGTTCGCCGTTCAACAATAAACAGATTTCATTATCTACTCCCTGAACTTGCCTTTGACCTACTTGTAGTGTATTATATATATTCTCTCCCCCCTCATGCTTTCACCTTTGTTAACTTGCATTGTTAGTTACAAGGGGACATGGCCGTCTAGTTACCAACCAGTGGCGTAGCCAGAGAGGAATTAATGTACAAGCCTGGTGCCAAAGGACCAAACTCGCTGTTGCCGTGTCCTTACGAATTATATGTAAAAGTTGTTACAGAAGCATACTCCCCCGGAAAATTTTGAAAAAAATGAAGCAATTTGGTGCATTTTTCTGCATTCTATTCTAAATCAATATTTACTTGGGTAAATGGGTTAAAATTCGTATTTTTATCACGGGTCTTTAGAACTGATGCCATTCCATGGTTACGGCAACGTTAAAGAACCTTAATAGCAACTCCATGAACAATTTGAAGTTCTTTGTAATCAGTTTGGTTTTATTCACCGCATTTGTTTCAAAATCGGTTGTCACATCAAGTGGCGTCACATAATTTGTCATGTTGTATAAAGTGGAAATGTGAAATTAAAAGATCGTGACTATATGGTTTAGGATCAACATAGGCTAATTGTAAATTATCATCATGAAGCATCGAACTATTGAGATAGCCCATATACTACTATAGGAACCAGTCTGTTTGTGACAGTGAAAGACTCTTCGTATCCATAGAAAATCAAATAAATTTTAATAAAGATTGATATTTTTCACTTACTCGTACCTAGTCGTAACAGGAAATCTGATTAGTCCAGAATATATCTGCACAGGTTAAAACGTTGGTGCTATTGGGATTTAACATGTTGAAAAACCAGGCAAATCGGGCGGATTCTGTTGCGCATATGACGTAAACGTCACCAAGGACATCACTTCCAGTGTAAATTTCGCTATTTTCGCCATGTAAAATTTCCATAATCCCAACATTTTCCTTTCTACAGACATACTTTATAACAACAGGCCAATAAATCACGATCTGAAAACATTCATGATCCAAAATTTGGTCTTTTTTCGGTTCGGAAGAAGTGAGGGAATTGACCTGTTAAATAACGATATAGCATAAAAACCAATTTTCATCCTTTTGTCTGTATGTTGTCCGTTTTTCAACAGAGACTTATTAATCAAACATTTTTTTATCAATATAAAGGCCTACATCAGTACATCGGGACCAATTTTTGACACAACTCTATATACATTCATATTTGGAACCTAAGAAACTGAACCATATGCTTTGATAGGCAGAATATCTGGTAAATTGCTTGTTGATGCTGCCAGTGTATTGTTTTCAAATTTCTGTCACAGCTCAGTAGCCTGTGACTGAGCAAACTAGTTCATCCTTTGCTCAGTCACAGGCTACTGAGTTGACACACACACACAAACACACACACACACACACACACACACACACACTTATTGAAAAATTCTCAGTGATAGACAATGAAACCGATTTTTATTAGGAAATAAACTATGATCATGCAGAAGCCACGCAATTCTGTAAAGTTGAACCGTTAACGGTATCACAAAAAGTCTCACCGGGGTGGAAAAGAGATATACCAGTTTTTTAGGTGGAAATATTTGAAATATAACTTTATAATCCCGTATCTGCAGGAGCTTTCCGCAAAAATGAGTCAAAATGTCGTACACAGAAGGTTTTTTCATCTTTCCAGTTTTCCTTTTTCTCTATATTCTCCCATCTGAAGTTCATGAGTTCAAATCGTTAAAAAAACTGACGCCATGATCATGGCCGTAACTACCATTGAGGCAAGTGAGGCAGTTGCCTCATCTAGAATTCTGCCGATTTTTTTTTAAACCGATTTAAGATTTTATGGGAAACAGACAATAACAATAAAAAAACTTGAGATGTTTTTTCACATTATGAATAGCCAATTTAAGGCGTTTTATTATCGCCACAAAATGGTTTTCACGTAATTAATTTATGGCATGCTACGCAGTTCCGAATATTTACATTATAGTCAAACTTTTACTCACTATCCCTGCAGGTTCATGCTCATGCGAGAGATCATTCTTTGCCATGAGACGACTGAAAGTGTGGAATAGATCAACAATGACTGGAACTCGGTTCTGTAGCCTGTCACTGTTACATATTCATCGTGATGATGTTTTTGGAAACGTTTGTCCTGAAAAAGTCCTTAAAAAGTGGGGCAGTATTGGAATTAGAAAAATCCCACTTGCTTTTGACATTGATGAATAGATTAGTCGACTCGATCTGTATGTACATGTCCGATTTAGTGTCATGTAGTTATTAGATGAAAATCTTCAGTCGTCGACATTTTCATTTACTGCAGTAATAATATTAGTATGCATAATTATATCTGTCACCAACAAGTAACCCAGCTTGGTCTTTTTTATCTACATATTCTAAAACTTTGAAAAACCAATTTTTTCTTTATGTATGTAAAAAAAGTCATAAGGGAAGATTTAAATGCAACACATGATGTTTAACTACACCATTCACAGAATTTATTTTTATAGAGGACGTTAAGTCACTTTGGTAGGCGGCACTTCGGTGCCTCATTGAAGAATTTCACCATGAACTGACTAGATGAACATATCCAATACATCCGGAATTGCTAGCTCAAACTTTGGCATTACACTTGAATCTTTATCAACTTGATCCAATTTTTTTTCAGATCATTCCCTTCTTTCTTTTTTATACTGGGCTTCTATGACTTTGGGACTATCAAATATTTTATTTTCATTTACAACCCCATTTTGATATCAAAATACATGAATTGAGTAAACATCTTTTAGCCTTTGAAATGCCAGGAAAATGCAGGAATTTGGCTTAAAGTTTTAAAAAAATTTTCGGGGGAGGGGGGGGGGGGGGGGGCATGCCCCCGAACCCCGTGTATATTCGCCTTCGGCGCATCAAATTTCTGCCTCACATACAACCAAGCCCTAGTTACGACCATGATGATAAATAAAGAACATTGACTCAGCAGACTTCTAAGAATTGCTATCATTTCGTTGCTCATTGGGTTAGAATGAACTAAAACGAGAGTAGACTCTTGGAGAGGAATAAACAGCTTTTTCTTAAGAAAGACTGTTTTTGAATTTTTCGCTTTTTCGCGCCTTCAGGGGAGGTAATTCCCAGAAGAAAAGTGCGACATCATAAATTCAATATGGATGACATTAGGGAGGAAAAGTCACAACCGTGAAATACGTGACGAAAAATGGCACAGTTTGGTAAAGATATCGACGGTTTTGGTGTGTCGAGGGCAGTCAGGATAATTCACACAGAAACGACAGAAAATTTTACGGTAATAATGACACTTTATATATAAATATTCATAAAAATTATTATCGACCAGTGACAGGATAAATGTCAACAGTGAAACAGCTGAAGTGGGTAGGATGAAAAGTCTCTTCCTTCAGGATGTCAGATTATGACGTTTAGGGAAGAAGTTTAGATATCATATGATAATTTGAAATGGTACAAGTTTATTTTTAGCTGTCTTTTTAAAATTAACTTATTGCAGATTCTAGTTGATTGTGATTTTTTTAGTAAGGGAGATAACTTTTCCTTCATCAAAAATGAAAACAAACTGCTAAATATGTGTTACAGACATTATACAAAATAATAAGATTCTGTTGATTTACCAGTGTTTTGTGTGATTTGTTGGCATTAAGTTAGTAATGTAACATGTATCTGTAAAAATCCCATTTTGATGCCAGGAATTAAACCTGGGTTGCCCATTGGTGAAGCAAGCACTTTACCGTTTAACAGAAAAGTTACCTCTTCTTCTTCTTCCGTTTACCGAGTAGGCCTCCTCCTGGAGTGTATCACTTACTCAAGCATGAGATGGATGGTTAAAAACCTCTTAAGGCACTATTTACAATTAAAATTAGGAGAGACAATAATAACCTCTCTTAACCTGTACACCACTACAGTGGCTCAGTTGGTAGAGTGCTCACTTTGTAGGCTGTTTATCATGTTCAAACCCTGGCCCAGTCTGACCAGACTTGAAAATTATTTCGCCAAGCACTTGACTTGAGGCTCTTCAAAAGAGACCTATTAAAATTGATGCCATGTGTCACATGTAGCATGTGAATGAATCCTCCCTGCACATTGCCCTGAGCACACTACAAAGGTAGAATTACCTGCCACTTCACCCATAGCCGGTGATGTCTCAATATAAGTGAAATATTCTTGACTGGGATGTAAAACCCCATTCAATCAATCAATCTTAACCTGTACATACTATTTAGTAAATTTTTTGTAATACTACACTGTGTAGTCGTATTACTATAGACCTCGCTCACATGAGGTTTAAATTGGTCATTTACATTGTTACATGTAGTAATAAATAGTACAACACATCACAAAGTATGGACAAAATTATTTATTTGTTTTTGTTTTAGGTATACACTATAGAAGCTTCATTTGGTCATTACACGTGGACAGTAAAACATAGATATAGTGAGTTTCATGATCTACATGAGAAGGTAAGTTTAATATTACTTGATTTTCAAGGTATTTTCTATTCCACATCACTCAAGTCTGAAGTCATATTAGCCTAACAGTAATTTATGAAATATATATTTAACAACAGTCATTTCTGGATGTCTACATGCAATATGTAAATATAGGTAATGCTCAAATTTGAACGGGACAAAATTGACAAGTTAGTTTGCCCAACATCACTACACAGAACTGAAGGTGGATAAGTATAGTGTTTTTTTTTTACTCAAAACATTGATTTGATGACAGAATTAGCACTTGTTACTTTATCAAAGTTTATGTTTGATATTGTGTAGCCAGTAGTAGCTATTCCTTTGCAACTGATGTCTTGTAACAGTGAGCTAGCACCTTGAAATTGCCCTTGGTATGAGGTAATACAAAGCAAACATACACTTTATACACACTGCCAGTCATGATCACATCATGGTTGCCTAGTGTGATCTGGCTGACAGTAGCACCACAGTCCAAAGATTAAAATGTGCCTATACAAGCCCAAGGCTTACAAAATGTGTCTTATATATTTATTCTTGCACCCCAGATAGAAAAACTCATAAAAGTCAGATGCAAGATATCTCCATCTTGTACCCCCTCTGCAAAATAGCCTACATGCTGTTTTCCCCCGCAAAATTTTATCAACAAAATCAGAGGTGTATCGATAAGTTGAAATTGATTTTAAATTGAAAAATTGTACTTTCTGGTGCAAGAAATAGGCAAGCCTCGTTCTGGACCAAATATATTAGAACTCGGGTTGAGATTTCCATATCTGGCACCACAAGTTGTGATAGATTCTATTACCGGTAATATTGAATGAATGAATTTAGCCATGTAATGATGTATACAACAGTTATTATCCATGCATTAATTTTTTTCCTGACATTTAATTTCAGTTGATATCTCATTGTAAAATAGACAAGACACTGTTACCACCAAAGAAGATATTTGGTAACCAGAATGAAGGGTTCATCAGAAAGCGTCAGATTGAGTTGGAGATATACCTCCAGACTGTGTTGTATTACTTATGTCATAAGCTACCTAATGTACTGGCATCATTCCTAGAGTTTAATCAGTATGTAAGTATACCAGTACATGTTTCACTTTTTATTGTCACCCTTCAAAGAAATTTCTTGCATAGCGATTGGTTAACTTGCCGGGGTACATAGAACTATGTTCAGAGATCTGCTAGGGTACACAAACGCACACAATGTTTAGTTGTAAAGAGAACTAACTCATACATTGCAGACATATAGTTATGGTAAACAAACATTGCCACAACGTACGTAAATCACACAGAATACAGCATTGAAGTTAAACAGACCAAACTATGTATGTTAAAAGCGAAGGTATACTAAGTGAGCAGTAGACTAGCTCATAGATTTCTTGTTATATGCTTTTTTTTGCCTAACAACGCCAATGGGTATTTAGAGGACACAGTATTGACTGGTTTATCTGATACCAGCATTTTTTGACTGGGGGAGTGGTATACTTGTCCGTGGTGTACTTACTTTGTGAGTCCCTACCGATTAATTAACTTGCTCTCATTCTGAATAGCTGAAAAATTGCTGATGCAACATTAAACAACATTTTGTATGGAGATGTAATACGCTATTATTTCAAATAAATAACCAAATTGCTACTCATTTTCCAGGGATTTATCAGGGTCTTTTGGGAAAAGGCCCTAAACTAAACATTGGTTAAAGTTAAAGTCTGTCCCGAGCCATTAGGCCCATCAGGCCGGAGCTTATCCCGGTTTCCGTGGCGTTAAGCGACTGAGAGTACAAGACTCTCCCCTTAATGGGAAGCCGGTCCATCGCAGGGTTAACCCCCAGCATTTTGCTGGTACTCATTTATTTTTCAGCTGAGTGAACTGGAACGTGAAATTAAGTGTCTTGCTCAAGGACACAACACATCGTCCAGCCCAGGGATCGAACCCACAACCTTCGAATCATGAGTCCAATGCCTTAACCACTAGGCCACGCGCTTCCACAAAACATTGGGAAAACTATTAACTTTTTGTTCATTTTGGGAAAACTTAGACATCATTTTTGATGCCATTAATGATTAAAGCACTGACCTCTTCATCCCCAGAACTGGTATCGTTACTTTCAGCCACTGGGAATTTATAATTCTCATGATCACTTGTGAATCAGAATATGATCTTTTTCTGCTGCTAAGTGTTTATCAGTGTTTAATTTACTTTTGTTTTCATTTAAAAACAACAGAATTTTCTAATTGGGAATTTTCTCAGCAAATTTTGGGAAAAAATCAATGTTTTTCCATTGGGACAGGGGCCGAATTTCGGCCCTAAATAGGCCCTTGATAAATCCCTATTTTCATACCTGTACAATTCCCAAGGTATCATGACATACTTTTCGGCTGTAAAACAACTGTTCACAAACTTCAGAAATATCCTTATTGAGTTGTTAATTAAAAAAAATCTTCAGTATATTCATTTATTGATTTGGTTTGATTTTTACATAAAACACATTTGTTAAATTTATGAAATATACTAGTATTCCCTTTTAAAGTATTTTTTCTCAAATTTGTTAAAATAGTTTCCTTTTTGAAAGATTATCTCAGAAATAAGTAGTCAGTGACAGTCTAGGTTACCAGAATACTCATATTTATAATATCAATTGACTAGAGTTCAATAGACATACCCAGGGATTTATCAGGGTCTTTTGGGAAAAGGCCCTAAACTAAAAAATTGGAAAAAACTATCAACTTTTTGCTCATTTTGGGAAAACTTTGACATCATTTTGATGCCATTAATGATTAAATCTAATGCTTTTAGTGTCTTGAGTTGATTGAAGATTGAGAAAAGCAGGCACTTTTATGGCCAGACTTCAGCTATGTGTCTGGTACGATTTTCTAATTGGGAATTTTCTCAGCCCATTTTGGGAAAAAATCAATGTTTTTTCCATTGGGAAAAGGGCCGAATTTTGGCCTTAAATAGGCCCTAGATAAATCCCTGATACCGGTACTTGCTTATGGGTACTCTGAAAAAATATGGTACCAGGTAAATTGTTTTATGTGTTCAGTGTGAAGTTCAATATTTTTATCTTTCTGTAAGGTAGTTAATTTGATTTGATTTATTTTATTATTTTGACAGGAAATTCATGGTATAACGCAATGCATGGCTGAAGAACTTTATAATAAAGGTACAGTATCCAGTTATACTATGTTTCCACAATTTTAAAATTATTAGTAGCCAAATTTCCAAAATTTGTGAAAATGTAGTAGTTTTTAAAGTAATTTTTCACAAATTTGTTAAAATAGGTTACTTTTTGAAAGAGTTTCACAAAAATGAGTAGCCAATGGCGATTTTGGCTATCAGAAATGGAAACATAGGTTATACTAGATATCAACATTATAGAGTACACAACTTTATAATATTACATTATGTTGAAAGTTAAAATCTGAGATAAACCATAATTTTCTGCCAAGAATTATAATAGTATAGCATTATAGTTTTAAAATATTTGTTCTTACAAACTTTGTCAGATTTTAGCTCACATGAGCAGGTTTCACTGTAATTTGATAAAATGAAGTGTCAAATGTGTTAGCCAAGTGGTTAAAGTTTTACATGGGAGAATATTCTACTGGATTGCAGATTGATACTGGTAGTCTCCTGTTATTCAGGAATTGATTTCTGTTATCCCTTTGACCTAGATATATGTATTTTTGAAGTGCGTTAAATTTTAACTCAAATTAACACAACAGGAATTATCAGTTTTATTACACCTAAGTTTAGGTTATTTATCTATAGAGAGTAAAAATACCTTTCATTTTACTGGTATTTCATTTGACATGCAACTTGTTAATATAATATCACACATTGAAAAATTTCGATGAGTTCTTTTGAGATATTATATATTTTGTGATATATTTTAAACACTTTTGTGTTATATTATAAACACAGGTGATGCGTTACTACAGAGTGGAGAGGTATATGTTGTTTCCCCTTTACAGCTATACGCACTTACTGAGAGACTCAAGTTACCAGAACCAACTTGTGGTAAGTTTATTGTGACAAGAATGGGGTTTGCCAGTGTACCATGTACCCCATAACATTTCTGTGGAATGATTATTTCCTGTTGGAGATGGAATGGCTTCAGTTTAGGTTTTACTGTAAAATGACATTACTTGAGGACATTTTGATGTAAACATTTTCCAAAAAGTTCTGCACAATTGGAAATTGCATTATGACTTGCTTGCAATAAAAGCTATTAATTGCAAAACTTATACATGTATTTTGACTTTTTTGTTTTGAATCAAAGACAGCTAGGTATGAGATGCTATTATACCACTATTGTGTTGGGGAATTTTACTGGCAAAATTGGGAAATTTTTCACCATTTTTCCACAGGGGAAAATGACTATTCTTGTATTGGATAGGTATTGTAAACAAAAACAAAAAAAAAACAACAAAATCACTGATGTGAGTTAAGTACTGATATAGAGGATGTACAAGGCTATCAATAGAATTCATAACCTGTAAAATGAAGAATTTGATATTCCTATAATAAAAGGGCATTTATGTGTATATATAAAAATATCTGCCATCTGCCATTCCTACTGTTATTGTAACATTTAGATGTTTTTATACATGTATTATATGTAATGCATGATTGTCTGTTCTATATTTGTTGGTTTAATGTTGCCGTTGATGACATGTTAACGTTCTATATTTGTTGGTTTAATGTTGCTGTTGATGACATGTTAACAGGAGGTATGTGTTTATCTATATGTCCATATACATAACCAACATTTGCTGTGTTTTGTTTTAATCCTTATTTAGGCTACCTGATTTACATGTAAAACTTCAGTTTTGGTGGACTAGCATTTCTTTTATCTAGTTCATTGGGGGGGGGGACCTTTATGGCCAAGTAGTCATAAATGGCCCACTTAAGGATGACAGCACCTTTCAATGTCTAAGTTTGGTGTTCACCTGAGACCTATCCTACTGTAGGAGCCACTCTGTTTATGATTATGAAATACTCTTTATATCCATAGAAAATCAAATAAATTGAATAAGGATTGATATTTTTCATTTACATGTACTTGTATCTAGTCGTAACAGGAAATCTGTATGATCATCAGCGATTGTCATAAAGTATGTCTGTAGAAAATAAAATGTTGGCATTATGGGGATTTTACATGGCAAAAATGGCGTTGTTTACACTGGAAGTGATGTCCTTAGTGTTGTTTTATGTCATATATGCAACATGTTTTTCAACATGTTAAATCCCCACAGCACCAACGTTTTACCCTGTGCAGAAATATTATTGGCTAATCGCGGACGTGCATACAGATTTCCTGTTACGACTAGGTACAAGTAAGTGACCCATACCAATCTTTATTCAGATTTATTTGATTTTCTATGAATATAAAGACTTGAGTATTTCACTGTCACAAACAGAGTGGTTTCTACAGTAGTATGAGACAGTTTGCAGCTTCACTTGCTAGTTGTCAGTTTTCTCTGATTTTAGTTTAACAGCTTGTAGCTGTTTGTCTTCAGTCTGTTGGGTATTTGACCCAGTTTCCAATCTGCCAGGTATTTGACCCCACCTCCAGTCTGTCACATACTTGACCCACCTCTAGTCTGCCAGGTATTTGACCCCATTTCCAATCTGCTAGGTATTTGACCCCGCCTCTATTCTATTAGTTATTTGACCCCGCCTCCAGTCTGTTAACACTAGCCATGTTATCCTTGATGTGATATCTGCTTGGGGATGTTATCAAGTACCAAAGTTGAAGTAGACAGTGCTTACCCTTCCCAAGCTCCTGGTTACATTTCTCTAGTGGAAGTTTGTTTGTTTATCTTAACTTTCCAATATCATAAGTTTTTACTTTGCTTTTTGGATTGTGATTTGAAATTGACCAGAATGTTTGTGTTTGGTCACAAAACAGACTGTTTGATACACAACCCTGTTTTGTCTATATAACCTTCAAGCATTTTGAAGTATTAACAGATTTAATTAACATTTTTATCTGCAGATGTCAAATTTTCTTGAAATACCACTCTATTATTTTAATCTTGCATCTTACATGTACTGTTTAGCTTCATTCTCCCATTTCACATTCACATACTGGTACTCACATACTCACATCAAGTTTTCACACATTTACTCACACTCAATGCTTTCAAATGCTTATCAATATATCCCTCCATGCATACTGTAAAGTCACACATACTTGCAAGCATTATATTTCTAAGAAGATACACTCTTTGATTTCCTTCCTCAATTTTACCAAACTTGGTGCAACAATGAAATATTCCGCAGTGACTTATTTTTGTCTTTTTGTGAGGAGAATCAGGCTGAAATATTCAGCAATGTTACTGTATAATTTTTATGGTATCTAGAAATATTCATTTTGATGAAAGTGGTTTTGTTTTTGTTTTAAAAATTTGTGCCATTGTATTTGAGAATTTTTGAATCTCAACTGCGCCATGTTGACATTTCACAAACCATCAGACTGAAATATTTACATTGTATATATATATTTGGGTACAACATGAAACATTAAAGTTGGAGACTTTCAGACCCTCATAGTTTTGTTTTAATGATTTGTGTTTGCTAGTTAAGAAGATAAGAAAAGTAACCTGTTTTTATTTCGCTAGATGTAGAGTTTGATTATAATCAGTTTTATATAACATAAGAGTACATTTGTGTTTGTAAACCATATGATGTATTAATAGTGCTAGATGCTAATATATATTACTGGTTAAGTTTCATCTTATTTTTTTCCTGAAGGAAAATATTGTAGATACAGATTTTTGTTTTGCTATCATCGGTTTAGAAAAAAATGTTAGCAAATTTTGATGGATGTTTTGATTTTTTAGAGGGTTTATTTGTCATGGTAGATTCATAAAACCCAGATCTATAGATAGAGCTGAGGTTTACAGAATATTATACCTATACAGTCAAACCTGAATATAAAGACCACATATAGGAACTAAGAAATATGGATGTATAGACAAGTGGTTTGTCTAGTAAAACCGGTATATAAAGACCACATACATGTATAAGAACTAGGAAATATGGAATTTATAGACAGGTGTGGCCATTATATAGAGGGTATTTTTGGTTGAAACATGAAGCAATTAGGTCTTTTACCACTGGTCTTAGTGGACAGGTGGTTTTATATGTAGAGGTGGATGCTATAGCAGGTTTTAGTGTACTGTGCACTGATTTAGGCATGGACTGATGTTCTTTATTATCATAGTTGTTTGAAATTTACTGCTAACCTTATTGCAAGACTTGTCATGTTTGGCTGAAGAATAATGCCCATCTGTCTCTCATAGTCTTTTGTTAGGCCTTGTAAAGAACCTGTGACCTCTGCTTTAACCAAATGAACACTATCCACTGAGTCATTTAAAGTACTTGTATATATATATTCCTGAATATTTCAGATAGCGGAGACGTAAAGAAAGATATAGGACATATACTAGACTTCATAACTAGAGTTAAATGTCTGAAGGTAAGAATTAAGTAACCGTTATAACAGTGTTAAATATTTAATATAGAAATTGCTTTTAAATGCTATAACTTCCATTGCCATGCAAAGCAAACTGGATGATCACTAGCCACTATATAGGATTAATTTGCTTTGCATGGCAATGGAAGTTATAGCATTTAAAAGCCATTTCAAGACTGTTCAATGGTTATATTAACATTTCCTATCTCAAAAAAACTTTAAAACACTGTCATGCACGATGTGCATTTCCAATCGCATGAACAGACGTTCAATTATGCCACACCTATAAATGACTTTGGCTTGGCTTCTGTTTTAAATGAAATTGCAAACTATGATGGCTATGGAAATATCATTCTATTCATTTTTACTTCATGTGTTGTGTATAGAATTAAACTTTTGAAATTAGAATTTTTGTTTACCAGTATATGAAAGATGATGTCCCTTCTGTGTTCATCAAATTTAAGATGTAGAAGTAAAACATGAATTTTGATTCTATTTCAGATAAAAGGAAGTACAGATCCAGTAGGAACCAGTAATATAGATATGTCACAGCTAGCGTTTGATTTAACATTGTTCAAATCTTTGGAGTGTTTAGAGGTAAATCATTGCTTATAGGATTCTTACTGAAATCATGGATAACAGATCACACTGCCTGTTACCCCTTTTTGGAATCCCACTCAGGACAAATCCTAGTGTGAGAAAGTTTGTCAATTTCCTTGCCAAAGATCGGTGTGTTTTTGGGTACTCTGGTTTCCTTGACAATCATAGAACTGGATGCCTCTTTATATATAGAATAATCTTGACTGGGGTGTAAGATTTCATTACTCAGCACCATTCCAGGGTTTTCCCTTGCATCCTTTCTTTGGGAGTCCCATTTATATCCATCATTTTCCAACACTACAGTTGTTTGTGTGTTCGCTACTATTATGATAGCCAGGATAATTAATTACAGGATTGCTGAAGAAGGAAAAATTTTTCTGTTGCAATGCCATGTGGTTACTAACAGTGATGCAAGGTTACAAAACGTTTCATACTTGGCTTTTCTAAAACGAAAGTAAGACAATCCATGTCAAACAAGTGTTTGTTAACTATTAATAGCATTCAAACATTATGGCCGATATAAATCCATTCAGACTGAAAAAATATTTGTAGCCCAACATTGGTTTAATTTTTGCATCCCATGGGACCCATAGAAATATTTCTGGGGTCCATTAAGAAAAACTTGCGTCAGATAGGCAGGAAACTTGCGTCAGTGAAAACCCTGCCATTCATGTTGAAAGATGAGATAAATGTGGTAGATATATTGGTCTTTTTGATGAGAAGGACAAACACTTAACAGTAGAACTTATTGATGTTACAGCATACATTTTGCTGATTGACCAATGAAAATTGTGACTGGTTGGCTGCCATCAGTACAAACTTTAGAACTAATCCATGTTTTGTAAACCTAGACGTATCATAAATTTGAAAAAAAAAACTAAAATAAATATTTTTTGTTGAAAAAATTGACAGTACCATTTTACAAAAAATTTTACCTCTGATTGTGGAAATTAATTACCTGATTTTTGTTTATTTATTTTTACAGTTTGACCAGATTAATATGACATTAGTATCGGGTATAGACACAGTAAAGGAAACCGTTGAAGTACTTGGTGCTCACAGCTCGGTAACCACTATAAAGGTTAGTAAACAACGTCTTTTATAAAGGTTTCTGTCTGAAGCTTGGCCTTACCCAAGATCTGGGAAGTAAATTGTTATTTTTTTGTATTGTCACTCACTGTATTAGGAAAGGAAAGACAAGAGCCTGAAAGGAAAGACAAGAGACAGAAAATCTCTATTGTCTTTTATAAAGGTTTCTGTCCGAAGTCGGGCCTTACCCAGACAGAACCTGGGAGGTAATTTGACTTTTATGTATTGTCACTCGCTGCATTAAGAACGGAAATAAAAGAGACTATCTGATTTGTTTCTATTGTCCTTTGTCATGGCAGTAATATAAACTCGATCAAGGGACTGGTCGGTGTTTGTCTTTATTATAATTATAAATAATTAAATGTCATTAGGTCTCAGCATCAAGGATTGTGGGATAAACTCAGAGGATGATACAGGAATTAGTTTCACATTTAATAAGGTTACTGACAGCGACATTTTTAGATATCTTTTAGATGTGTTATTTCCTTACCAGACCTGGTGAAATGATGAGAATTATTAGCCATTAGGATATTAACTTATGACTGTCACATATTTAAAATTTTTTTCCCCTTTTATTACCAGAATGTGCTGTTTCCTTACCAGCCTTAGTTTAAGGATGAGGACAGTGATTGGAATGTTGACTTATAACTGACATATTTAGATATTTTGTATATTTTATTACCAGGATGTGTTGTTACCCGACCAGCCCCAATGGAAGGACGAGGATGGTGAGCCATTAGTGTCATACTGGAATAAACTTATTGAAGCTGACCTTAGTCATAATAGTATAGCAGAAATAGATACTACTGTGGTAAATAAACATTATTTAGAAGTTTTTAACCCTTGAACTGTCTAGAATTTGTGTTTATTGTATATTAATTACAGTATTATAGGGTCATTGAACTGATATTGTGAAATATTGTCCCGAGTTGACTCGCAAGCTGGTGCAAATCTCGAGTCAACAAGGGACAATATTTCACAATATCAGTTCAATAACCCTTTTATTATATAGCATAACAAATTTTGTTAACTTTCGTCGAGTATTTCATAAAAAAATACCACTAAGTCGTACAGTACGTAAATATTACACTAGTTCTTGTAAATGAGTATAAAAACTAGTGCAGTATGACAACAACACAGTGATGACATCTTCAGCCATGTAACAACAATCATATGACGTCATAAACAACAGCATCATGTGACAAAGCGTGCAATATGAAGAAAATTTATTCGGTAAACTTCGGACTGGAAAAAAGTTAGCATGCAAATATCAATATTTATCGCATGCTAACACCTCGGGATTTATCTTTTAATTTCTATGCGTAGCATATATTGCTATATTATAAATATAAAAAAACATATTCCATATAAAAAACAAAGAGTGCTTGCTATTTCTGCAATTTACATAATCACAGATGAGACAGGTAGTTGCTCAGGTAAAAATAATGAATTGTAGTAAAATACTGGTATATAACCTGTGAAAATAATGTACCGGTCATTTTTATTCTGAAAATTATACTTACATGTATATCATCTGACAGTTCTAATTCGGATTCTGAATCATATTAGTCCATAATCCTTGAAATCACATCATTTATTAACAACCTGCCTGCTATTGTTTACATGCAATAAATTTGGGGGAAAACCAGTTCTAATTGATCAAAATGTGTACTTTCTATTTCACTTGTGTATTTCCCATTAACCTATCATAAAGCAGCAATGTAATGTGTTGTTATGGTGATTGTTAATGCTGTAAAATGATCAGGTGTTGTAACACGTATTCAACTTGATGATCAGTCTGATTGTCAACCTTCTGGTACTCGCCAATTGGAAAGATTGGCAGTGAAAGAGTTACTGCAATAGTTGCATATTTCACTAAGTTATTCAGTTCTATTCATTTTATTGTAGCTTCATCAATTTTTCAGTTACTTGTGACAAGAAATAATTGATGATTTTGAAATTTTTCCAAATAATTCATATAAACATATATGTTACTATAGTAACTGAATTAAAATCAAACTTTTTATTGTTTTTGTTTCAGTCTTTGATGCCTCAGGTAGAAGTTTTAGATTTAAGTCATAACCAGATTACCAGTATAGAACACCTGAACTGGTTAAGTCAGCTGACACACCTGGACTTATCTTATAATTCTATCTCTCACCTGAATGCACTCAACACAAAACTTGGTAATGTGAAGACATTAAACCTGGAAGGCAACTCCTTAGATAGTTTGATAGGTAAGTCTGTTACTGTATTACATAAATATCGCAAACTAGTTTGAAGCGGGTATATAGAAATCACCATGTCTCTCTGCCTGCCTGTCTGCCGTAAAAAATCATGTCCTGCCCATATCTCATAGCTGCTTGGACGACTATCATAAAACTTCATATGAATAATGGTGTGTTACCTCGAACCAAGGTCATATAAAGGTCAAGGTCACAGGAAAACATTAAATGTTGGGAGTGGGGGGTATTTGGCTCTCAAGAGACAGTTCTAGTTTCCATTGTGTTACATACACACCAATTTAGATGATAAACCTGTATAATTTATAAATATGCAGAAATCAATTGAAAGGCAAACAAGGATTTGGAGTGATCTCCCTTTTGATACTAAGCTGTTGTAGTGATAAGGTATATACATATGTATTAACATGATTCTCTCTGTTTCTTTTGTGTGTTTCTCTGTCTGTCTTTTCCCTGGTGGTTTCCAGATACCAAACTTTGTCTAATTGTTCAGTACTATAAAAGAAAACAATTCTATTCCATTTTCAGCATATTTGTGATTTAAAATAAAGTTGTTTAGTACAGTACAGATAGATATATAGATAGAGAGAGAGTCTTTAGATGCATGGGTATATATTTATTGGTCCACATATACAGCAGACTTTAGTTATAACAAAATAAGTCTTTTAAAGACGTCCTGAGATTTTCTTAAGTATGGTATTATACTGCATTTTGCAATGGTTACAAAAAATTCGGAAGTAGTAAATATGCATATTCTTTAGCATTTTGTTATTGTGTTATACTCCATGTATATATCTTTAACATATATTTATGTTTTGTTTATTTCAGGTTTATCAAAGTTGTTTTCATTAGAAACACTTAACGTCAATTACAACAAGATAACACAGGTATGTTAATACCGAAAACTTTGTAAATATAATTCATAGGAAGTACTTCTGTTTGTACCTGCTATTTAGATTTTAATTTTGATAGAAAAGGGCCTTAAAATAACGTAATGATGGAGGGGAGAGCGAAGTGAAGTCCTACCAAACAATAAGAGAAAGTTACCTGTGTCGTTCACAGAGGAATGGAGAGTGGAGTAGTTGGTTTATTACAGCCAAGTCAAAATATGCCCACTAATACGCTCTAGACTTTCCTATGCTAGCACATAACCCCACAAAAGCTCATTCTTTGTCCGGACAGTAATGGAACAGACTGCCACTTAAGATACCAGTTGCAAGGTCACTCGAGACATTTCCAGTTCAAGTGAACAACCACCTCAAATAAAGCCAGCACAAATTGTACTTTTATTGTACTACTGTGTTTGATCATGCACATTAAGTGGCAAAATCTTCGATTAGATAAAGTTTGTCAGTAGAATAAAGAAGAAGATTCATTCACCAAGTCAAGATACTTTCACTTACATCAGGAAGACCACCAAGGTCCCTCAAAGTACACAGGAACTGACATCACACACCTTGATTCTGAATCAGCATTCATTGTTTAAAGTATTTTGATTGACAAATGTGTGAATATTTGGTTAAAGTTTTTTGAATGGACTACATGTATATGCACAGATGAGGTGTGCTGTTCTTCTTACGAAAATTATTGGAATGTTTAAAAAGTTGCAGATGAAACAGTAACATACATGCTTCCATATGAAAATGTTAATGTTTGTTTTACAATATTACTTACTTGTAGACTTCAGAAGTAAAATATGCATGCACACTGCCTTGTCTTGAAAACCTCCACCTAGTGGGAAATCCTGTAACTATAGTCCTAGATTACAGAACAAAGATATTAGAAATGTTTGGTGAAAGAGTACTAGAGGTAATGTACATGTAATCTGTATTTTATTATGCTTAAAGTAAATAGGCACCAGGGTGCACGGCCTGAAATGCAGTTTCAAATTCTACATGTTTATGGTGTATGATTCACATACAAACTTTTAGTTCAAAATCTGCATGCATTTAGAAGGAAAACCAGTAAAACTGCTTTGGAAAGAATTTTTCAAAGTTCAAGGCCAGTGACTCCATATAAATCAGTGAACTGGAACAAAACACTAACTATCTGTAATTCATGATACAAGACTCTCATACGAAATATGAGCTAGGTATCTACAGGCGTTTAAAGTAAAAGTCTGGAAAACTTATTCCATCTGCCTACCCACCTATATAACAAAAAATCAACTGATATTTAGGCTCCCCTGGGTGATGTCTTGATCCCAGATCAAGCATTAATGTTTTAGCATACAGATTTTTGACAGGTATACTGTAAATGTATTAATTTTATGAATTTTAGCCTAAATTATAATTTGTGTAAATTTACATGGAATTAGTGTAAAATCAATCATTTAAATATTGAGCTTGACATCCCATAGTTCTATGTTCTATTCATTATGAATTTTGTTTTCACATGTGGCACTTGTAGCTAGCTATACAAGAGGTACTTAACTTTCCGGAGCAATCAACATATCTTGGTGGAAATTCACATGTTTACAGGTAACTTAATTTTCTAAAAAAAAATTTAAAGTTATTAATTTTCTTTTGGGATTGTGATTTAGACTTGTATCAGTGTGTGTTTTGTTAGCTTTAAGACATTATATGTTGTTTATTTTAGGTAAAACTTGATGGAGAGAAGCCAAGTCAGAAGGAGTTAGATACAGTAGCTGTCTTACAGGCTATACAAAAATCTAAAGATAACAAAGACAAGATTAAAAAACTACCTTCAAAGGTATGAGTTGAGTTTGAGTTATGGTGTTAAATGTCCTAGTCAAGAATATTTCACTTATATCAAGATGTCGCCAGCTATAGGCAAAACTGCAGAAATTTTGCCTGTGCATTGTGCTGATGGCATTATACAGCTGGGTTCTTTATTGTGCCAAGCCTACTGTAACACAGGACCTACTTTATTTTAAGTTACCATCCAAAAGAACAGTGACTTTCATTTTCCTAATGCCAATGCTTGGCGAAAGAACAGTCACTACCCACTTTCAAGTCTTGGGTCAGACCCGGTCGAGGTCCAAACCTATGACATCCCACTTACAGAGCAAGCACTCTACCAACTGAGCTATAGCAGTGGTTTTAAAGGTATTATGTAACAGGGTTTGTACAGGCCTGGAAAAGTCCTTAAATTTTGAGGTTTGCCCTAAAAAGACCCTAAAAACAAGTCTGATCCTAAAAAGCCCTTGAATTTATCCTGATGGCCCTAAAAAGCCCTTGAATTTGGCTAGTTGGGTGTCTGTATTTTGATATTAATACACCCTTCCGATAAATCGCGACACCTGGCGGGAGTGCTAGGATCGAAAGTAGAATGTGATGTCATACAGGGAGTTATGAAAAAGAAATACTAGCATTTCGTATTTTCCCTCAATATAATATTGTTTTAAAATTAAATATTAAATTTCAATTTTAATTACATATCGCTGGTATTTTATTCCATGACTTCTTGAAAAATAATTTGAAATTAATATATTTTTTTATTAAAAATTTTAAAAATTCATTTTAATTGTTACATAATAACAACTATTTGATATTGTAATACCAAGTCATGGGCAGTCATTCGGAACTAATTAGGGCACTGATTTTGATTACCTGATTTACAGAAGAGAAAATGCTTTGGTCCAACCTAAGGACAATTTGCTTATGCATGAATGAATCCAGGTGTGTCAGAAATAGCCTAAGCTTTTCGTTATTCTCGGAAGATTCTTAGTCGGTAGAATTATTTAAACAAGAGAGAGAGAGAGAGAGAGAGAGAGAGAGAGAGAGAGCTACAAACATTGCATTTTAAGTATTCTGCAACTCTGTGAATAATTATATAAACGAACAAATTATCTATCCGAAAAATTTATAACGAGTCATGGGATAATTATTTATCCGACATTTTGAAACTTAACATATTTGTGTTACAGTTTAAAGATGATAAATAATAAATAAGCATCGCATAATTAGTATTAAATTTTTTTTATTTATTTATTTTCATTTTTATACTTTTTGATTTTTTGTACAGCGTGAACAAAGTGAACCTGTACTTTGTCATCGCTTTCTTCCAAGATATCGAGCTTCTTTGCTATGAAATTAAAAGATATGAGTACACCTGGAAATAGTGCGCCTGATAAATGAGCGTGAAAGAAGTATATCTGTTTTATCGTAAAATATGTATTCTGAGACGGGTAATGCATTTGGTTACATATGCACATTTGGAATAAATTTTCGGAATACATTTCAAAATCTAGTAAAATATTGCGACGGGATGCATCTAATAATTTCTGCAATTTGGCGAACTGATCTCATGTTTACAATAAAAAGTAGTTCGAGAAGTTTGCGTCCTACGATGTAAAATCATAACTTTTTAAGAAATGAACAGCAACGGCAGGTTGTTTAATTAATTCTTCGTGAAATCTACGGAAATTTAAATTTATTTTGTAGGTTATGATAACGTATTTTAATGTTGAGGCAATTGTGTCATATTTTAAAATGTTTATCGATTAGATTTTACTTTCGTGAAAGGGAGATAATTCGTACAGTGTTGTATGCAAATTTTATATACAGTCGTTTTACCAGTTCCGAACAGGGTTTCATATAAGCGCTGCTGCAGACGTCATCCACAAGCAGAGGAAATAAAATTTATGTGGTGTAATAATACAAATGTTTACTGATTCCAAAATATCGACACCTGTCCTCAAAAACACGTGGTAGTATGTTTTCTTGAAAAAAGCATTTCCGTGATCACGATTTGTTTACATCGTTAAACTAGGTCACCAACAATCTCGTACATTTAGGAAGCGGTTGAAGAAACAGCAAATAGAGAAAGTTATTTTGCGATTCCTTTAATTGAACGGGATTGAAATTTTAGATTATTCAGTAGTAAAAATTGGGAACTGGTAAAACAACTAAATGATTCAGTTATGCATACAACCGCTAGAATGTACCCCCTCATAGCGACGGTAGGATCTGCAAAACTCTACTTTCTCTCTATCCGAAATGACAAAACGATCGGGTACAACTTTTTTAAATTTTAATTACCGATTGTCTTTTTCATATATTTATGAAATTAATTTTTTCTACCATTTAATTCAGCAATACATAGTTTGGTACATAAAAATTTGTTTCTTTTTCCAAAAAAAACCCCATCCGTCGGACTATATGCATAGATTAACGACACCCCCACCCCCCCCCCCCCCCCCCCCCCGAATTTTCGGTTATATTCTGTCTTGCCACAACACAATTTTCCCAACTACGCTGTACAGCAGCACGACAGTGCTATGTTTGACAAATAAGTATAATAAAGCCAAAGCAGTGATACGACACTACATGAGAATAAATCAGATATTTATCACTGTGTATTATAATCAGGTGTGCCTTGGTCGTCTGTTCATCTCGTAATCAGATAATCTAGAGAGGTAAGCGTACTAGTAATTTCCTGTTAATTGCAAATTGGATTAAAGAAACCAATTAAAAGTCCTATTTTCTAAGTCAACATAGGTAAGGATGCCATCATTTCTACGTAGAATCAGTTATTATTTATATAAATTTGATCGAAATTTTAACCATACAACCAAAATTTCAATGTTGTTGTTTTTTTTTTTGTTTCTTAATTTGTGTTTTTTTTTTTTTTTTTTTTTTATTAATAATTTTGAAAATAAAGTTTCAGAACCTTAAACATTTTTAGCAATAACGGATCTTTCTTTAATTAAAGTTTAATCCGTTGAACAATGATTTTTAAACACAACTTTAATATGTCGCTAATTTGTAATCACAGAAAAATTTAAGTTTTCAAATTATTTTGACTATCAATAATGTATCTGAATTGTTTAATTTATATGAATATATTGTAAATAAGTTTTATGAAAATTCCGATTTTATAAAATAAATAAAAATAAATAATAAAAAAGTGGAAGGTGAACGTTCGTAGTAATTTGATTAAAAAATTAAAATATTTCCAGTCGGATGAAAATATGAATTTCAAATGTCCTTGAGGGTAATTAAATGGTCCAAGATATTAATAAATATACGTACATATATTTTATATTTTTCAAATTTGAACATGTACAAATTGCAATTTTCTAGTAAAAATAAAACTTGTTATTTTGTTAAAGAAATTACAACAAATTCTACACAATCCTTTACAATGTTAAGTGTCTTTTCGGATGATCATAAAATTTGTTTAATTAGCCCATTCATATTTTTGTAAGGTGTAATTTATTTAAAGTAATATTTGCTTTGTCGGTTTATCATCTCACCTGTAGCTTACATATGACACCTAACAGATATTCGAACTGAGTGAATATACCGTACATGCTGATGGGATCGATAGATAGCCTTCCCGGTGTGACGTCATATCAAGAGCGATAACCAGTTTCCGGCTATTTCTGGAAGGGTGTATAAATGTTTGTAAATAGACTGATAATAAATAAATAAATAAACTAATAATAAGTTATGTTTAAATGAGCAAGGTACCTGGTCCTTCCAAATGCCCAACTTAAACCTCCACTTCAAGTGTCGTTAGCGGAAGCGCGTGGCCTAGTGGTTAAGGCGTTGGACTCTTGATTCGAAGGTCGTGGGTTCGATCCCTGGACCGGGCGATGTGTTGTGTCCTTGAGCAAGACACTTAATTTCACGTTGTTCCAGTTCACTCAGCTGAAAAATAAATGAGTACCAGCAAAATGCTGGGGGTTAACCCCGCGATGGACCGGCGTCCCATTCAGGGGAGAGTCTTGTACTCTCAGTTGCTTAACGCCACCGAAACCGGGATTAGCTCCGGCCTCATGGGCCTAATGGCTCGGGACAGACTTTAACTTTAACTTAACTCAAGTGTCGTTTATACTATGGACATGTAAGTAATTTAAGTTACCTCCAACACAAGTTGGGGTGACTTATTGATTTATTGATTTAATTGCCTTTGCACCAATATTTTTTTGCTAAAATTTTCCCTCTGATTAAGCCTTAAATTTGCAAATGAGACCCTGAAAAGACCCTAAAAAGTCCTTAAATTTGGAGTCCAAATGTCTGTACGAACCCTGTGTAATCTTCTTATATATAATAAAACCTAGGCACCACTTCTGTTTAAGAACCACCTGTCCATTAAAACCACTTTTAAATTCAACTAATAAGAATCTTTGTAAGAAAAGACCACTTGCCTATAAATTCCATATTTCTTGGGTACCCCAGGTGGAGGCAGAAAGTTGCAGCCTTATGTCTCATCGGAGACGAAGAGGATTAAGTAAGTAAGTACCCCAGGTGGTCTATGCAGTAAGCCTTCATCAATTAATGAGACCAAATACATATACTACAGAAAGTATAATTTATATTTACCTCGTATTCTAGGTGAACTATGGATATAGTTTATTAAATTCATCAAGGCAACATCTTAAACAAATTTAAAAATATTAACGAGCATTATTAAAAATGTACATATAATTTATTGTCATTTACATATAATAATGTCTGAAGTATATGTATGTTACACAATATATACTGAGTCATGATACATTTTTTTTTTTTGGTATTGGTATTTTTTTTATTTTATCCTCCACATAATTTCACAAAAAATTCACATATAAATGCTACATAATATGAAACATTTTAAAAATTAATCTTGACACTTTCAGGGTTTCAGCACATGTGTAAAGCATGTTTCATGTACAACAGTCAAATATTTCCCTCACATGCATTGGACTAATGAAAGCAATTTAATAAATTTTCAATGTAAAGCCAATTTTGATCATTATAACATATACTTTGTTTTCAGGGATCGGAGAGGAAGTTATCAGATACGCTGGATAATCAGCAGAGTAATGACAGCCCATATTTAGCGGACCCTGACAGCATAGCCAGTACTTCCTCAGGTAATCAAGTATGTATCTATGTACCCACAATCATTGCTCCTTAAATCTTCTCTGTCCTGTTTTGTTGTGTGTTTTGTAGAGTTTATATATCGTAAAGTTTGGGTTTTATATTCAAATACATAATACTTTTATTCTTGTGTAACTTCTGGTACTTTAAACTTCTTATTGGTAACATTGATATATTTCACTTTCGACAACATTTTATTGATAGTTGGATGACTTTTGTAATGGTTTTCAAATGTCTTGTTCTAAATCAGGCTGTATTTGAGTAATGGGGAGTTTATCATGTGGTACAGTGGCAAGTCCATTTAAACAGATTGGAAAAATGGTCTGCACTTGTTTCAAAGCAACCATGTTACATGCAGACGTGTAAAACCAACCACATGTTTTTCAAAACAACTTCATGTGTTACATGCAGACATGTGTAAAACCAACCCCATGTTATTCAAAGCAGCTTCACGTGTTACCAACACATATTTGTAAAAGCAAACCCACATGTTTTAAATCAACTCCAAGTGTTACATGCAAACAATGTTTAAAGTTACACCATGACATTACTTTAGGTTAATAAACAAGAAGTGAACTACATGTACTTGAATATGTCCATCCTTTGTTTGACCAATCTCTGTAAATGGACTAGTAATGCAAAATCATCTCTAGTAAACAACCCTATTTGTTTCACAAGTTATCAATAACAGATCTAGAAAACAGGAAATGAAAGAACTTATTTTAGATTTCTGTATTATTTTTTTGTTCATTTGTGGTTATTGTATAGTCCCCCTGCTAGCATTGAATAGTCCCCTGCACTCAATCTAACCATTTGTTAAGATGGATATCATTCAGTCACAAACCTGTCCTGGACTTTTTTCTCCAAGTAATACAAGTATATCTTTTTCTCTGTCATAGTTTTCATGGTCATTTAAGTTTCTATTACACATATATTGTATCTACTGTTTAAGACATTGTTTGTGGCAATTAATTATGCTTTATTTCCATAGAAAATTAAATAAAATTGACTAATGCTTGATATTGTTCACTTAATTGTGCTTAGTCGTAACTGAAAATCTGTATGCGTATCTGCAATGTCATAGAGTATTTCTGTAGTAAGGTAAATGTTGGTGCTATTGGGATTTTACGTGGCAAAAATGGATATGTTTTTACCAGAAATGATGTCCTCTGTGATTTTTATGTGCATATGCACAACAGGAACCATCATTTGCCTGGTTTTTCAACAAGTAAAATACTCATAGCACCAAAGTTTTATTTTGTGCAGAAATATTCTACATTAATCACAGATGTGCATACAGATATCCTGTTACGACTAGGTACAAATAAGTGAGAAATATCAGTCATTATTCCAGTATATTTGATTTTCAATGAAAATTAAACATAATTCACTGTCATAAACATGATGATTTGAACAACAATTTTTCCTCCAGATCTTGTTAAACCTTATTGTGAGTCACACTGTTAACAATGAGGAGAGTTTGGTGAATAATGATCAATTCTGAGTTTTTCAAATGTTTTATTTATGTTTATTTACAAAAGTCAAACTGATTATAAACATTTATTTACACTTTTAACCCTTACCTACTTGTTCAAAACTTAATTTAATTGCTCATTAGGATACGGTAAATTCAAAATATAAATAAAAATCAATGTATCTTCAATAAATGGATTGTTTTAATACAAAATAATGTGCTTCAGTTTGACAAAAGTAGTCTAAAAATTAAACATATACAGTATACAAATACAGTCAAACCTGCCTTAAAGGTCACCTCTATATAAGGGACACCTGCTTATAAAGGCCAGTAGAATTATAACCCAATTCTTCTTTATTCATATTATTCGAACCTGTATATAAAGGTCACCTGCCTATAAAGTTCACTTTTACTGTTTCCCTTGGGTGGCCTTTATAGAAAGGTTTGACTGTATAGTAAAACCAGAAATTATTCCCTGTCAAGTTTGGTGATAAATAGAGGAAGGCCTATAAAGAAATGCATAATGGAAATGACTTTAGGGACTTCAAAATGTTGTGGGTTTAGGGACTTCAAAATATTGTGGGTTAATCGAGGTGGCAGATTTATCAAGGGATATAATAAAGAGGTTTTACTGTATTGAATAATGAGTTGATATAACTAATTAAGTTTTGAACAGCTGGGTTATGTAGATTAGATACCTTATATATAAACACAAACCTACATGTAATTTATATATATATATATAGAGATATATTTATGATCTTCCCTAAGCAAAAAGGGCCCAAAGAACAATTCAATGATATTGAAGAAAATAGCAAATAAAAAAAATAATTACAGTCTGTTATAAGAACATGGCTTTGTGGTTTTTAACTCTTTCTTGACATCTACTGGGTTGATTTCACTGTTATAATTATTTTTGCCTAACCTGATGTCGGTGCTTCAAAAATACATGTGACATCATATTTTGGAAATAGAAGTTCTAGTACTATAAATGCTATCTCTATACAGTTCAATGGTTATATTTACATTTCTCTTTTTTTTTTTAAATCTCTTTTTTTTATTCCTGAAAGAAATATAAAACACCTTTGAAGCACCAAAATTTGATTATGCAAAAATAACTTCTACTGCCATGCAAACAAGTTGAATAAAGCTAGCTATTTTTTTTAATCATGAAAGAAATTGAAAATACTGCTTCTTATGACATGTATGTCCAGTCACTGAAATAGCCAATAATTGCTGTCACATGTATATTTATGAATAAGCAAAAAATGAGTGACCCCGTGGCTCATATAACTTCCATTGTCATGCAATGTCAACTAATCATAACCCAAGCAAATAAAACTAGTGTATGTTTTAACATATAACAAAATTTTGTACCCAACGACCCTTTTTGTATATGGATGGTCATCATTATTATGTACTGGTATGATAGTGTTAATCCTGTACTTTTCTTCTAGACTAAGTTAAATAAGAGAACTGGGAATGAAGCATCTCCCCTTTTATCAAAATATCAGTTGGTAAGTGGGTTTAAAAAGCATGATCATACAGGCAGTGTATGGGTATGTTAGAGGTTATGGGAATTAGATCACGAAAAAAATGTGTTAACTCCTCAAAAACCAATCTGGAATGTCTAAAAAATGTCAGTAAAACATGTTAAAGTATTTTATCAAAAAATCAGTTAGTTGAGGGTTTAAAGGGAAGATACAGACAGTGAGTTTGAGGTCTTAAGAATGAAATCATGAAGGAGTGTTTGAAAAATGTTGATGAAACCCAAAGAAGATAAATATTTGATTTAAAATATAGACTTGTCAGATTCTTGTAACCAAGGTGAGTCAATTATCATGATTATATTGCATTTTGAAGCAGTTACATTTCCTATTTCATAATTTTAATGGCATTTTACTGATATTTTTCAGATTTTTTCATGCAAGATATTTACCATATATATTTCCTAATCTCTGATTTTATATTCCATATAACTAATCAATTTATATTAAAACTATATATACAAAACATTTCAAAAACAAAAAGTGCATTTTACTTTGTTTCCTTAGTCGTATTTAACGACTATTTTGATACGTCAAATCTCCCCTCCAATCAGAGTGATATATTCAGTGCATGATTAAAACTATCATACTTTTCTTTACATTGATTCATTTTAACGCACTTTACGGTAGGCACTTTTTATCCTGTTTATATACAGTCAAACCTCGATTCATTGCCACCAATTGTTCAGTCAAATTTTGATGTTATAAATGGGTTTGGTGATAAATTGAGGGAGGCGGATAAAAGAAAAACACAAACAAAATGGATTTTGGGACTTCAAAATAGTGTGGCAATAAGTGAGGTGGCAAAGTTATCAGAGGGCATTATAATAAGGTTTTACTGTATATACACTGCTACCATTTTTTAACAGACTTGAAATTTATGTACTAATATGTTTACATTCCTGATACCCAAAATAACTATTGACTGCTAATTTATAAATTCAGTCAAAAAGTAACCTATTTTAGCAAGTTTGTGAAAAATAATTAAAAAAGAACTATATTTCTTTACAAACTTTGGAAATTTGGCTACTAATAAATTTAAATTTATGGAATGCTAGAATTTCTGATAAAAAAATCATAGTGTTTATTTAAAGAAACTTGTACTTTTGTTGGCACTTTACATGTGCATGTATGTATGTTTTAAAAATCAAAGAAATTACTGAAATGATAATATAATGACTTTATACAATGTGGTTACAAGCATGATTTAAACTAAAACTTACCTTAATTTTAATCAGTATACAGTGGAACTTCTATAACTAGAACTGGTTTGGAATTGAATTTCCACTTCAAACTTTCAGGATACTTGCGTTTTCAAATTTGGATTAATGGCAAAACACAAATGGTTTGGTTCTAATGATAAATTGAAATTTCCAGGGAATTTTGAGAAAAATATGTTCCAATTATAGCTAGTTCTGCTGTATATTTTGATTTTCTGGGTGGCATGTGGAATTATTATGCATGGTATTGCTTTATAGAGGTATGGGGATGTGTGCTGTCCTTACTAAAACAATTAATATGATTATATATAGGATTAGGTTGGAGTACTCACAATGCACAGGACATTTTAGCTGATACACCAGAATCTAACCTTAGTTACTCTGATTTAATGGGAGAAATGGGGGTCAGAAAATGGTCACTAACCCCTCCTAAAACACTACAGGTACCTTACTTGTTGTAAATGTTTCAACTTATTTATTTATTTATTTATTTATTTATTTATTTATTTATGTTTCATTGAGAGATGGGAATTCTTTTTTCTGAATGTTCTTGTATTTACACCCTCAATTATGGATAGTAACATTTTATTATATCCCCTGCAGCAAAGTAGTGGACTATACTGGAATGACCTGGTCCAGATAACATTTTGTTATACCTCCTACAACAAAGTAGTGGGCTATACTGGAATGACCTGGTCCAGATAACATTTTGTTATACCCCCTACAACAAAGTAGTGGACTATACTGGAATGGCCTGGTCCAGATAACATTTTGTTATACCCCCTACAACAAAGTAGTGGGCTATACTGGAATGACCTGGTCCAGATAACATTCTGTTATACCCCCTACAACAAAGTAGTGGGCTATACTGGAATGACCTGGTCTATTTGTCCAAAGACATTATTTTGTTGGCAAGTTTATTCATTTATGCACCATCCAATTTTTCTGAAATTATAAACAGGTGTTAATTGTAGTAAGAATCTGTGTACCTATGATTATTAGTTTGATCAAATTTATTTATTGAATTTATGGGAATAATTGTGGTTTCCACACTTAGAATTTTTTTCCCATCGATAGAAATAAAATATATGTACATGTAATTTTGAAGCATGTAATGTGGAAGCACATGGCCTAGTGGTTAAGGCGTTGGACTCATGATTCGAAGGTCGTGGGTTCGATCCCTGGACCGGGCGATGTGTTGTGTCCTTGAGCAAGACACTTAATTTCACGTTGTTCCAGTTCACTCAGCTGAAAATAAATGAGTACCAGCAAAATGCTGGGGGTTAACCCTGCGATGGACTGGGTCCCATTCAGGGGAGAGTCTTGTACTCTCAGTCGCTTAACGCCACCGAAACCGGGATAAGCTCCCGCCTGATGGGCCTAATGGCTCGGGACAGACTTTAACTTTAACATGTAATTTTGTCCAGAGGTCTATTCAGCAATGCATGATCCAAATTTTCCGAAAATTATGCACAGATGTTTTTTTAAGGCCCCAATGATAAAACCTATTGGGGGGGGGGGGGGGGGGTAATAAGTCGGCTTCACTGACAGTTCTAGTTTGTTTTTGTTAATGATAACTTGGATTAGAAATCTGAAGGCGCATGATGACTTGTTTGTCTAATTTGTCACTCTTCCTTGTCCTTATCAGATAGGCTAGGCTTGACCAAGCTTGGTTGATTTATTAAAATGATGAGGCTATATAATCACATTAAGTTGTAATATTCTAAATAATTTGAGACCTTTTAATTGTCTAAGTTTGACTGTATTAAATACATACACTAATTAGTTATATAAAATTTGATGTATGCTCTCAATATTGGTTAAAGCTAATTCAGTTTGTGTCTCTCTTTCAATTTAAGTTCTCCCAGACACCTAGTGATGGTGGAAGCTTCCATTCAGACAATGGATCATTTTCACACAAGTAAGTAAAAATAAATACCTCATGAATATACATTGTTCAATTGGGTGTTAAACTTGTTAAATTTAATTTGCCAGTTTTCCAAGATTTTTTTTAAGAATTTGATTTGGACATGAAATGGTATGGGTATATAACTTAATTTGCCAGTCCTCAAAACTTTTAATTTGCATTTGGGATTGTGATTTGAACACAGATCGTTATGTTTGTGATTGAATTTTGAAATGGCGATTGGAACATGATCAGTGTGTTTTTGGTTGATTAATGTATTTTTTTCTAAAGTTAAATCATATTTGTTATGTATGGACTTGGGATTCTCCGTTTCATTAGATGAACCACTTCATTAGTATGTACTCAATACAAGATTTAATCAAATTGAATTTCATGATTTAAGAATATTTATTTTATTATTTCAGTTCTCAGGGTTTAATTGGACGACCAAAAAGCAGAACCAACTCTCGTGAAAAGATGTCCCAGATTACATACATCAATGCTTCAAGTCTTCCTCGGGAAACCAATGAAGAATTTGCCACATGGATACAGAGACGCTTATTTGGCACTGAGAGTGACCCAGAAAGTGTGCATGAAAAAATCATAAGGGTATTATGGTGTGGGGTTGTGCAATATTCAAATCCTAATAACTCCATCCCATGTTGTGCTGTTTTAACAGACAGGAGAATATTTTTGTTACGGTTGAAGCATGGTGAGTCTGGATTCTCAGGTGTACCAGATATGGAGACTTTTTACATCATTCCACTCTGTAATTTGGAACAAGTTTTTATTGGACCTTGCTATTGTTACGTTCGTTTGGAGGAATCTTTTGTCGGACCAAGTGGGACATTTGCTCTTATTGCTGAAAATTCTGATGTTGGTAAATCATTTGCAGATGGGTTAAATGCTGCATTTGAAGACACAGATTTGGGAAAATTGAATTGTTTGAATTGTTCCCAAGACTCTGACTTAGCACAGCATTTGTTTACATTGGAAGATGATGAAGGGTTTTGTACAGGGAGACTAGCATTTGGTTCCATAGTTACAATAGCTGGGATAGAAGAGCTAGGCATGCTTTTATTATCAGAAAATAAGATTTATGTTCTACATATAGATTGTCTGTTCCAACCGAGACCTATATTTGCCAATAAAGATGGCTCATTATCACCAAGTTTTACATTTCTACAGCAGCATGCGGTGATGACCAAAATGAGCGACATAAAATGAGTGTCAGTGTAAAGTCAACAAATAGAAGAACATCATCTTTAAACTCAAATATTCCTGAAATGCGATTTGAGCAGTACAGTCTCTCTGTGGTGTTTCATGAGTTGATAGGTCCTGTAGGGTTACATGTCAAATTCCCTTCACAGATGAGCAGAGATACATTCCTGGATCGACTGACAAAACTACGATCTGAGCATGCTCACAGAATGTCCCCGACTATCCGAGAGGAACCAGAAGGTGGGAATGAATCTTCGTCCTCAGATAGCCAAGATAATTCTGGAAATGAGGAGGAAGAAAATGGTGGTGCCAGCAATGTTCAAAACAGTGAAATAAATGATTCTTTACAGGAAATATTGATAAAAGATATTCCTGTAAATGTTTCTACAGATGAATCAATATCAGAGGTAAAGAAATCTGTACGAAGTGAAACAGTTATAGGTGTCCCAATATCTGTTACCAAGGCAACAAGTGCCTATAAAGCTATTGATCCAGTCTATCTTACACCTGAACTTAAAAAACAGCTGACCACTTGTGTTCAAAAATATGACTTACTTAAACCATTACCTACAAAACTGAAATCCTTAACCATGATGGATGGTTTAGAATTATCACAGTTTTTTCACAGTGATATTGCTATGATCAGTGTTGACGTGGAACAACTTCACTACATCATGTGGAGTATTGTAGTGCCTTATACTGAACCTAGAAAGGAAATTGTTACATGTTTAATGATAAGTACAAGAGCAGTATACTTTGTATCAGAAATGGCGTTAAAGTCACCGTTATCGAGTCGTAAATCGTGGATGTGCCATACACGACATAAGTCAGACTCTGTGATTGGTCATCAGGCCAAACACTTTGATAAACACCACAGTGCTGGTATAGTACACAGTAGCCAGGTAGATAATACCATCATCAGATCATACCACACATTCCAGTTGTCTGATTTACTACAAGTCAATGTAGGATTGTTTGATCAGTGTGTCCGACTGACTGGTCAGGACAAAGATTCAGTTTATACGGTTCTCACCAGAGACTGCACCCAGACTGAAATATTTCTGCACCAGATCACTACAATGCTTTCCATATTTGTCTCTTCACCAATGATGGACAAGAGTTCTTCAGATGTGGAGCAAGATTTTTATAGAGCGTTCGATAAGAGAACCAAAACAACAGTTGAAGGTATGGAGTATACGCATCCGAGTCGTGTACAGTTTATTTACCCTGGTGAGGATACAATGTCAGACCTGTTGTATGTTATAATGGAACATTTACGCTTACCAATGACTGCTAGAAGGAAAGCTGATATATTGATGTATCTTGTAGGATACACAGTGGCGTCAGACACTGGCGCCGGATTGGTGGAGGATATGGAACCAAGAAGTCTGGTATTTACCAATCAGTACCTGTGTCTAGTTAACGAGGACTTGGTTAACTATCCACTACCAGACTTTGTTAGAGGTTTACCTGATACTCCCAGGTATCATGTCACCCATGTAAGAAAGATCGACTTTCTCAAAAGGGTCATTTTGTTTAAAGAAAATCCTAGAAAGATTTGTATGATTTTCTCAGATGAGAGTGAGGAGATAGTTGTAGATGCTTCGGTTGAGCATTTCAGCTATGATGATAGTGAAACGGGTCGACAAAGCCCACCAGAAGTTGGAATTACTATTTTAATACAGTGTCAAAGAGAGGTCAACAAGTTTTTGTTGTTACTGAAGAATCAGTGGAAAGAGTTGCAACATGGTGATGATCTTGATGTTCACATACTTTAATGAGTCATAACCAGTTACATATAGAGGAACTTTTGAGAATTCAAACTGTATTAGATTCTCATTTAAGTTTTTGGGGTTGTTCAAGTTTATGAATTTAAACAAATGACAATGATACTACTGGGACCATAATTGATTTAGTTAGTTTTACATAGTGTTTGAAAATGAGAGCGATTCTGTTATAAGTGAAAGAAACACGAATCTTTATATTTTTCACCAAATACACTAATGAATAGTGTCCCGCATATGAGTTTTAACATACCTTCAAATCTTTGCAAGATGCATCTAAAATACAAACAAATATAGAACCTTGTTTTATCTATAATGTGGCAAAAATGCAGCAAATGATCTTGAAATTTTAACACATAAGCCTAGACAGAAAATTGCATTATTTTAGGCTCCTGAAATTATTATTTTGTCTGACAATACATGTTGTGCGTTTTAAAAAATATCAATATATTTAGGCCAAAACCTGAATTTTCAAATAATTTAATGAAATTATATCTTTTTGATTTTTCATGTGATGTCATATTGAAAAATATGAATTGATTTTTTGAAATGTCTTTAGTGTTTAATGATAGGAACAACTCACAAACCTGTCCTTGGCAACAGCCTACAACAAGAGATGTCAAAGCTGATTATTTTTTTATCTTTGGTGTTCTCGCATTTGCATATTATATGCATAGTATGTCTTTTATTTCCATGAAGACCAGTCAGTTTGGACATTGGATATGAAAACATGTGTCGCCCCAGAAGACATATTTTTACTAACAATGCATATTGTCACCTTCCATTTGTACTACTTGACCTTAAATATATAGGTTTCCACAAATTTCAAATTATTAGTAGCCAAATTTTAAAAAAATGTGAAAATAAAGTCCTTTTTAAAGTATTTTTTCACAAATTTGCTAAAAAAGCTATTTTTTTTAAAGAATTTCTCATAAATTAGCAGCCAATGGCCATTTTGGCTATCAGGAATGGAAACATAGAATATATTTGTTATATTCAATAAATAATAAAAAAAATGTATGAAGTAATCAGCCAATTATATTATTTGAATGATAATGTTTTAAAATCACAACTGAAACAAAAAGGTTAGAAAACGTTTTTCATAAAGATGCTTTAGACTGAATTTGTTGAATCAAGTATGAATACTCAGATTTAAAATCATGAGGGTAATAGTATTTTAAACATTCATGTAAAACTTTTTCTTTAAGTATCTGGAAGCTTTATATTGATTATTTGTTTTAAATTGAGTAAAGGCAAACAACATTGATCTGTCAGCTTGATCTTTCATTAGAAATTTTTATATAGGAGTGTCCACCCAATACATGGGTAGTGTTAGGAGTGGAATTTAATGCAAACATAATGTACAAACTTGCTTCTATAGCACCTAACTTCAGGTTAATATTCCCCTTACTGTCTTAAACCTCGACTATTGTGTATACATAGGGATATGTGTTTGTAATAATTTATTCTCATGATGCAGACTAATAGAATTTATCATGAGTATCCATGTAGGATAGGTAAATATCACCCGAGGGATTGAATATTTCAGTCAGAGACGAGGCTTACCGAGTCTGACAGAAATATCCAACCCCGAGGGTGAGATTTCCCTATCCTACATGGATAAACTCATGATAGATTCTTTTTCTTCCATTTTGATGACAATTTTTTGCTTGAAGTATCAGTCACATCGACATCAATGCCATCTTTGTAAATCTAACTTTGTTATTTAACGTTTTACATAAAAATAAATATGACCATGGGACAGAATGTACCTGATTTTAGTTTATACAAAATGTATAAACTAGAAAACAAAGCCATTTATTCTAATCTCCCAAAATAAACATTTGAAACACAGTGAAAATATCTAAATTTTAGAAACTCAGGTTTCATTTTCCCGCAAGACGACATCATGTCTCCACGATATGACGTCATTCAATTGTCCTTTGAATGTGACTTCACTGAAAGCCGCACATGGAGGTGAAGATAGAAATTTCTTCCATCGTTTCTTCAAGCAGAAATCTCTATCTCAAACATAGGAAGATGGAAGAAAATATAAACATTTATTTGTGTTCCATATACATCAATGTCTGTGATAAATATTTAAATTAAGAGTCAAGTGGACAGGTCAACATTGTTTACCTATACTTCATTAAATGTTTACATGTTGTGTATTACTGACATAATATTGTTTCTTTAAGACTTACATGACCCACACTGGCTTATTAACAGTAGTGGGAACTTTTTGACATTTTGAAGACATTTAGAGAATTTATTTTACATTTTGACATTTATTTCTGATTGGCTGTGTTTCTGATTGACAGTGTGAGCTGAGGTGGTGGCATGTTCGAACATCATCGGCACTTTAAATACAATTTATAAGTACAAAAACTGTCTTACAGGTGTCTTACTATGTGTACATTATTTTGATTGATATGAGATAAGGTGATACAGACATAGCAAGTGCATGTGGCCGTGTGTGTGTGTGTGTGTGTGTGTGAAATTGATAGAGAGAGGAGAGAAAGTATATACATGTAGTTAAAGTACGTTATAGAGAGAAAAGATATTATAGTGTGTGTGTGTTTGTGTGTGTATGTGTTTGAAATCGATAGAGAGAGGAGAGAAAAGTATATAGTTCAATTGTGTGTGTGAAGAGAGCGGATGAGAGAAAGACTATAATTATAATTGTGTGTGTGTGTGGGTCCTGTTTTTGTCTATGTTTTGATGGCATTTATATTTTATTTTTGCCGGTGTTTTAAATTTTGGTGAATGTTTTACATTCTATTTATCATTAGGATATATACATGTATCTGTGTAATAAGGTATTATGTATTTTTATATACTAGGTATATATGTATTGTTGTTCATTTAAAATGAAAATGATTCATCTTAAATAACAAAATAATTATTGAGATTTTTGTTATTCTTTTGTCAAACTGTCCATTATTGTAACATCACATAAATGTTCCTGAAATTTAAGATGATACATGGTGTTATAAATGATTTATGGATGACTGATGTCCATAAATGGTATAATGGACTTCTAATAATAAAAATTTTAAAAAGCATCATAAATGACTAATAATTTTTTCATTCCTCTAAGTAATTGACTTCTATTTGGATTATCCATAGTTGATGCTGCTTTTGGGTATTTTTGAATGTCATCTTATACAACATGGTTACCTGGTGTAGGTCATCTATGATTGTGTTATGTTTTCATACATGGTTGTATTTGGTTACATGGTGTAGGTCATCTATGATTGTGTTATGTTCTCATACATGGTTGATTAAATACATGAAACAAGTAGTTGTCCTTTGTTTATTAATTATATGCTATAGTCCGTCTGCAATATTCTGACAGAGTGTTTATAAACACAGACAAGTTTAGTATACACTAATAGGTATTAATATTATTAATCCGTGTTGTAATATACGAATATTCACGCCTTCATGCCTTCATTTGTCAACTCTACCTTTATATACCCCTATCTTAGGCTATCTACATTATAAAGAATCTTCCATGTTTATAAACACTCTGCCACAATATAAAACATTTGGCTTTAAAATATACAACAGTTGATTTAGGCAAGCAACTTTGACCTTTCCGTTTGGCCTTTTATTTAATAATTATTATGGACGAGTGCTTTCATGTTTAGGAATCATGTGGGTTTTTTTGTCTACATAATGAGAACACTAATCATGTACCTTGAGTACTTATTCTTAACAACAAATCCTACTTCCCATTTATTGAGTGGACCTTTCTATATGAATATTTCTTATGAAAGGTCAAGCAGACAGGTCATTGTTGTTTGCCTATAACTAAATGCAGACACAATCAAAGTTATAAGTTATTATTATCATAAATTGTTTTTTAATGTCTTCATTTTATGACTTCAGACATCAGAAAAAGAAAACCTCTGATTATGACGGTGCTTTGTAATATCTGATTTTATAACATTAAAACAACTATAAATCTGAAATGTCAAAAATTTTATCACCCTTTTATAAACTCTGAGGCAAATTACTTTACAGCCTTTCCAGAGGTCGCTCTGGTGATGGTTTCTGTCGCTGTTGACAACCACGTGGATGTACTACATTATATATCGTCTATTCTTGATGTTTTTTATATCGGGTGTGTCACAGGAGGGAGGTATTTTAATCTCCTGCAAATGTCAAGATGGTTTTACAGAATTGATGTTTCATGCTTTTAAGCTCACCTGACTGAAAGGTCATGTGAGCTTATGGCATAGCGCAGCGTGTGTATGTGTATGTGCATGTATGTGTGCATCGTTAACACCTATTTTCGACTTCTCCTCTGAAACTACCGGACAGTTTCCAATGAAACTTGGTCAGACGTATATATGGGTCTATTATGGACGAGTGCTTTCATGTTTAGGAATCATGTGGGTTTTTTTGTCTACACAATGAGAACACTAATCATGTACCTTGAGTACATACTGTCAACAGTGAATCCTACTACTTCCCATTTATTGAGTGGACCTTTCTATATGAATATTCCTAATGTAAGGTGAAGCAGACAGGTCATTGTTGTTTGTCTATAACTAAATGCAGACACAAAGTTATAAGTTATTATTATCATAAATTGTTGTTTTTTAATGTCTTCATTTCATGACTTCAGACATCAGAAAAAGAAAACCTCTGATTATGACGGTGCTTTGTAATATCTGATCTTATAACATTAAAACAACTATAAATCTGAAATGTCAAAAATTTTATCACCCTCTTATAAACTCTGAGGCAAATTACTTTACAGCCTTTCCAGAGGTCGCTCTGGTGATAGTTTCTGTCGCTGTTGACGACCACATGGATGTACTACATTATATATCGTCTATTCTTGATGTTTTTTATATCGGGTGTGTCACAGGAGGGAGGTATTTTAGTCTCCTGCAAACGTCAAGATGGTTTTACAGAATTGATGTTTAATGCTTGTTTAGTCAACTGATTGTTTGAAATAGCTCCAAACCTTTGCTTGTGTCAACACTTTGTTAGCAACCATCAGGTGGGGGTGTATACGCTTTGATTTCTAAGAGACACATTAATCCATTAATTATTGATTCATGGATACTGTAAGCTTGTAATGTATCTTGAATATATTTGACGTCCTACAGTTCCATGTCCCTTTCATTCTCATATTGTTTTCACACGTGGCTGGTGTAGCTATCTAGACAAGAGATGCTTACCTTTCCAGAGCACCCACCCCACTTTCACATTTGCCTAATAGCTTCAAATGTAGCCTTTTTGTGTAAAATTTGTGTCCGAATATGAAGCAGAATCAATCGTATCTTTTATTTCAAGTTCACTATGATAGATGGCATTCACATAATCTCTAAAGTTAGGATTATTTAAAAATGGAACATCATCTTTATAATATTGAGATTATTGATTTAGCGACAGTTCTGCATTTATTGATGTCACATTAAGTATATGTTTTTAGCTCACCTGATCATAGGTCATGTGAGCTTACGACAAAGCGTAGCATTTGTATGTGCGTTAATGCATGCGTGTGTGTGTGTTTTATTTACACCTACCAGACAGATTTCAATGAAACTTGGTCAGAAGTATATATAAGGTGGTTTAGATTTGTTCGTGGCGTTGCCATGACTACCATAACTAGGTTAAGGTGACCTAAGAGGTGCAACAATCTTAAAAAAACTTCTCCGAAACCGATGATTGAAGAAAAAATCTTATGTGATATTTGGCTTCTCTAGGGTCTTAAGTCTATGGTTTGTTCATTTCGTGAAATTCGGACAAAAAATAGGTTACAATTTTGAAAAAAATTGTAAAATGGCTTCAAATTGTTATAACTCAATTATTTGATCAGATAAGGACATGGGTTTTCAGTTTTGACTTGTAATTACCTTTAAAATGGTGTCAAGGTCAATATTGAAAGTCATGGCCAAATTCTTGATGTTTCTGATTTATTTCTTATCTGGAAAACAATAAACTTCTATAGGCGTGTATATTAGAATATTGTTGGTTTTGATGTAACGATCATTTTGATATATAAATGAAGGTCATGGATTCAAATTTCAAGGTTCATGTGAGGTTACAGATGCAAAAGAATACTTAAATGGTTAATTATCTGAAAAAAAACTATCGTTGTTAAATTGAAAGATTTTGACATTTGGGTTACAGTATTTATGTTTTCTTGAAATGTATGAGCTAGCCGCAATTTATCAGGTGAGCGTATGGGGCCCAATTGGCCTCTTGTTAAAATTATGACTTGTTTCAATGAAATGTATCATGACAACCATTTTTGCTTCAATTTCGTGTATACGAGACGAGGAAAATTTTTTCTCATATGGAGCTCACTAACGCACTTGATGCGTCAAATGAACAAGACATATGGTCTAACAATTTTTCTATCACGTCATACATGTTGCCTACAGACGGTAAATTTCCGTAATATTTGTAGCACATACGAGAAGTGTGACAATGTGACTTGTTTCTGTCAAAACATGAGTGTAAAGGGTTTTATTTTTTATTCTAACACACGGATGTCCACACGTGCAATTTTTGAACAATCATTATATTTGTTACAGGTGAGAGTAAAAAACATGATTACTTCTTATAAAACCAGCTTGTCGCCTGTACTTTTACCTGGAGGATATTGTTAACCAAAGAGACAGATTAGTAATAAATACAACAAATGGGCTGGCATCTCTGTTGGTGATGGCATCCCCGAGATTATCGTAAACACAAGAGAATTTAATTGTTTTGTCGGATAAACATATTCATTAAAATTATCTGCTAAGTTAATTTTAAAATCCCAAAAAACCAAGCTTAATCGGTCTAAATTTTGCCTTTGATGGATTTGGTAAAACAAGTCTATGTTCAAATAAATCCAAAAATCAGAATAAAAACTTGGCAAACTCAATTAAGCACGTGATCTTCCACAACGCGAGCAAGGACAGGTGCTCTGGAAGGATAAGTACCTCTTGTTTAGCTAGCTACACCCGCCATATTATATTGAAATTCAAAATGAAAGAAACATGGGACTTCAGATATATCCATGATAATTTTGGATAAAGAGACATCATACTCATTCAAAGTCACATTAATATAAATGTTTGTATGGCAGCTATAACACAAGTTTTAGAATACGAGTCCTGTTCAATTTATAACGTAATACTTGATTTACAATATCGTCTTGAATAATTCAGATTTTACTGTAACAAATGTTACGTTACGGTATGTTGTGTAAACCATGACAGTAACATACCATTCTACAACGCTTAGCCCCACTCGGAAGTGTCGTATTAATGTAGCTCTGTTCCAGTTTCTTCAATTAATCTTTACACCACATAATATAAGGTACAGGTCTTTCGTTTCTGAAGACGACGTTTTAGAATTCCCCAGATAGCGTAATATATTGGAACGTAATCGGGACTTTTTGTGCATCTCCTCAGACAGTGTAATGTAATCAAAAACAAACATACTAATCCATGTCCGAATCACAATCCAGGAGCAAAGTAAAAACTTTGGAACTGACAACTTAGGTTACACACGTGAACTTCCACCAGGGAAGTGAGGCCGGGTGCTCCGGAAGGGTAAGCACCTCCTGTTTAGCTAGCTACACCCGCCACGTGTGTAATCAAAATTGTGTGAAAGGAACATGGAACTATGAGACGTCAAATATATCCAGGGCAATAGTGGGCACAGAGACATCAAACTTATCAACAGTACTGTGATGACGGCCATAAAACTTTTTGAGGGCCTTGATAAGCCTAGGCTTGCAATATCCATGAGTGAACAATTTATTTGCAAGCAGTCTACTTTGTTGTACAAAGTCCCCGTAGTGGGAACAAGCTCTACCATAGCGTATTAATTGGGAAACAAATACACCATAAACAGGAGAAGCAGGTATATTGCTGCATAAAAAAGGAAAGTTGACAATGGAAAGATTGAAGTCATCACGTTTGTCAAATGTAGCCTTCGTGTGCGTCATATTAGGTATAAGTCTAAATATGAAGCAGAACTTGAGGAATCAAGAAACTTGTAACTGACTGTACGTTTCTTCAGACATTCAATCGTTTTCTTAGATGTATAACTACACGTCTTATTTCATCTTATTTTCATGGCCATGAAACAATCTTGGAACATCTTTGTTAACATCTGTCACTTAACAATCCTAAATTTGGAGACTATGTGAGTTCCATCTATCCTAGTGAGCTTGAAAAAAAGATACAACTTATTCCTCAAGTTCTGCTATCATATTTAGACTTGTACCTCAATTATGACGCTCACGAAAGGCTACATTTGAAACTTTTTGACAAACGTAATGACTTCAATTTTCCTATTGTCAACTTTCTTTTTCTATGCAGCAATATACCTGCTTATCCGGCTTATGGTGTATTTGTTTCCCAGTTAATACGGTATGGTAGAGCTTGTTCCCACTCCGGAGACTTTGTTCAACGATGACGGTTGTTTGCAAATAAATTGTTGACACAGTGATATTGAAATCCCAGGCTTATCAAGGCCCTCAGAGGGTTTTATGAACATCATCACAGTAATGATGATAAGTTTGATATCTCTGTGCCCAGAATTGCCCTGGATATATTTGACGTCTCATAGTTACGTGTTCCTTTCACACAATTATGATAACACACGTGGCGGGTGTAGCTAGCTAAACAGGAGGTGCTTACCCTTCCGACGCATCCGACCTCACTTCCTTGGTGGAAGTTCACGTGTTTAACCTAATTTGTCAGTTCCAAAGTTTTATACTTTGATTCTGGATTGTGATTCGGACATGGATTAGTATATTTGTTTTTCATTTACAATCTTTCTGTAGCTCATATTCAACTTCAAATACCCTAAAACAATGCCTTCCACAACGTTGTCTGTTTTACGTCGAACCATTTTCAAATATTAGGCAAAAAGTGTTTCTACTCGTACACTGGGTCATATATCTGACAAGCAAAAATGTTTTGTATGGAATTCATGCGTAAAAAAAACAAAGAAAATCACGGGGGATAAGTGTTACGTTATAAACTGCACAAGTCTCGAAGCTGAACCGGTATTTCTGTACACAAAAGAAAATGTTACTTGGTCCTTCAAATCAGCAGTTTATTAGCGATTGTTAAATACTAATTGATTAATACAATAGGTTTGCATTTATTGTCTGGATGCAAATAGATGTTTGGATGTCTTATTGAACAATCTTTAGTATTTTTAGGCCTGCCTTGCTATATGTTTCTTCTGCTGTAAAACGACGGAAGGACATAGTCATAGTAGGCGTCCGTCAGTCTGTCTTTAAGTTTTAAGTGTATGCAACTCCCCAGAAACAGTTTGTTTGGCGGATTTCTTTGAGATTGGAAGGATAATTGTTAGATGTTATAAATATTACAGTAAATATTTAAAATCAGGTATTGCATGTATTTACTCAAATGTAGTAATTACTAATACCTGTAATCTGACCTTTAGTCAGATAATATTGTTAAGTAATTAGGTGTAAAATAAGCAACAATTGTAATGATTGAACAATTCAGTAATTTGGAGAAATCACTAAACATGCAAATGAGGACTCTCTTAATAAATACACGTAATTCCTGGTTATCACTATTTACTGTAACATATTTACCGCTGTTACGATATGTCAATTCTTATGAGAGACTTGGGCCATATTACATTGTTAGATCTTGTGTGCGCAGATTCCTTGAATCGACTTGTCTAATTGCTTTGATATGTTCTAGGATTTTTGGCTATGATATGTAGATGTGTATATTATACCACTGTGTTGATATTGTAATTTTTTTAGCTGGCGTGCTCATAATTGTAGAGAGCTAATGCTATATCCCTGGCGACATAGTTTAATTCAACACAAACATACCGGTCCATGTCTAAACTACAATATCCAAAGCAAATCAAAACTTTGGAAATTGGTACATTGAGTTAAACAATCAAACATTTGGCAGGGAAGTGAAACCTAGTACAATAATTTTTATAATAGTTTCACAAATGATTCGTTCTAATTCAGCTGCTTGTCTATGCATCAGTCAAAAACACACGCACCAATCCATGTCCAAAGCAAAGTGAACACTTGAACTTCCACCAGGGAGGTAAGGCCGGGTGCTTCAGAAGAATAACAACTCCTGTTTAGCTAGGTTGTGTACCTACATTCGCCACGTGTGTTGGATTTCTTACAGGTACTTGATTACTTCATCAGTCACTCTGACTTACCTAATACAAAGTTGTTCTAGGTTAAAATGTAGGTAGCACCCCTATGACGCATTGTTGTCCAAATGTCAGAATTTGTGTCAACACATTTGGATTGAAGATAATTCAGCTCATTAAAAGTGTGTAAAAACTGTAAATGAATTTCTGTCTTCGAGTATTCCATATCCATGTGAGAAAATGAGTTATAATTATATAATTATAATTAATGAGTATCTTCAAAATTAAGAAAATTATAAAGAATTGAAAATTTGCAAGATTTAAGTTAAGGAAAATCTTAGCTAAGGAATGATTGTGAAACCGGGGATAGTGAATGTTTAATATACTTTAATAATTAAAGCCAGTCCCATGTCGTTTCAAGTTTTTGAAGCTGGTTTTCCTACACTTTCACATTCGAGGTCACAGTGACCTTGGATAGTAAATATATTTTCATGGACAAAAAGACATAGAAGATTCACACTCATCCATTACGATATATTAAGTTCGCAAAGCTGGTTGACCTTGACCCCATTCAAGGTAACAGTTATGTGAAAGTAAAGTAAAGCGTCTTGAACCAAATAGGGAACTCAATAGGGAAGGTACAAAATGAGAAAAGAAACTATGTGACAGTCTCATTATTCCGGTTTTTCCCCAAAATTTTAGCAATCATTAATTTTTATTTCCCTGTATAATTTTGTTGAATCGACAATAAACTGTTATACTCTGACAAGAAGTAAATGTCCATGATATAAAACATATTGAGATACTATTATTATAATGTCAATTTCCTTAGGTAAACGGTTTATATCCCATGAGCTTCTTTTTAAATGTGGTGTGATGATATTCAGAGCGAAGTCGTTAACCCTTTAATGCCCAATCACACAATTGAGAAAACTGAGCATGAAAAACTCATCATATTATCTTGAATAAATGCTACAAAATCTTGTGCCATTGAGGGCTTAATAGTAAGATTATACAATGTATTTACATTCATAACAAGAATAAGGGGGTTCATATTTTTCAGAAGGTGATGGATGCCAAGAGTGTGTACAAACAATTAAAAGAATAGATTTAAATTTTTACTACTAGTATTTCAAAGACACTTATGCCAGATTTGTAGCTATTTTATCACAAGGTAAAATTTTATACGAAAATACAAAACACTTGGTAAAAAACTCAAGCTAAAAAGACCAAAGAAGCATTGTATATTTTTTAATTTTAATGATCAGTCGGGATTTCAATTTTTACGTTCGGTTATGTTTCACAGACACATTTTACTTTCCAACCATCTTTGTGAGTATCATTTAATCTTCCCGCTGAAGCAAAGCTGTCTTGTTTACTAGTATTTAAAAGTATTTTGATAGACTCGATATACAAATTAGTTATACACTCCGTCTGACAGCTGTTTAAGTCCCTTTAAAAATGAGATTTTCAAAACCTCAAACCAGCAAAGATCAAAACAAATTTATATTTTAGGACATACATATTTTTGTTTTCGTGTTTGTTAAGCAAAGTCATCACAGGTGTTAAATCAACAATATTTACTATCTAAATATAACTCTATATATGAACCTCTTTTTCTACGACTGACGTTATTTTTCTATTGACTGTTAAAATGATGGCGTATGAAACGTAATAGTGCACAAAACCCACAAATAGTTTCAATTGATACTTCTAATTCGATCTCTTCTGTTTAATCTAAATTTGTTTAAAAATATAATTCGCAATAAGAACACTTACATGATTATAAATATAAGGATTGACGTTTGTTTTTTAATCGTTCATAAAGGTATGAATCAAAAACAAACATACTTATCCATTTCCGAATCACAATCCAGAAGCAAAGTGAACTGAGACACATCACATAAATCGCAATCCTGAAGTAAAACCAGTTGTTAGGGAACATTTAATGCAAAAAACAAAGTAAAAACTTAGAAAATAAAATAATAAAAAAACAAACATGCAAACTAATCACAAATCACAAAGTAAAAACTTTGAAACTATTTCGACAGGGTTTACACAGCATATTTATGGATTCTTTTTACCAAAAAATGATGGGAAGTTCAATATCTAAGAAATTGTTTTACCTAAATTGTATGAAGAATCAGGTGGTACGCTTGTTTTCTTTTTCATTTGTCACTGATTGTTCGGAGTGCGTGTACAACTATAATTTTTAAAGCGCTTACATGCACACAGAGGTATGGCTGATTTGATGCGGACTCTTTACATTACCACTTTTTTGACCCGATGTATGACGTTTCTATGAATTTTTAAATGCAAAATAATTTCACGTGCTATAAATAAAGATTCATTTTCGTAAACATGTTATTCATTGAAGATGAGTTGACAATCCGTTATAATTTGATGCGATAAACAGAAAACCTTAAGTTTTAGTTAGTATTGCGATAAGTTAAGAAATTATGAGAGATATATGTAGTTTGTAGTATTCCCTGGCTCAACTCGCTAGTAAGAAGGATATTTGGAAATAATAATTAACCATTGAACTGTCGTGCAAAGCAAACTGAATAATGCGCGTTAGCACATTATGATTAGTTTGCTTTGTACGGCAATTGCAGTTATAGAACTATAAACGCCATTTCTAGACAGTTTAATAGTTATATTTACATTTACTATTTTTTAAAAATCTTATTTTGGTATTTTATTCCTAAAAAAACCTTTAAAACACTGTCGTGTACGACATGTATTTCCAATCGCTGGAACAGCCAATCAATGACGTCACGCGTATAGCCGCAAGGAAGAAATGAGTGACGTCACATTAGCAATGGCATTTATACTCCTATAACTGCCATCTGGTCTTAAACAAAGTTTAATACATTAAAATATCACAAATTTAAAAATCATAAAAATATAGATTTGTAGAAAAACACAATGTTAAGATTAAGATAAGATAATTTATAAATTAAAAAATAAAATTTTGAAAATATTAAAAAAAAATAGTGACGTAAAAATTGGTTCTTCGGGGAATATTATAATTTTATAATGATAAAATGCAGAAAATTTCCTAAATTTTCATATTATGACACAAAGAAACATTTTAATACCGTATAATTTGTTTGTGCTAAAACATGAAAATTCATATTTGTACTATTCTTGTTTATTTTAGGAACAAGAACTTTAAGACATTTATATATCAATAATGAAAACGGTCCATTTAGGATTTAATCCAATCAAACCCGCCATATCTGTTTTAGGTAAACTGCGAATAAAGGATTTCCTAGTAAGGTGAATGAATGGTAATGTTCTAATTACCTCTCCCAGTTATCACGTAAAGTAGGCATAAAACGTTTGATTATGTCCATCAATCTAAACTATACAATGCCACATGTCTAAGAAACAAATGGATAACCTTCTAACCCATGCTGAAAAAAAAAAGAAAAACAAATCTACAATTTGGTTCGAGCACTACTGATGAGGAATTGTATTCAGAAACGGTCGCCTAGTACTGTAAAATTAAAACTGCTTTTGTATGTAATTCATACCACTGAGTCGGTACCTCTGCTGGTGGATATCATAAACTCAGTAGGCAATAATTGTGTATTATTGTCAGAAATATACTATTGGTTAAAAGGTCCTCTGCTGCTAGTCAAAAACTGAAAATCCTCAAAAACTAAGGTATGCAAAGTGTTTCCTTTTGTTTAATATATATTGGTTCTTTGGATATATTTCAACCTCTTGAAGAAATTTTGGTCCAAGCACCACTGATGAGGAATTTTATTCCGAAATAGTCCTCTATTGCCTTTAAATCAACGCTAGTATAATATGTAATTAAGATATTTTATACATAAAAACATGAAAAGTTGAGATGAGATTTGAACCAATGACCTACGGGTTATAAAGCGATCTTTCAACTAACCGAGTTATCCATAGCAATTACTGCCTTTAGTTTTAAAGTATAACATTAAGTATATGTTCAATAGCTAGTTTTTGTTCAGCCGAATTTAAAAAAAATCGGCTTCTTTCTCCTGTAATTTTTTTGAAAACTCGAAAAAATTGAATTTTGAAAATATTAAAAACAGTAACGTAAAAATTGGTTCTTTGAGGTATATTATTTGAAAATAATTATAAAATGCGAAAGAATTCCATAAATTTTCTTATTTTGACACAAAAAAACCCTATTTCAATATCGTGTAACCCTGTTTCTGCTAAAACATGAATACCATTCTTATCAAGGAACAAGAGCATTTAGACGTTATTAATAATCAAAACGGTCAAGTGAGAATTAAATGCCATCAAACCCGCCATACCTTTTCAAGATTAACTGCGAATAAAGGATTTCCTAGTAAGGTGAATGAATGGTAATGCTCTAAGTAACTCCCCCAGTTATCACGTAAAGCACGAATGAGTAAGATGTTTATGTATACTGCTGTATTTGCTATGTCCATCAATCTTAACTATACAATGCCACGTGTCTAAAAAAAAACAAATGGATAGCTGTTTAAATTAAAAAACAAATCTAGAAAAAAAATTCATTTCACTATTGATGAGGAATTGTATTCCGAATCCACCCTCTATTGCTGTTAAATTAACACTGGTATAATATGTAATAAGACATTGTATAAATTGTCTAGTATTGTAAAATTAAAACTGATTTTGTATGTTATAGACGTTGAGCCGGCATCTCTGCTGGTTTTTGTTCAGTCGAATTTTAAAAAAAAATTGGCTTCTTTCTCCTGCAATTTGTTTGAAAACTCGAAAAAAATTGAATTTTGAAAATATTAAAAACAGTAACGAAAAAATGGTTCTCCGAGGAATATTATTTGAAAATAATAAAAAAATGCGAGAGAATTCCCTAAATTTTCATATATATATCATACAAAAAACCCATTTCAAAACCGTATAAGGCTGTTTCTGCTAAAACATAAATACCATTCTTGTTTATCAAGGAACAAGAGCATTTAGACGTTATCAATAATCAAAACGGTCAAGTGAGAATTAAATGCCATCAAACCCGCCATACCTTTTCTAGGATAACTGCGAATTAAGGATTTCTAAGTAAGGTGAATGAAAGGTAATGCTCTTATTACCTCTCCCAGTTATCACGTAAAACATGCATGAGAAAGATGTTTATGTACACAGCTGTATTTGCTATGTCCCTCAATCTTAAATATACAATGCCACGTGTCTAAGAAACAAATAGATAATCTTCAAACCCATGCTGTAAAAATTGAAAAACAAATCTTGAAAAAATGGGTTTTACAATTTGGTTTGAGCACTACTGATGAGGAATTGTATTCCGAAACGGTCGCTTAGTACTGTAAAATTAAAATTGCTTTTGTATGTAATTCATACCACTAAGTCGCTGGTGGATGTTTCCCCGAGGATATCATAAACTCAGTAGGCAATAATTGTGTATTATTGTCAGAAATATACTATTGTCTAAATTTGTTGCTATGAAAAATCTGAAAATCCTCAAAATCTAAGGTATGCAAATATTTCCTTAGCTAAATTTGGTTAAATATATTGGTCCTTTCGGGATAGTTTTTCAAACCCTTGAAGAATTTTTTCACGAAAAAACGATAACATTTTATGGATGAAGCAGTCAAACAAGAAAGTTTAACCACATATCATCGACTTCGGACGGGCATTGAAATTAATCAACAAATTAAGTCCAAGGGAGTGGTTATTACAATAGAAGAAACCTTTTCGCATCTGTTATACAACTAGCGCTCAATAAATGTATGTACGTCCTAAATTTAAAGAAAGCAATATAATAACTATTTAGCATTATGTAAAATCTTTTTATTTGTTTTGTATGTTGTCAGATTTGTTCACGCAATGTTCCATATCAAACTTCTTTAAAACATAGTATAACTCTGCATTCAATTATACAACCGATATACTGTATATATATATATATATATATATATATATATATATATATATATATATATATATATATATATATTCTATGTAATAATTTAATATGAATATATAATGTTATCACTTTCAATGCTTAAATGTTTGTATATTGCACACATATAAATTATGATGGTACTTCTATTAAAATTCGCGCATGTATTGATTACTCGTTAAAATATGAACGGTTTAGGACCTGAAAAATAGTATTAAAATCACACCAGTGCAATAGCCATTTACTACAGAGCCTTCCAAAGTCGAGAATGTTATAATCATCGGTCCGAAAGTGTTATATCATTCTACTTAAAATACCAGTTTGATAAAATAGATTTGAGTGGTTACTCTTTTGATTCTCTGCCTCAAACCTTCTTTTTTTATTTTAGATTCAAACACTATACAGTCATATCTATAATACGAAAACGTGACAAAATCAAACACAAATATAAACTTGTTTACAAATGTTCAATTCACAATTCTAAAAGCGCACTAAATAAAACAAGAGGCTTAGAAGTGCCTGTAATGCTCAACTGGCAATATTTGACCTCATTGCATAGTTTCTAAGAATGAGGTCTATAAAATATCTCCATTAGATATGTTAAGTGACAATGTATCTGTTAAATTTTAACATAATTGGTAAAAAATTGCATCCACAATTGCCATTTTAGAAAAAAAAATTAAATTTATAATAACGGCAGCCATGTTGGATTTCTCACAGGATTGCCTTTTTCAAACTTTAATATACCCTACCTATCAATCCTTCAACACCAAATATGGTTTTAATTGGTCAAATGGTTTTTGAAGAGAAGACTTTAATTGAATTGGCTAAAAATGACATTATATGCACAATGTGCAAAAATTGGGTCAATAAAAAAAATTCTCGAAAAAACCCTTTATATATGTTAGATGGCTCCATTTTATATTTCAAATTTGAAGAAAATCGGTAAAAATAAATCTACAATGACTATTTTAATGATTTCAGAGCAGATTAAAATTTACTATGCAATGAGCTGATCCGGCTATAGCCAGTTAAGTTATTTAAAAAATGTCAAGTTAGCTTGAACATTAACCAAGGCAGTGGTGACGTGCTCCTGAAGGGTAACCACTTCTAGCTAGCTACACCAACCACCTGTAAAATCAAAATGTCGTACATTAAAAAAGTAAATAAATATGAATTTTTTTTAAAATGATAAAAACATCCATTTCATATCAAAACTACATGCCAAATGCAAAAAATAAAATCGCTTAAGCCAGAGGATTAGGTAAAAAACGCGAACTTCCATAAGAAAAGTTGATGTCTGAATGTCCCGGAAGGGTAAGCACCTGCTGTTTAGCTGGCTTCACTCACCGCGTGTGTAATCAAATATGAGTGAAAGGAACATGGAGCTATAGGATGTCAAATATATCCAGGGGAATTTTGGATACAGAGACACCATACTTATCAACAATATTGTAATTATGGTAATGAAACTTTCTGGAGACCTTGATAAGCCTTGGGTTGCAAATTCCCTGAGTCAACAATTTATTTATCAGCAGGTTGCTTCGTTGTATAACTCAATGAAAAAATTAGAATATAACAAATCAACTGCAGTCCATTTCTAAATAAACATCTCCTACACATTCTATTGTTTTCTCTTTTTTCCTAAGAGTATCCAACATATGATTTCCTTATATGGAATTTGTTCATATATGAAGATCTACCGATTAACAGGTTACTAGTTGCTAATAAAGAGATTACAATAATTTGCTATTATTGCAAGTATTAACAATAAGTTTATTGCAGTTTAGTTTTTAGTCGTTAATCAAGGCATTCTATCACTGATTTATTCTGGTGTAGGAGTTTACTCTACCTCAGATATTATTTTCACGGTTATGCAAACAATATATCCATATAAATATATAAATCTCATAAAATCATTTAGTTTTCTCTTTTAGTCTCTATCATTCTCTTTCGGAAAGTATTACAATTTGGGATTTATTACAATGAATATCTGTGTTCAGAATTACAAAAAAAATAATTTAAGGAGAAAATCGTAAGTATTCATTACATTTTTTGTTTTAAATTGATAATTCTTCATTTATTTTGAAATGCTTTCAATTTTAATTTTGGCTTTATCAAAATTATTTATTAAACAATATTTAGTATTATAGCGATGTCAAATGGTACTTCCAAAAGTGTAATGAAGAAAAGTATTAAAATACCTAAGTAATCTGGGGTATTATTGTGATGCCAAATTGTACTAAAGAAATTTAAAAAAATGCACTAAAGAGAACTATTAAAATAGCTAGATAATCTGGAGTATTATAGAACTTCCAATATGTACCAAAGTGAAGTATCAAACTAAACATTAAGATAATTACAATTAAAACATGCCAATTATTGTGATATGCGTTGGTATGTTTGTTTTTTATTTGATTCAGAATCTTTCGTAGTAGGTTATACGCGTATTATTGCGAAAAGGTTTTCATTTTGGATATTTAAGGTAATATTTTAAGACTCTTGTGTGTTAATATTTTCAAGCATAAGGAGTTAGGATTCAGCCGCTATTTTTTTAAACGCCTTGCTTTAATTCCTGTTTATTGAAGAGTGTTACAATCTAGTGATTCTTGATTGTTATGAACTCCCTAACCTATGTAATGCTATTGTTATGAACTCCCTAACCTATGTAATACTATTGTAATGAACTCCCTAACCTATGTAATACTATTGTTATGAACTCCCTAACCTACGTAATACTATTGTAATGAACTCCCTAACCTATGTAATACTATTGTTATGAACTCCCTTACCTATGTAATACTATTGTAATGAACTCCCTTACCTATGTAATACTATTGTAATGAACTCCCTAACCTATGTAATACTATTGTTATGAACTCCCTTACCTATGTAATACTATTGTAATGAACTCCCTAACCTATGTAATACTATTGTTATGAACTCCCTAACCTATGTAATACTATTGTAATGAACTCCCTAACCTATGTAATACTATTGTTATGAACTCCCTAACCTATGTAATACTATTGTTATGAACTCCCTAACCTATGTAATACTATTGTTATGAACTCCCTAACCTATGTAATACTATTATTATGAACTCCCTAACCTATGTAATACTATTATTATGAACTCCCTAACCTATGTAATACTATTGTTATGAACTCCCTAACCTATGTAATGCTATTATTATGAACTCCCTAACCTATGTAATACTATTGTTATGAACTCCCTAACCTATGTAATACTATTGTAATGAACTCCCTAACCTATGTAATACTATTATTATGAACTCCCTAACCTATGTAATACTATTGTAATGAACTCCCTAACCTATGTAATATTATTGTTATGAACTCCCTAACCTATGTAATACTATTATTATGAACTCCCTAACCTATGTAATACTAAGTCTATATTATTATTATATTGTAGATTGGATAAAGAAAGTAAAGACGAGGAAAACAAAAGAACAAGACTAACGATTACTAAACAGTGGAAATCCTTTAACACTACATTAAATAATGAAGGTAAAATTCTATATATATATATATATATTCACTACAGTTAAACGAGCAGGTGACCTTTTTATACAGGTTCAAATAATATGAATAAAGAACAATTGGAATACAATTCTACTGGCGTATATAAGCAGGTGACCCTTATATAGAGGTGGCCTTTACGACAGGTTAGACTGTACATGTAATCTCCATTGTAGTTTAGTTATCCTTTTTTTGTCTTACCGAGTTTAACTTTACAACTGAAATGTATACTGCGTTTTATGACAGAATACAAATGTAATTGGTACGTCTCTTTTTCATTTTTATTTTAGCCAACTGTATGTGCTGAACGCATAGTTTTCGAAACCTACTCTCCTAGCAAAAATGACCCGCGACCTAACCAATTGTACCAAAAAAGACAATGTCGGAATTACTTAGATGTTTAACTGTATTTACCAATTTCCAAAGTTTGACTTTGCTTTTCGGAATTTTAATCGAAAATGGACTGTTCTGTTTCTGGGGTGCTGCAAGGCATTGCAATTTTAAATTTTGTTCTTAAATACCTACGTTTTCATGACAAGTTAATACCAAAACATGTTTAAAGTATTCATATTCAGATAGTACGAAACCTTTGTGTTTAAAACAAAACAGTATTGTAATGTTTTTTATTTCTTTTTTTTACATAGATAACATCAATATTTGATACAATATACATGTTATTTTAGCACACTGATCATTTTTTTGATTTTTTGTATCTTACAGAAGACAGAACGTGTTTTTATAATTTCTTATGTCATGAACACAGCCAAGAGAATCTGGATTTCTGGAATATCTGTACTCAATTTAAAAAGTTCAAAAGTTCAGCAACGATATCCTTCTTCGCACGTGCTATATACAGCGAATACATTTCTGAATCTGCCAAATCAGAGGTAGGCTAAATCATTTGTTTCACTCTCTCTCTCTCTCTCTCTCTCTCTCTCTCTCTCTCTCTCTCTCTTTTAATAGCAAAACTGTTTGTTCATGTATTTTAACAGACATTCTTTTCTATCTTTTATTCATTGTCTTTCAAGTTTTTTATAAGTGTCGAAGGATTGAATTTAATTTCCCCCATATTAAAATCCTTATTATAGTTACGAAGAGTATAATGTTTTGTCTAAAAGTTTTACTTCGCTTTGGAATGGTGACTTGCCTATAAATAAGTATGTTTTTAATTCATATATTTGCTTTGTGTTTTCTTTTTTTCATTGCATAAAAGCGTGTTTTGGTTGTTTTTCATTTTGCAACCTTCGTATTTTAGTTGTTTAAATCGAAATACAAATATATTGATTTTATTTGTATTTTTCAGGTCAACTTAGAGCAAAACACAAAAGATGCGATAAAAGAAAAACTAAATACTCCAACAAATAACATGTTTGACGAAGCAAGGATTGAAATTGAACGTCTAATGGAAAAAGATTCATTCAGGAGATTCCAAAAGAAAATGAATGAAAATAAAACTTAAACAATTTAAAAATGACGGCATTAGTTGTTGAAAGTTTTACTGATAAATTAGGAAGAGCACAGTGATCACAAAAATTCACAGATTCACAGAGCTTATATAATTTGTTCCTTTTAACAGCTGAATAAGTAAAATTACTGAACCTGTTTCATTTTTTATTAGCAGCAGTAGACGTTTCGAAGCTCGAACCAAAAACAATTTTTTAGGATGTTGCAATGCGATAAATAAAATCGCAGAGACGAAAATGTATTTTATCAAAGGAAGACAATAGTGCAATATGCAATTAAATAAAATCAGTTATAAATATACTTTAGTTACTGATTGTAGATTGTGTTTTCACACACACACACACACACACACACACACACACCACACACACACACACACACACACTCACACACACACACACATTTGTACCTTAAGAGAAACGTATATTTGAAAAATGACTAAATCAATCAAAATCCGTTTATAATCAGCTACAGGCCCATGGAATACAATGTAAAGATAAACATAAACAAATAGCATTAAGAAAACTGGTTATATTCTGGTTTTGCAAATAGACGCTAGATTAAGTATAGAAGAAAGAATTCTCAACTAAAAACATGTGCCTGACAACAGCCAACAATACAAGCACAAATAATCAAAAACAAACATACTAATCCATCTCCGATATCACAATCCAGAGGGAAAGTAAAAACTTTGGAATTGACAAGTTAAGTTAGACACGTGAACTTCCACCAGGGAAGTGAGGCCGGGTGCTCCGGAAGGGTAAGCATCTCCTGTTTAGCTAGCTACATCCGCCACGTGTGTAATCAAAATTGTGAGAACTTTGAGACGTCAAATATATTCAGGGGAATCATGGACACAGAGACATCAAACTTATTAACAATACTGTGATGACGGTCATAAAACTTTTTGAGGGCCTTGATAAGCCTAGGCTTGCAATGTTCCTGAGTCAACAATTTATTTGCCTGTCACATGGATGTGACGTAATTTCTTTTGAATATCGCATATATGATATTTAAAACCACGCCTCCTAACATTTTAGGCTGATGAAGCCAGCATGGTCATTAAAATAAACAACACTTGAAACGTATTACAAACAATTTATTTTAAAAAATCAATGATTCCAATTTTTTCAAAGCAGTTAGAATCAACATGAACAGTCCGTACGCAATTTCAAGTCCGTAAGTAATGTTTTCCAACTTAATAAGTTCCGTTATTTGTGAACTATTATATAAAAAGTCTCCCAATTAATCAAATCGCAAATTCTAATTTAAAACTGAATTTAAATTCTGTAATATTTAAAAATGAAATTTATATTCCAACTTAATCGCTACCCGCGAAAGCTAGAGAATGCTACATTTGTGTATAATAATCCAAAGAATAAAACATCATTTCACAAGTAATCCAATCAAGTCGAATCAACGGTAATTAAATGTTACACTGCAATTCGAAATGTACATACATTTTGCCTTATCGTCGACACATTTATTCAGATTCGTGACTGGACAATTTGTCAAATCCGAGCCAAATTCCCTTGGTAGCGACACTTATCCAATACCAAATTAAAGTAGCCAACCTCGCTTTCGTTTTCGAAATTTTTTCTGTTTTCCTTCGGTGGAGCCAACAAATCACTGACCTTTTTTTGCTGTACCGACGATGTTCGTTTATAATCTATTACTGCATTGCTCCGATGTCCTGTTCTTTCTTTTATTAATTGTTCGTCAATTCGAATTTTGGAACAAAGATGTTGCACAAGTGCGTTTCCCGGAGTGATTTGTGAAATTTCCGGAGAGCCCGGCTGATTCACACATAATTTTAATTACAGTTAACAGTTTGTTTACGCCAAAAACTTAGTTTGCAAATTTAGGGGTTGGTCCTTAAAGCGGGCGTTTATAAAACGGCCCAACATTTTCAATTAAATCCAAACATTCAAGGTGAATATCGTAAACAGATCTTTCTTCCCCCGGTTCAGTATAATGTTTTATGTTCTTTGGGCCCAACTTTCTGTGATTCATTTCACAGGCGTAATTTTTTGCAGTTCTGCCTTGAAATTCAAAACATGGCCGACTGTGTCACTATCAAAAACAAATTGATCAAAGCATAAACCCTGATGTTCATCCATACCTCGCAACCCAAAAAGTTTACAGTTATAACAAAACACGCTATTAAAAAGCGATTGTGAAGTATTGTTGCCCAACAATCCCTTCTCCCACAATGTGTTTTCTTTAGTCTCTGTAATCGGGTCAGTCTGTTTCTTTTCACTACCAATCCCTCTTGATGATAAATCTCGCATTCTGGAATGTAAACTTTTACGAAAGCCTAAAAACCTCTGATCACTGCTTTCAAGAAAATTCATGTCAAGCACACCACTTTCCCTCATATACCGCAGAAGGCCCGAACACAATTGATAAAGAGTATTAGGTGGGTACTCAGTACCATCTTTTCGTCTACATTCTATCACGAAACAAGACAAATAATGATTCAACTGGTCCACTGTCATCGATATCAGATCTTAAATAATTTCACCGTCCGCTGTATTTCCACGACGCCACTGTAACCACTTAAAAGTATTTAAAGTCCAATTTGTATTTCTCCTTGTATTTTTACATTCCGTATTTGAAATTAACTGTTTAATGTCCTGTGAATACACAATAGGTCCAAAACGCGAACTCTTGTCAACCCGTGAATTTTCCGACAAGTCAGCTATATATGGAATTTCTGGTAGAAAAAAAATCCAAATTCCTCGCCATCAACTTCAGGCGCAAAATCATACACTTCTGTTGCCTGCGACAGTGTCATGTCATCTAAATCCTCAAAGTCTGTGAGGAAAACGAAGTCAAATTTCGAAATAAAATCAGACATCTTCCAAAATATAAATATACGTCTTCTTAGGTGGAGATACAACTAACAAATGACCTCGACAAAGAAATTTCGTCGCATCCATGGGACAAGCTAGTTACATCATCTGAATCTCGTGATATTGGAAATACACCTAAAAGGAGGCGTGGCTTCTCAGACTCGTTGCGTCCTCGAATACCAAGCCTCCTTTTAAGGTGTATTTCCAATATCACTCGATTCATATGATGTAACCTGTACAAGCAGCCTACTTCGTTGTACAAAGTCTCCGTAGTGGGAACAAGCTCTACCATAGCATATTGATTGGGAAACAAACACCATAAGCAGGACAAGCAGGTATTTTGCTGCATAAAAAAGGAAAGTTGACAATAGAAAAATTAAAATCATCACGTTTGTCATAAAGTTTCAAATCTTGCCTTTCGCGTGCGTCATAATTCAGGTATAAGTCTAAATATGAAGCAGAACTTGAGGAATCAGTCGTGTCTTTTATTTCAAGCTCACTAGGATAGATGGCATTTACATAGTCTCCAAATTTAGGATTGTTAAGAGACAGAACGTCATCTATATATCTATATGTTGAGTTGAATGATTTTGCGACAGTCTTCTCTCCAGATTTAACAAAACAAATAAGTTATAAACCAGCCAGCTTAGGCCAGAAAAGCCTTATTTTGACCACTGATTATTATATTCCTGATTTAGTAATAAATGCTTCGATCAAAAAAAAACAAACATACTAATCCATGTCCAAAACACAATCCAGGTGCAAATAAAAACTTTGGAACTGACAAGTTAGTTTAGACTTGTAGACTTCGACCAGGGAAAGTAGGCCGGGTGCTCCGAAAGGGTGAGCAACTCATGTTTAGCTAGCTAAAACTTCACGTGGGTAATCAAAATTGTGTGAAAGGAAATAGAACTATGGGATGTCAATTATATTCAGAGGAATCCTGGACACAGAGGCACCAAACTTATCAACAATACTGTAATGACGACCATAAAACTTTTTGAAGGTTTTAATAAGCCTAGGTTTGCAATATGCTTGGGTGAACAATTGATTTGCAAGCAGCCTGCTTGTTGTACAGAGTCCTTGTAGTGGGAAGTTCAACCATAGCGTATTAATTGGGAAACAAATACACCGTAAGCAGGAGAAACAGAAATATTGCTGCATAAAAAGGAAAGTTAACAATAAAAATTAAAGTGATTACGTTTGTCATAAAGTTGCAAATGAAGTCTTTTATTGGCGCCATAATAAGTCTAAATATAAAGTAGAACCTGAGGAATCTTCCGTACCTTTTTATGCCAAGCTGACTAGGATAGGTAAATTCACATAATCTCCAAATTTTGGATTGTTAAAAGACAGAACGTTTTATATATATATATATATATATATATATATATATATCTGTATGTGGAATTAAATGATTTGGCGACAGTCTTCTTTCCAGATTTAACAAGGTTCTGTAAAGATAAAATTATATATAAATAAAAAAAATAATAATACAAAGAATTGGTTATCAAAAATATCTGTCTTTTGGAAATGCCGAAATCTTATGTCAATAGGCTAAATAATATGTCAGGAAGAGCGTCAAATTGTAATGTCACACTTCTGGAAATGTGAACATACGGGTATTTGTTACAATTAGAAGAAAGAAGACACATACAAGTTATACAAGTTAACAGTTTTTAAAACGTGGCATAAACAGCAGAACATGTGATTGATATTAGCTTCCCCCAAAACAACAAGGAATTATCAGAACATACTGGTACATACATCGTTTTTAACAACAATAAAAATAAAACATTATAAACAAAAAGTTAGAAAACACAGGAAGCAACCCTTGTCTTTTGTTAGAATGCACTTACAACTCTTTACGTTTTTCAGTAAACATAAAAACAACCTGTTTGTAAAGTGACTATTTCTGGCTTTAATGCACCCCAGTACGCGAAATACATACAGTTTGACAGACACAAAACACCCAAACGATACAATCAACAAAAAATAAGAAAACACAGGAAACAATCCTGGGATCTTGTAAAAATGCACGTTTTTTCAGTAAACATAAAAACCTGTTTGTAACGTGACTATTTCGGGCTTTAATGCACCCCAGTACGCGAAATACTTACAGCTCGACAGGCACGCTAGTCTGAGTCATAAAACTGCTTTCCGTGTGCAGATTGTATACATGACAAAAATACGCTTTAAACAATTTTTTATTTGACAGCACTAGGAGAAAGTTTCAGAATACAATTCCTCATCAGTATTGCTTGAACCAAAATTTTGAAACCAATTTTTTCAATATATTGAAAAGATATCAAAATATTTTTTATAAAATTTGGCAAAAAAATACTTTGCATGAAGGAGTATGCCTTAGTTTTTGACTAATTTTAAATTTTAACTAGCAGCAAATTTTGACAATAGTTTATTTCTTACAATACTAAACAATTATTACCTACTGAATTTATGATATCCTCGGGAAAACATACACAAATGAGATAATATATTCGAGATAATCAAAAACAAACATACTAATTCATGTCCGAATCACAATCCAGAAGCTGCTGACAAAGTAGGTTATACACGTAAACTTCCACAGGAAAGTAAGGCCGGGTGTTCCGAAAGGGTACGAACGCCATCTATATATTTGTATGTTGAGTTGAATGATTTGGCGACAGTCTTCTCTCCAGGTTTAACAAGGTTCTGCCTACATTCTGCTTCATAAGAATAAAAAACAAAGCAGAAAGCAATGGGTGATTCAAACACTATATGCGATTGTACATCATACTAAATAATATTTTGAAGACAGTCATAAAACCTTTTGAGGTCTTTGATAAGTCTAGGCTTGCAATATCCCTTCGACAACAATTTATTTGTATGCAGCTTGGGTCGTTGTATGAAGCTCCAGTAATATGAACAAGCTCTACAATTGCATATTAATTGTTATACAAATATATTGTAAATCTAAATATGAAGGATAGCTTGAAAAATCTGTCATGTATTTAATTTCAAGCTCGTTATCATCTATATCCAGTTTCTGCTTAATTTTGCTTTTAAAATATAAAGAACCAAATCATTACATTAAGCAATGGTGCAGTTTTTGCCCATTGGTATACTGGTGTATCAAACACAAAAATGTGTTGTCCATGTAACAGTCAAACATTCTATTGATCGAGTTTTTAGCATAGTTTTGTTTTGAGTCCGTATTGTGTGCTGCTTGATAAAATAATAAGAGTCCGTATTTATCACTAAATATTTATACCTTGGCATATAATTTGTATATGGTAATCGTTTCCAAATGAATCATATATGTAAATTTGTATAATTAAATTTGGTGAGCGACAGCACCATGATTGCATACTAAAAAATTTGATGATCACTGGACAAGTTTGTAGTGTTATGTTTTGTTAAAATAATACAAGATTTGCCTAAAATAATTTATATTATGTAATATTAAAATGCCCATAAAACAAAGGTATACTCCTGAATGGGATATTTAAGGGATATTCAGTAATCCACGTAAGGGAAGTGACGCCGGATGCTCTAATTGGTAAAGACCTTCAGTGATATAAGAGCGTATGATAGATGTTAACAATATTGAAAACGTGGTAGAACATGTGTCATTGTATAACGTACCTAAATTCAAAAAAGTAAGAAATATGATCATAGGTATATACGCCCTCTTTCTTCCTGACTATCAAAACAAAACAGTAAAATATAGGAAATGAAATTGATAAAAGATGTGGAGAAACAAAATTCAGCTAATTCGTCCCTTACGTTTTCCTGTAATATTAAAAACAAAAAGTGTTTTTCTGCTGAAATAAAGTACGATTTATCCTTTAACATTGTACTTGTCTTTTTACTTCCAGACTTACTTCTATCCCGCATCAATCTTTTAAGAAGACTATCACCAAATCATCGAAAGCAATCTACACATTTGACACCTTATGACAACTTTCGTCATCTTTGCAACAATATGTATGCTTCTCCTGCTTGTTGTGTATTTGCACACGAAGTAAGCTGCTTACTCATAAATTGTTGACACATGGATATCGCAGGCTCAGGCTGATCAAGGTTCTTTAAACGTTTTGGCTACCGTCTCATTACTGTTAATTATCATTGCGTCTATGTATCTATAATGTTAGTAATTGCAATTTCCAGTCCAATTCAACTTGTCTTTAAAAGTTGCGACGATGTTTGTGTACTATCCACATGTACTATTCTCATGTATTTATAAATTTGGATATTATTTTTTTCCAACGATGGAAGGTTAGATTTGAAAGCAAATGTTTCAAGAATTTTCTTTTTTTTATCTGCATCCGCCCCTAACTGTGATGAGGCTAGGGTATATTTGATGTGCAATATCAATTTAAATATATTTTCAGTGCAAATTGTTTAAGTTGTACAAAAATATGTCAACATATATGTTTGTAAACGTGACACGATGAGTAGAATTAGCATAAATACGTTAGCACAAGAAGAATGTTGATCACCCTCAAGGTGGCAGTTATATTTTTTATCATTTGCCACAGAACGTGCCGCAATTAGATGGCAACAGATGTTGACATATTTAACCCTTATGCATTTGGTAATTAGGATAATACACATTTGTAAAATACAAAGCATAAAAGATTTGTTGTTTAGAGACAAATAAAAAAAACCACTAATAAGTATATTGCCTCAAAAGATTTTTACGTTTATGAATTCCATTATTGATGGAACCATTAAAAGTCTGTGATGTAAGATCAATAGAATTAATCCTAATTCTAACCTAACTTGTCAGTTTTAATTTTTTTACTTTGCTTCTGGAATGTGATTTGGACATGGATTAGTATGTTTGTTATTGATGTATCAGTGGTAGATAGAGGTATCCCACCCAAGTGGGCAGATTTTTTGTCTGGAAACGAAGCTTTGCCCTTTCCCGCAAGGGTAAGATACCTGTATTTACCACCGATACTGATTGATTCTTTTCCACCATCCCTTCAACAACTTTACGATTAAATAATTGTGAAAGTAGTATGCGTGGTAGTTTTCCTGTGGAAATGCAAATTATGTAACAGTTTGATTTTTTTTAAGTGTAAGATTTTTCAAATAAAAATACTTTAACCACAAGATAATGCTTTATTGATTGGTATGTTTGTTTTTATTACAAAGATTAATAATATATTATATGAAACTTAATATAGTATATGAAAATCAAATATAACGTTCACTGTTGCAATAAAATCATCAAATCATTCCCAGTTTTACATACTGCTAAAAAGAAGAAACCTTTCAGCTATTGCATATAAATATAATTTTTGAAAAGAATCACGATGCAGCTTGTAGTATCATGGTTCTTGTAATAACAAGTACCTAGCTAGACAGTAGATGATTTTCTTTCATAGGAATCTGCCCTCACTCTACTATTGGAAGTTAGTGTATTTTCTCAATTTGCCAGTTTTTAGTTTTTATTTTATTTTTGGTATTCTGATTTGAATATAGATCGGTATGATTGTGATTGATGAATAAGTACAAATTAAATTTCGGAATCTTCAATAAGCACGAGTGATGACAAATTGACAAGTGTATACAAGTGTGTAATAACATTCACAAGAACCAAATTTTAAAGCAGCTCTTCCCTTGTAAATTAATTTTTTCTTAATATCTTAATTTGCAAGCTATCAAACGTTCTACCGTTCTTTTGGGATTTTGATTTGGTCATGGACTAGATATATTTCTTTCTGATTATATGTGTATATAATATATACACAACGTTATTTTGTTTCATCTACAATGTGTATAGAAATCATACGCTAACATTAATTCCTATCTGAAAATCAATACAAATGGCAATCCTATATTAAAACAATAAAATACAGGTCAAATGGCTCGCCAATAACGATTGTTTGTTCCTCGACGAAAAGGAAATCAGATGTTGGTTTGGACATAAACAGGATTAGACCGCCGCTCCTATTACACCAGACCCTTTGTATTTAATTAAATGAATGGTGAATAGAATGATTTGCAAACTACAGTAATCGTTTTAACGATTGTTTGCTACAAAAAGCATTGTAGTTCCTTATACCTATCCCTATTTCCTATAACATTTATATAGTAATTTCGTGTTACTTATTCCTAACAAATTGTAAAAAAGCTCCTGATACCGATCCCAACTTACTCGTCTTCGCTGTCATCAGAAATGAATGAAAGCAGATAGTAACAATATAAACTATCCCATAGAACTGCATGATTTTAATTCATGACTGAAATTGAGTTGATATATTTTAAATAGTTACACTTTTATGGTTTGGAGAGTTAATGTATACCAATCAGTTCCATGAAGTGTGCAATAGTCAAGTCATTGTTGAAAATACTTTTCTAAGGAATGGAGAGTTTTTGTTTCCCAATAAATTGAGGTGTATTTAAAATATATTTGATAAAATCCTCATAAAAAGCAGGTAAACCATTGTATACGTTTGAAGTAAATTATAATATACTTCAAACGTATACAATGGTTTAATTTAAGTAAGGTTGTTTGGAAACATTGTTTGAATAAACCCAAAAAAGAGCATAATGCACAAAACATTCTTTTTTTGAAATAGCATCAATGTAAAACATCCAAATGTGGCCAAGATTGGCTTTAGAAAAAAAATATTTGTAGACACTTTTTGAGATAATTGTATGGAGATTACTTTTTATTCGAGTTTGTCTTCATTTCTTAATGACCAACAAACGTTAAAAATACATGATTTTATTTGTTTTAAAAATGAACTAGGATAGATATTTCCTGAAATGAAATAGGATCAGACAGCTTCATTTTATTGTAATATTATGATATTAAAAATCATGCATTTCGGTAGACTAAGCATTTTATTGTTTCATTCCTTCCAACAAATCTCCAGAAAATATGTTGTTTTTTTTTACAATTTGTCAATATATTTACACAGGATATCACGATTTGTACTATTAAAAGGTGTAGCAAACGGCGATATTGAGAAATTATTGAATAACCTTATCACTAAACATGGTAAAGTAAAACGATCAACAAAAAATCGAACAAAATGTGGGTTGCTTATTGTAACAAAGGCAATAGGATAAGAAGACTTCAACAACAGTTTAAAATGAGAAGACGTTGTTTTTTTGAGACAGATGAAAGGCACAAAAACATGGATTTCCTTTCTTTCTAAAACCAAAATATGCCTGCTGTTATGTAGTCATGTATTTCGGACCAACAACTGTCTTTTATATCTCCAAACTTAGATACCTTTCTTTATATAACTCGAAAAGACTTGAAATTTCACATACTTTTGAACATTTTTTTCTGAAATATTCTCACTCAGCTTCTTTCTCATTTTTAGCTTTGAATTAATATAAATACATTATATTTTAAAAGTTTGTTGAGAAATAAATATCCGTTCTTCTGTAGTCTTGTTATAAATACAACGATTCGTAACTACTATTTTTCTCCTCACTTTCACAGCGATTCGTAACCATTATTTTTCTCCTCACATTTTACAACGATTCGTAATCATTATTTTTCTCCTCACTTTCACAACGATTCGTAACCATTATTTTTCTCCTCACTTTCACAACGATTCGTAACTACTATTTTTCTCCTCACTTTCACAACGATTCATAACTACTATTTTTCTTTTCACTTTCACAACGATTCGTAACTACTATTTTTTTCCTCACTTTCACAACGATTCGTAACCATTATTTTTCTTCTCACTTTCACAACGATTCGTAACCATTATTTTTCTCCTCACTTTCACAACGATTCGTAACTACTATTTTTCTTTTCACTTTCACAACGATTCAAAACTACTATTTTTCTTTTCACTTTCACAACGATTCGTAACTACTATTTTCTCTTCACTTTCACAACGATTCATAACTACTATTTTTCTTTTCACTTTCACAACGATTCGTAACTACTATTTTTCTCCTCACTTTCACAACGATTCGTAACTATTATTTTTCTCCTCACTTTCACAACGATTCGTAACCATTATTTTTCTCCTAACTTTCACAACGATTCGTAACTCCTATTTTCCCCTCACTTTCACAACGATTCGTAACTACTATTTTTCTTTTCACTTTTACAACGATTCGTAACCATTATTTTTCTCTTCACTTTCACAACGTTTCATAACTACTATTTTTCTCTTCACTTTCACAACGATTCGTAACTACTATTTTTCTTTTCACTTTCACAACGATTCGTAACTACTATTTTTCTCTTCACTTTTACAACGATTCGTAACTACTATTTTCTCCTCACTTTCACAACGATTCATAACTACTATTTTTCTCTTAACTTTCACAACGATTCGTAACTACTATTTTTCTCCTCACTTTCACAACGATTCGTAACCTTTTTTTTTCTCGTCACTTTCACAACGATTCGTAACTACTATTTTTCTCTTCACTTTCACGACGATTCGTAACTACTACTTTTCTCTTCACTTTCACAGCGATTCGTAACTACTATTTTTCTCCTCACTTTGACAACGATTCGTAGCTACTATTTTTCTCTTCACTTTCACAACGATTTGTAACTACTATTTTTCTCTTCACTTTCACAACGATTCGTAACTACTATTTTTCCCTTCACTTTTACAACGATTCGTAACTACTATTTTTCTCCTCACTTTCACAACGATTCGTAGCTACTATTTTTCTCTTCACTTTCACAACAATTCGTAACTACTATTTTTCTTATTTTTTTAAATTTAAGTTATCACTTCGTTTTGGAGTTTTTGACAATAAAAAGATAGGGGACTTGTGCCGTCGTTTTTTATGTTAATATGGCATTTTCAACAAATTTTCTCAATATTTATCATTCAGATAAACTAGGTTCTGATTGGCTAATAGGCATTCACGCAACACGGGTTAATACAGGTGTTTTAATACCAAACAAGTACATGTCACGGAGTAGTCCACTGTGACACTTTATGAATCAATAACAGAAAAACTTGTTTGGTTAGAGCGACACATTTTTTAACGTAAGAATTCAAAACTACATAGCCTTCAAGCATAACTCTCGAAGCTGAGAATTTCGACTTATCAATCAAAAGTTTCGACGATAAACGAATTTTACTACGTGTTCCACACCTTCTGAATTCAATTTTACAAAAACTGGATTAATTTCATTTTTAAACGATATATAAGATATAAGCAAATTATTTCAATACACATTATACAAACATAGGCGACTAAGCTGTAAAAAATGACATTGGATGACAATGTTAGCTTAAACTGTTCATCACTAAGATGTCGAAAACATACGCAAAAAAAGGTAAAATTGCAAAAAATAAAGCAAATTTAATTTAATTTAATATCTTCGTTAAAATGTTCTTTTTGTGCATCTGACGTGTTTCACGTACGTAGTTTCTTGAACACTTAGATATGCATATGGATATATACATATTTATACTACCTACAGCTTACATTGTATAGAAATAACTCAAAATTTTGCTCAACAGACAGAGAGTCTCCTCCCTCTTTCTCATCCTTCTTCAGCTAGCTTATTCTTCTTTCCTCTTCTTCTCCTCTTCTTCTTTTATCATCATCATTCTCATCATCATCATCATTTTCATCATCATTATTATCATATTCGCTTATTCTTCTTCTTCTATTTTTCAAGACATTGAAGGTTCTCTTTTTTCTCTTTGTCCGTCCTGTGTTTAGTTTTGTAGTAGCTAGTCTATCTTTAGTATTTGTCTTCTGTCCTTGTGACGGTTCACATGTAACTGAAACTATTTAGAAATTTGATAATTTGCTTATTCAATTTATTTAATTAAGGAATGACACTTTGAACGGTCAAGGAGTACATTGATCAAAAGGTGTATTGACATATTGTACGTGTGCTTGACTTTGTATTGATATGTTGTACGTGTGCTTGACTTTGTATGATATGCACTATTCTTTTATGAATCAAAAACAAACATACTTATCCATTTCCGAATCACAATCCAGAAGCAAAGTTAAAACTTTGGAACTGACAAGTTAGGTTAGACACGTGAACTTCCACCAGGGAAGTGAGGCCGGGTGCTCCGGAAGGGTAAGCACCTCCTGTTTAGCTAGCTACACCCGCCACGTGTGTAATCAAAATCTTGTGAAAGGAACATGGAACTACGAGACGTCAAATATATCCAAGGCAATCCTGGACACAGAGACATGAAACTATGAACTTATTTTTTATATTTAATAAAAAATTACCCTGATATATTTGACGTCCGACAGTTTATTTTCTTTTCATTCGCAAGTATGAGTACATACTTGGCGGATAGAGCTAGGTAAACAAGAGGTGCTTATCCTTGCGGAGCAGCTGGCCTCGATTTCCTGGGGAAGTTCACGTGTAAAACTTATTTCAACAGTTTCAAAGGTTTTACTTTGCTTTGGAATTTGTGTTTGGACATTGATTAGGATGTTTTTTTTATAATAAAACATAATTATTTAGAATTCAAAAACTAACGGGAGATGGGAAGAGGGAAATAACTAACACGAAAACACGTACTTGGCAATAGCCCTTGCATCAAAGACAACGGAATCAAAATGCACAGGGCAATGCAAACAAGAACGCGGTTTACCAAAGCATTCTTCCTATCACAACTGAAAATTTGTGTGTATTGATAAATGGTCATATATATAGTTTCTCATACACGAACATTTAATATGACAAATATTAGAATACATTATCATTTAGCAGAATATCATTTTGTGCCAATAGTAACAAATTTGTCGTTCGGAAAATTTCTATGTCTATTACAACCGGTGTTTATTTTTTTAAAATACTATAATTATTAACTGAACCAAAGTGATTAATAATAAAAAAAAAACTAACTTACTAATCCATGTCCGAATCACAATCAAGAAACAAAGTAAAATCTTTGGAACTGACACGTGAACTTCCACCAGGGAAGTGAGGCCGGGTGCTCCGGAAGGGTAAGCACCTCCTGTTTAGCTAGCTACAACCGCTAATTATGTAATCAAAATTGTGTGAAAGGAACATGGAACTATGAGACGTCAAATATATCCAGGGCAATCCTGGACACAGAGACATCAAACTTATCAACAATACTGTGATGGCGGCCATAAAACTTTTTGAGGGCCTTGATAAGCCTAGGCTTGCAATATTCCTTAGTCAACAATTTATTTGCAAGCAGCCTACTTCGTTGTACAAAGTTTTACAAATTAATAACTTATAAAGTGTTTTTGAAACGTGTTATAGGAACCCGCGCTTTAATTATTCGCATGCGTTGCTTTCACTTTTGTTTTTGATCAATCATATAATTTTGCATGTCCTGATTTTGAATTGAAAAATTAATTGTTTCTTCCATAATTATGATTGCATATTTTGTATTTGAAAGTATTAATACATTGTTACTGTTAAAGTCTCGTTGTAATATACAATTATAAATTAAATATTTATAATTACTGATTTTTTCTTACATAAAGTTATTGACAAGAATAATATTTTCATTCCAGTAGACGTACTGTAGTCAACCTCCTGTTAAGTCTAATTTCGGTTTGGATTTTTTCATTGTGACGCCAAATAAGGCGGTACTAAATAGGTTGAAGGGGTGAAATAACGCCAAAGAAGGCGGGATAAATGCTTTAAAAGGATGAATGACGATGTTCCATTCACTGACAAAAACCAGCTGATAAACCATGAAAAACAGCATTTGAAAAATGCTAAGCAGAAATGTCAACGATAAATATTGTATATTTGTAAATTACTTTGAATTCGTTGTGGTTTCTCAATATTATGAGTATAACCATTTCACTTTTTGTTTATACCCTGTTGACCACAACAAATTGAAAGTTATTTCTAAAATATCATGATTAAAAATGTTCAATTAAACATCAATTGGTATTACATGCATAAACACTTTAAGTACAAGGAAATGTAGAAACCGAATTTTCTTCGTTCCTGTTAAAAATCAGGTTTAACCTGATCCGCTTTATCCAGGTTTAATAAATTGTCCTTGATTGTGAAAAACTGGAAAAATGCGGGGAGGTAAGAACTGGAAAGAGGCGGGGGAGGAAAGAACTGGAAAAAGGCGAGGAGGAAAGAACTGGAAAGAGGCGGGGGAGGGAAGAACTGGAAAGAGGCGGGGAGAGAAGAACTGGAAATAGGCGGGGATGGAAGAACTGGAAAGATGCGGGGGAGAGAACTGGAAAGAGGCGGGGAGGAAAGAACTGGAAAGAGGCGAGGAGGAAAGAACTGGAAAAAGGCGAGGAGGAAAGAACTGGAAAGAGGCGAGGGAGGGAAGAACTGGAAAGAGACGGGGAGGGAAGAACTGGAAAGAGACGGGGAGGGAAGAACTGGAAATAGGCGGGGATGGAAGAACTGGAAAGATGCGGGGGAGAGAAGAACTGGTAGGAGGCGGGGAGGAAAGAACTGGAAAGAGGCGAGGGAGGGAAGAATTGGAAAGAGGCGGGGGAGAGAAGAACTGGAAAGAGGCGGGGGAGAGAAGAACTGGAAATAGGCGGGGGAGGGAAGAACTGGAAAGATACGGGAGAGAGAAGAACTGGAAAGAGGCGGGGGATGGAAGAACTGGAAATAGGCGGGGAGAGAAGAACTGGATAGAGGCGGGGAGCGTGTTAGATTAAACATGCAATGTACATGTACAATTGATTACTATGCTAAGAAAGTTAATTGTTTTTTTCAATAATTATGATTGCTATTTTGTATTTTTAAGTAGGATTTTAAATAACCTTTATAATACTTTGTCACTGACACAGTCTTATTGTAATCTATTTTGTATTTTTAAATAGGAATTTAAACAACCTTTATAATACATTGTTACTGACACAGTCTTATTGTATTTTTAAGTAGGATTTTATATAACTTTTATAATACATTGTTACTGACACAGTCTTATTGTATTTTTAAGTAGGATTTTAAACAACCTTTATAATACATTGTTACTGACACAGTCTTATTGTATTTTTAAGTAGGATTTTAAAAAACCTTTATAACACATTGTTACTGACACAGTCTTATTGTATTTTTAAGTAAATTTTTTAACAACCTTTATAATACATTGTTACTGACACAGTCTTATTGTATTTTTAAGTAGGATTTTATATAACCTTTATAATACATTGTTACTGGCACAGTCTTATTGTATTTTTAAGTAGGATTTTATATAACTTTTATAACACATTGTTACTGACACAGTCTTATTGTATTTTTAAGTAGGATTTTAAAAAACCTTTATAATACATTGTTACTGACACAGTCTTATTGTATTTTTAAGTAGGATTTTATATAACCTTTATAATACATTGTTACTGGCACAGTCTTATTGTTATATCAGAGAAAAATTGCATATAATTTAAATAAATAGAGATAAATGTCTATAATTTATGTCTCGTCAAACAAAGTAAACTATTTGAACAATTCCGATTCCTGAATATTTTCTTTAATTTTTCAGACACACACAGTATTCTAACAAACAACACTTTAATCTAACATTGTTGCTCAAAAATTATTTTTCATTCAATTCAGCATTGTAAATGCAATAGCAGGCCTTTGATCGGAGAATGAGTTTGTTAAATTTGTATTGCCAAAATTGTAAGACTGCAATACCTATATAAATCAAGTTTGTGTTTAAAATAGGTAGATTATGAGTTTAATAAATATTTTATTTAAAATCGCGTAAGTATTTGTCAACACGGCAATACTTTTTGATGTTAATCGAGAATGACCATGGTGACTAATACATTGTATATATAATAAAACAACGTAAGAATCAGTCAGATTCCCGCCAAACACCAGGTAATTAGCAATGACCGGTTGTATAAACGATTACTTACATCACGACAACAAGCGTGGTTGCTATGACAATAATATACCAATGTGTGGTATTATTACTCAGTGATATGAGTCACCAGTGTTAGATGGAAAGGGTCATGAAAGTTAAAAATTGTTTAGCATCTTCATTCGATCATCGAGGCGACAATGTTGACATAACGAACTTAGGAGTGTAAAATTTCAATATCAATTACTTATTATACCAATTTTCATTTTACAGCATTAGACGGCCGTTTCGGAACACTATTTCACACCAACAGTGCCCCGATCAAAATTATGAAACCAAAATTGTTTTCAAGATGTCGAAAAGATTACCAAAAAGGACCAAAATATTGTTTACCAAATTAAGCTTAGGAAATGCTTTGCAATCTTATACAAACACGCTGATCCATGTTCAAATTGCAATCCAAAAAGCAAAGTAAATTAACTTGAATAAACACATATATTTCAACCAGGACAGTGAGGCCGGGTGATCCGAAAGGGTAAGAAATTAATAAAAGTAAATACCCGCAATAAACACGATAACGAGAAGACTGAATACATTAAAACATAAATAGAACACTTATATGGCAATTAAACATAAGTTAAAGAGCTTGTTTGTAAACCAAATGTCATGTAATACGTCATTGTTGATAGAAAGAAACACGTATTTCACTATGGCCGAGTCATCAAGAACTAAAACCAACAAATAAATTCAACAAGCGAATAAAATAACAATCCATGTATAGAGATTTCATATCTGGACGGGCACCGAACATTATGACAAAATTTTATCCAATAAGGTTGTAGATTGGTCGCTCCGTATGTGGAAAATAGTTGGTTCGAACCTCGACCGGATCTGACCAAGACTTGAAAATAAGTAGTGACTGATCTATCTCGAGGCTTCCGGCATTTAGAAATGAAAGTCACTGGGTCTTTTGAAAAAGAACATAAAAACCTATGCCCAGTGTCACGGCAGGAGTGGCATTTAAATTAAAAACCCCAGAAAATTGCCCTGAGCGCAAATGTTAAAATTTCTGATACATGTAGTTGGTGACGTCTCAAAATAATTAAAATATTCCTGACTTGGACGTCCGTAAAACCCCATTAAATAAAGCAATTAATCATTAGAGTGGTAGAAGTCCTTTTGGTTGTTATGGTAAAATTATTTGAGGTCCGGTCAAACCATCCTGTTTATTTTGTAACCGGTGGTCACATAAATATCGAATATGCCTGTTTGTTTAGTTATAAAATACATACCCTATACAGTTATAAGATACATACCCTATTCTTTTTTCATATTTCATTTTCCGATTTTGTGTGCTTATGCGCATTTTCAGTTATAAGATCCATACCCTATTCTATTTTCATTTTTCACTTTTGCGTGCTTAGGTTACCATTTAAGGACATTCTTTATTTATGTTTACTGATGTGTTTTGCGTGAACATATGCCTTGCTTAAGAGTGTTAAGAAAATGATGTAAAACGTATTTGCTATACAAAAGCCGAATGGCTAAACGTTAGTTAAAGAAGGCGTTTTATATCAAGACAGAAGACAACACAAGACCGTTAATTTATGCACACATCTGAGTGTCCTGTCGTCATCCACGCCTTACATAAAGCTGTTAATTGGAGGAGCGGTCAGAACGAAGACAAAACAAGCAAGACACTGATGTTTTCTTCAGTATAATCAGTAGACAGCTACAGCAATGGCTTTGACAAGCAGAACTTGTAAGGTGCGCCAAGATGAAATCGTATTCTGGAATACAGCTTGTAGAGGTAATGAAATTTATTAATATTATTACAAGACCTTTTAATTTTGCATCATTTGATGACCGTTTTGGGATAAAATTCCTTATAAGTTGTACTTAAACTAAAATTGTAGAAATTCAATTTTTTTTAAGATGTTGAAGTTAAAAAGTAAATTGACTAAAATTTATTTTTACCAAATGCAAATAAGGCAATGCATTGAACAATTAAGCATAGCTTAGATTTGGAGAAATTTTAAAATTTAAGAATCAAATAGCAATCTTTATGAGACAAGAAATTAAAATGCGTATATAGAAATATCATTCCTTTTTGTATATTTAGGTTCAGGTAATTCAAGATTCGGGAAATCATGTTTGCCAATCGACTGTCAAACACGTGTTTGGAATAGAGTTAAAGATGCATTTGAAAGAAAGCCTTCGCCAGAAATGGTTTTGAAATGGACGGACTCCTTTACATCTTGCTTGCGTAGTAGAGGTAAGTGAAATTGAGTAGTTTTTACTGCGTGAAATCAAATCAAGAGGGTGATTTTATTCTAAATTTTCAATGTTTTTCTAAGTGATGAACTTAGACAGTTGTTAAAATGGTGATGTAACTGGCGTAATTATTAAACCTGTATTAACTTTGCAGTATTAGACGATCCTTACGGATGAAAATTCCACAACAATAGTGCTCAAACTAAAATTGTGGAAATCAAATATTTTTATATGTTAAAATGAGAATAGAAGATCCAAAATTTATTTTACCATACACTAATTGTTTTTTTATAATTAAATCCATGGATTTAGCAAAATGTAGGAAATTTTAAATTTGAAAAAGCTTATCATTTGCTATCTTATATATTGATAGATACAGTGAAACTTCATTTGTCATCATTTTTGTATCAAATTTAGCATTTTAAGGGGATTTGTCAATAAAGTGGTTGATAATTACTATTGTTTATAACTGACAAAGTGTTGTAAGAGCATATTAAGGAGGCGTTTCTTTATTAACAATATATCATAGAATATTTAGACTTATAGATTTATTTTTATTATGTATTTTTTGTTATAGTTGGCTATCGATTGTTTCACAAGTTTTTATGCTCGGAATTCAGCGAAGACAACCTTGAGTTTTGGCTCGTGTGTGAAAAATACAAAAAGAAAAGTTGCAGAGTAATGAGAATGCGACTTAAACAACAAATATATGAAAAATATGTAGCACCAGATTCCCCGCATGAGGTTTGTACTTATATATTAATTTTACTATATTAATTGTACAGCACTAGACAGCCGTTTCGGAATGCAATTTATGGATGTATATTCATATGTTTTTATATATCGTATATTGTTTTTTAAAAAGACATTACCATGAAATACGTTAAACATGGTATTTGTCATATTTAGTTGAATAATTATTATTGTAAATTAATAAAGGTTTTGTAAGTATAGCATTTTTTTAAAAACATGTGTAAAATTCTTTTAAAAAATAAATATGGTAGATACCAAGTTATACTCTATTTTAGAGGTCTGTTATACTAAGACTTGACCAATGCAGTAAATAATTTTGAGGACAAGTCGAAAAGGGGGATATTTATAAAGAGATTGCTCTAGTTTATCTATCCAACAATATATAAAATGTAAGAATAAAACAAAAATAAGATAATAGAAACCAAATACAATTTTTAACATTTTAACTTCATAGGTTCCTTATACTTACGTCTGGTTTTTATTCTATTTTGTAGGTAAATCTTAGTGACAGTATCAAAAAACAAATTCAGAACAATCTAGACTCTACAAGAAAAGATCTGTTTGATGAAGCTCAGATGCAAATACAGATATTGATGGAGAACGACTCCTACAGGAGGTTTGTCAGATCTGTGCTCAGTACACTACAAAACAATATGGATGAGACGACACATATATTTTGTTTACAGATGAAAACATAGTGTGATTGTTATGGTTCTTTTTCCATTCGTAACTTCCAGATGTTACCAGATGAAGCAGCAAATACAGCGACACCATGACAACCCCCATGTGTTTGTCTAACGTACATGTTATTGCTATATCGTCAGAGGAAAGTTTGACTGACTTTTCCTAAAATCACGCACTTCTAGAGTAGTGTGAAGCCGTGGTGAAGGAGATCAACAATATGACAACCATACTGTGTTTTGTTATATGTTTCTACTTGCAAATTAAAATATATTTAAAAAAAAAGACAAAATATACCTGCAGGTTAACTTCATTTGTCTGTTTTAAAACTTTTGACTTTGCTTTTGGGTTGTATTTTGTACATGAATTGTTTTTTATTTAACAGAATGACTTGCAGAGAGACAGAATGGTTAGTACAATTAGGTAGGATTCTCACGTCATTGTCTAGATTTATCAAAATAAGAGGTAGGGAGTGGTTGAATGACTAAATATTTCAGCATAGGCATTTCAAGACTTCTAATAGTCTGTTGCAGAAAATGTATATGACAAAAATACATAAATAATAAGAAATTGGTTTTGTATTTTTATTGTGAATTCAAAGTTGATGTTAAGCGTTTTATGTTTATTTAATAACATAATATACCAGTTCATTTATAGTCATTGGATGTTCCTATTGAACGATGAATAATGCAGTTTTTAATTGCTTTTCAAATTAAGAAACAACTTTCACTCACTCCTTCATACAGGATAAGAAGATTTCTGTGACAACTAGTTTCTTTACAAACAAATGACTGTTGTTCGAAGCTTAAAAAAGTCAAACAAATGAACCAGTATCAAAGACAATTTAACTACTATGTGTGTCATGAAGGTTAATAAAAGACGTTGACATAAATATCCATAGAATTTATCTCAACAATACCAACTGGGCCCTAAAAGTCCATGACGAGAGTCAAATCAAAATACAGTTGCAGTTTTTCTAAAAATAACATATATATGCCACAACTTTCACAGCTTATCGAAAAAATGACGTCAAACGCGCAGCGAACGTTTTTCGCGCTTGTCCAAAAATGGTAAAAACAAATAAAGGTCGCACTGTTATTCTCAGTTAGGCTCGTATAAATACATGCATTATCTTTTCTTTCGCTTATATAAAACACAGGACACTCTCTTACTTATCATAACACTTTTTTATCCAATCGTATTCTCTTGAAAGCCACTTCTTTCATTAGTTCAGTTTTAATATACTGTAACAGATTCATGTGTAATTTTAGATCGGGCCAGATCTATGTGTGGGTCTTTATGTCAAAGTGGTTTTCGTAGTCTTATTATTCAACAAAACTTTTTTATTATATTATTCATTATTTTATTGCTTTGTTGATCATTCATGTTTTTGTACTTATGTTTTATTTATAATAATGTACATATATAATCACCACTAGCATATTGGTGTAGTGTCATTATTTTTGTTCAGACATTTCAGACAATGTTTGTGTCATCTGAATCATGTTTTATTTGTATATTACTGCCTCTAATAACATCCAGTTCAACTTTATGTAACTAAAAATTTTAGAGGCAGTAATAGTTATAGTTTAAGTGATAGTTTTATTAATAAATATATTGAATACTATGAAGTTGTTCTATCTTTTTTTAAATGGTATCAAGAACTTTATAAAGTTTTATGGTCCTCATCAAAATATTGTATTGATTAATACTGGTATGATGTGTAATTGATGGTATTCTTATTGTTAATTATCTCAAATATCGACAAACAATCAAAGTGCACATTATGCATCACTTTTGAGGCAGTTACTTGGAAACAATAATCTCAAGTGCCGCCGCAGAAAACTAGGTAAAGGTGTGGCGTTTTACTAGGACAATGATCCTGTTCACAAGACTGTCATTGCCATGGCTGCCATGATAAATTGTGGTTTTACATTGATTGAGGATCCGGTATATTCACCTGATCCCGTCAAAAGACTACCATCTTTTTAAAAACTAAAACTGCCATTTCCGGTTCACACTTTGACTCGGATAATAACGTCATACATTTTGTAAATGATGAAAAGAACGGCCAAGAAAGGAATATTGAGGCCTTTGAAAATTGCTGCCAATAGTCTATAGATACTGAAGGGGACTATGTTGAAAAATAATGCAACATACCGCTAAATATATTGGAAATAACTACTGTTTCCCCTGAAATGTCCAGGCCTGAAGTATGCTTTAGAATCGAATTGGTTGTTTCTGTGTAAAAAAATGAAAGTTTTGCATTAGGTGGGGTTGGTAAAATAAATGTAGGTGCTTCTATTTTTTCTCAGTTCAACATCAATATTTGGATTTCCACTATCTTGGTCCGACCACTACTGATGTGAATTTTATTATAGGAATGAAGTTAATTTGTTTCTTTTTGTTATGAAAGTATGAAAGAATAGGACATTTTGCACACTGAATAATTCGCGTAGCTAATGATGTTACATGTACAATGTCTAATTCTTTCACACTTCCATAACAAAAAGAAAAATTAATTTCGTTTCTTATAATTCAATTTTCAGAATTTTTTCAACAACAATTCAACAATTTAAATAACAATATTGCCGTATCAAATTAAAAAAAGCATCGCAATGACGTAGGAATTCAAATGCCTCTATGCGTCATCCATAATAAGATAACGTCACTGAGAGCAAATCCATTCATGCAAACGTAACAGAAAAATATGACCTATCAAAATGGTCGAAAAAATGAGAGTTATACCGAAATGATACAAAATTAAAAGAGTTATAATTCAAGTAACGTCATTGTAATTAGCTCGTTAAAAGATCGTTAAAGTTCAGGATTGACTAATTGAACGGAATAATTTCAGAGTTGATAAAACAGTTGTTAAATATTGGACTATATTATCATACCGAGTTATCAGTAAACGTTTACAGGAACAACTGCTACTATATGCGAACACTAACGAATTCTGATGTGTAAGTACGTGGGTTGTTTGAACGCATTATCTGGTTGTTAAGGATGTTATAGAAACGTTTTGATATGGTTACCAACTAGGTTAAGTCATATCAGAAAAGCGCTAGCTGTGATACAAAACCATATTTTAAACATCACATCAGGTAAACTGCTTGTTAACAAAAGTCTTTAGCATATTCATAAATTATAAATTAAAGAACAAACATACCAATCCAAGTCCAAACCACAATCCCAAAGCAAAGTTAAAACTTTAAAACCGGCAAATTAGGTCAATTGCGTGAACTCCCACCAGCCAGGGAAGTGAAGCCAAGTGCTCTGGAAGAATCAGCACCTCCTATTCAGCTACCTACACTCACGACATGTATTATCAAAACTGGAAACGAAAGGAACATGAACTTGTGGGACGTAAAATATATCCAGAGTAATACAACCAGATTTCCATTTATGCCGATATATAGAGTTTAAATTTGATGTCCCATAGACAGTTATATGATGTTCCTATCGCTCTCAATTTCGATTTCACACGTGATGGATGTAGCTAGCTAGACAGGAAGTGCTTACCTTTGCAGAGAACCCGGCGTGAATTTCCTGGTGGAATTCACCTGTATAACTTAATTCGCCAGTTTTGAAAGTGTGTTTTGGGATTTTGATTTGAACATAGTTTGGTTTGTTTGTGTTTTTTTAGCATATTTAAGCAAACGAGAGTAATGATAAAATTAATAACATTCTTTGGTACGTCAAGGTTGTCAAACCTTTGCAGTAATAGTGCGTAGTAAAACACAAATATACTGGTTCATACACAAATCACAATCCAAAAAGCAAAATAAGAAATATAACTCTTAATAAAACGTGTCTTTTTGCTCTATTGACAATATGTTTTTCTACTTCTATTAACATCTTGAGGTAAAAGTTGACTAAATAGTGTTATAGTAGATTCGAATATGCTTTAAATGGTAAAGTTCATATTTTTGTATTTACAACACAGATGTAAAAAGTTTTAAGATGACAACAATTAATATAGAATAAGAAAAACAATTTTTAAAAAGTTTACTCAAAATTGTTCGAGCTTTGTGCTGCTGGAAATAGTATATCATGAAAAATATATGCATCAGAAAGGAAGCAATTAAATAATAATTAAATAATCACACACGTGGCGGGTGTAGCTAGCTAAACAGGAGGTGCTTACCCTTCCGGAGCACCCGACCTCACTTCCCTGGTGGAAGTTCACGTGTCTAACCTAACTTGTCAGTTCCAAAGTTTTTACTTTGCTTCTGGATTGTGATTCGGAAATGGATTAGTATGTTTGTTTTTGATAATTAAACATAAATAGCATAGCAACAAATTTGTTACAATTTGGATACGGAAGTTTTATAGATTTTAAGTTGGTAAATATGAAAGGGAAAAACCTCTAATAAGGAATCATCCCATATCTTTAACATCTTCAAAATAATTTTGGTTTCATAATTTGGTTTCATAATTTTGGTCCAAGCACTATTGATGAGGAATTGTATTCCTAAACGGCCGTCTACTGCTGTAAAATTAAAACTGGTATGATATGTAATATGTAAGATGTGTGATTTTTTGAACAGCCAACTATTAACTTCCTCACATTCACGCTAGTTTCTTAGGAATCCAGCTCTGCAATGGTGGGGTAAACTAGAAAAAACTACCCATCTTGCATACGGATAGAAATGGACGAGAATAGCAGTGATCCGCGATCTGTCCACTCAGTACTTTATTTTCATATAACGAGTAAATTACTGACAGGGAACAAAAAAATGAGAATTTAGAAACATGTCCAAAATATGTGTATTAGTGTTTGCAATTGACTGTTTCAGCTGGATAACGCTGGAGGAAATTAGTTACGGACCTACCCTAAAGCCCTACGGAAATTTGATGTGGGTCTGTTATTAATGTCTCCATGTATCACCCGAATTCATTCTAACAACGTCCCTTAACCCTTAACTATCTTCCACGTAGTGTAGTACTTTTCAGCTGTATATCTGTCCTATATCGACTAATGTAATAGTAACAAATTGAACATTATTATCAATAAATTGTTTACGCAGTATTATTGGAAACCTAGGACCTTTATATGTTTTATGACCGTTGTTTAAAACACATGTATACTATATTATTTAAACAACTGGATCCTGGATCGATCTCTTTGCTGGTGGTCTAGGTATCTCCGAGTACATAATAAACACTTAAAAATACTTGTACATTGTCGGAAATATACTATTGTCTAAACTTGCTCCTAGATAAAATATAAAAAATCCTATGTATTTCCTTTATATTTAGTCAAATATATTTTGACCCTTTGTATAATTTCTCATTCTCTTGGATAAAATACTGATTTCTCAATTTTAGTCCAAGCACCACTAATGAAGAATTGCATCCTTTTGAGGAATTACGTATATTTAGAGTAGGAAAACTCCACATCAATGTGTTCCCTTTATTTTCAATTTTGATTTCTCAAGTGGAGGGTGCAATTAACTAGACAGGGGGTGCGTACCCTTCCGAAGCACACAGCTTCACATCTCTGGTGGAATTTCATGTAAACAGGTATAATCTAAAGTTAATTCGCCACCTCTAGTTTTATACTCCTACAATAAACCCATTTCATCCAAAAAATTTAATAATAAACAAACATTGCAGTGTTTGAACTTTCATAATTTTACTCCACCTACCTGCTCTTGCTCGTCTTCTCCCTATATTTATGGACCAGCTGGACATGCGATAACTGGTGATCTCAATATAATCGAGAACACTAAATTAAGATCTTTACTTTCAAAAGGTCCTAAATATAGAGACGCTCAACCTTTTACTTGGGGACAGAATTTCAGAATTGTCATGGATTCTGTTGAAAAGTACACTTGAACGTTTGGCTAAATTAGAAGATGTGGAGCTTAATATATTATCCAACTGGATAAAGGTTGTGAAAATTTTCGATAGGATTGTCAAACTTTAAAGGTCTATGAGTAATTAACGTTTTCAGTACTCGGGGATCCAGAAATTTCGGCATTTCTGACAGACATACACAACAAAACTGTTGTTGTCCCAGCTGATAAGGCTAACAACAACATTATAATCGTTTGTAAGAGATTCTACCTTGAATTTCTCATTAAGGAGCTTGGTATAGATAGTATATCAGATAATCCTGCATATACTAGAACTCATTTTACCAAAGATGAAGTTCTTTCCAACCATAGGGATCCTAGAGTCTCTCGGTGCTTTTCTTTCTTGTATTTGATTCCTAATCTTCATAAAAATCCATACAAGGAACGATATATAGCAGGCTCCTATAAATGTACTACTAAATCATTATCGGTAACTCTAACACAAATTTTGACAATCGTCAAAGATGGTCTTCAGTCTTATTCAGAAAAAGTATATTCTACATCTGATACCAGTCATATGTGGATTCTTAAAAATTGTAAAGAATTACTTGAACATCTTGCTTCTAATACTTTATCACATGTAAAAAGTATAAAAAAAATTTGATTTTTCTACACTCTACACAATTTACCCTCATTCTAAAGTGAAAGGCCGTCTTAAAGAAATTATTCATTTGTCATTCTTTTACAAAACGGTAAACCAAGATACAAATATCTGGTGCTGAACAGAGATTCTGGTAATTGTGTCAAGCATTATACGGATTCCAAACAAAAATATACTAAAAATACCATCAACAAAATGTTGGAGCTTTTGATAGATAACATATCTGTTGTGTTTGATAACATAATTGTCTATCAAACACTCGGTATACCAATGGCTAAAAACTGTGCACCATTGCCTGTTGATTTGTTTCTTTATTTTTATGAATCAGAATTTATGCAGAACATAGTTAAATCGGGAGAGAAGACTGGTCAAATCATTCAACTCTCCATACAGATATATAGATGAGGTTCTGTCTCTTAACAATCCTTAATTTGGAGACTATCTGAATGTCATCTATCCTAGTGAGCTTAGGAAAAGATACAACTGATTACTCAAGATTTGCTTCATATTTAGACTTATACTTAAATTATGACGCCCACGAAAGGCTACATTTGAAGCTTTATGACAAACGTAATGACTTCAATTTTGCTATTGTCAACTTTTCTTTTCTATTCAACAATATACATGTTCTCCTACTTATGGTGTATTTGTTTCCAAATTAATACGCTATTGTAGAGCTTGTTCCCGATACGGGGATTTTGTACACACGGCAGGCTGCTTGCAAATAAATTGCTGACTCAGGGATATTGCAAGCCTAGGCTTATTAAAGCCCTCAAAGTGTTATCACAGTATTGTTGATAAGTATGATGTCTCCGTATCAAGCATTGCTTGGATATTTTTGACGTTCCACAGTTTCATGTTCCTTTCACTCTCACTTTTAATTGCGGACGTGGCGGTTGTAGTTGGTCTGACGGATGTACTTACCCTTCTGGAGCACCCGGCCTCACTTCCCTGGTGGACGTTTAAGTGTCTAACCTGACTTCCAAAGTTTTTACTTTGCTTCTGGATTGTGATTCTGACATGGATTAGTATCTTTGTTTTTGATTATCACACATTATTTTATTTTACTTTATTTACTAGTTTATCGAATGACGTATGTGATCGACAGTAAAATGTTGGCATTATTAACCGGGCATTAACATTCTTATTTGCAATCGTTCAAGAGGTCAGTTTACATACACAGATTGCATTTAAATCAAAAACAAACATACAAATACATGTTTAAATTATTATCACTAAGCAGAGTAAAAACTTTGAAGCTGACAATTAGTGAAACTTTTAACCTAGAGAAAAACAACTAGGTGCTCTGGTAGGGTAAACGCCTTCCCCTTGGAAATTACTCGACATTCGATAGATTTGTAACTGTTCCATATTGCATTCATTACAGATGTTTATTACACATGTAGCGTGTGTATCTAGCTTAACAAGATGTGCTAAACCTTCCAGAGCACCCGGTCTCACTTCTCTGGTGGAAGTTTGCGTATTTAACCTAATTTGCTATCCTCAAATTTTTTACTTTGCTTTAGATTTTGATTCGGACATGAATTGGTATGTTTGTTTTGATGATCACGAACACAAAAAATAAATAAAAAGAAAAATGTTTATTTGTTTCAATTACTTTAAGGTTTGACCCTATTTTGTCATTGAATGATCGCCCTAAACGAGAACCATAGTTATAAGTATGACAGTCATCACGATATTGTTGATAATAAGTATGATGTGTATCCGAAATTACCCCGGATATATCCGACTTCCCATGGACCCATGTTCCTTTCATTCTTAATTTCGATTGCACACGTGGCGGGTGTAGTTAGCTAAACATTACCCTACTGAATCACCAGGTTTCACTTTTACTGATGAAAGTTCACGTGTTTAAAACATAAGTTTATTAAGATTATATGTTCATTTTTAACTACTATATATTTTGGGTGTTTCAACAAATTCAATGTATCTACTTTTGAAAAAATCTTAAAAAAACAACAAACAAAAACAATTTAATTAGAGCACTGATTAGAAAGTAATAAACACAAACAAACCTGCTCATGTCCAAACCAATATATCAAAAACAAAGTAAAAACATTCAAAGAGGCAAATTATGTTAAACACTTTTACTTACACCGTGGGGGGGGGGGGGGGGGGGGTTGTGTGAGGTCGAATGCTTCGGAAGAGTACGCCGCTACGGTTTAGCTATGTGTAAAATCAATAGTGAGAGTAAAAGATAAATGGAACTATTACACGTCAAATATATCCAAGATAATGTTAGATTGACAGGCATCAACAATATTGTGACAATGGCAATAAAACATTTTCTTAAGTCTGAAATTGCAATGGAATATTTTTAAGCAACTCACCACTTTGTATAAAGTCCCCGAACAATATCAAATCAATCCTTTCTATAAAGACCATCCGAAGAAACCTGTAAAAGTGGCCTTTATAGGCCGATGTCCCTTATATACAGGTTCAAATAACATGAATGAAGAGCGATTTGGATAAAATTTACTGGCCTTTAAAAGCAAGTAGCCCTTATAAAGAGGTGGCTTTTAAACCAGGTTTGACTGTATACCAAAGTGTAATTTATTCTGAATGATATAATTATAATATATCTATGAACTTCTATCACAACAAAACAAACAGGAAATAAACATTATAAATTTCTTTAATAACAATATATGTTATAGTTCAAAGTTTCAACAATAACGATTGCATTAATACATTAATAAAATATTCTTAAATCATAAACATATTAAATCTATATTTCCGTCTATAGATACAGTTATGAATAGGTTTTAAAGTTGTTTGATAAATAAACTTCAAGATTCTAGTTTCTCCTTTAACAAATGTCATTAAATTCTAAGAAACAACAAATGACCGAAAACTTATGTAGTTGTAGCTGAACAATCTTTAAAATATCAATTGCCTGATTCTGAAAGGTCGAGGACTGGGGTTAAATCACACACACACACACACACACACACACACGCACACACATGTCCGTATGTGTGGCATTTTCACCTGTAGCTAAATGCCATCTGCTTCTAGATGTTACCGGTAAGCTTTTAAAAAACTGATTTATTTGACTTATGTTGACTACAATCAATATGTCAAAATGAAGCATTACATCAGAACCCTATCGAGGATTACACCGCTAAGTAATTCATTTACAGCTCCTGTGTGCAGTAATTTTGTAAAACCATTCCTATGGCAACACAGTCAATAAATTTGTATAGTTTACATCGCGGTCAACCAAGGTAGACTTGCATTTTTATTTGTGTTTCTTAATATATTTTTTAAAATTATTTTTTGTTTTACTAAATTAGCATGTTATTCAACATCAAAATAACAATATGCTATTCTTAGAGACATCAAACCAATAAAGGGAAAGGTGATAATTGGGAAGACGTAAGTCCCATCCAGGTACCTAATTTGAAGGACACTACATGTACATCATTCGAAGGTGTTTATCCTTAAACTTTCAATCTTTACATCAACGGCAATACAGTTCTCAGGTTTGAGAAAAATACCACCCTCAGAGAAGACAAAGTCTGAGGTAAATAAATCCAGATCATAAGGCATTGAGAAGTACATTATTATGATATGAGTATGCATAAACAATTAGTGCAAAAATATTTGAAGTTTATGCGATGCGAATATTAACACATAGAGGTGACATGCGCTACTTTTGAATTTCAAAAGTAATACATGAAAATTGACTATGGTGTGCTACTTTTGAATGTATTATTTTATAAAAATTCATATTAGCAAATGACAGAATCATCAGACATGTTGAGTTTATATGATAATTATTAAACAAAGTAGATATTTGAAAGATACATTCGTGCGTAGTCAGGGTTAAAAATAAAGGTCCCAATAAGGCGGCGCTCCCGTGTATATGCCTTATTTTGTTTTCCCCCGATACATACACTGCGTCTTATGTGCCATTTAACGCTGTTTTGTGAACATGTTACATCGACTCTGAAATAGTTTATTATTTAGATGGTTCGTAAGCTGGTGGTGATGCTGTGGTCTGGTTGATCTCGTCGTACGAAGGAGGCGTTGGAATAAATTCCAGTGGTTTTTCTCTCATTTCCATACCCTTATTGTCATAAGATACATAATACACTGGGGCTGCACTGTAAGGTGGTGGCGATACCCCTAAAACAAACAAATGTTAAAAAAATGATGAAATAAACATGTTCAAATCACAGTCCAAAAGCAAAATAAAAACTTTAAAACTGACAAATTCATTTTAACACGCGCACTTCCACCAGGGAAGAATTTTGTCCGACTTTGAAAGTTCCAAATACAAAATGCAACATGAAGTCTCAAGGAATTCAGTACGTAACAAAGTAACATTAACATGACAAAATTGAAATTCTGTTTAAATCACCAGTGAAAGTTATCCTTTGGAAGAGTTTCAATTGCGGAACAAATACCCTCTTTAATATCAAAACAAACATACTAATCCATGTCCACATCCAAGTTGCAAATTTTAGGAATATAATAAATAAATAAATAAACAAATAAATAAATAATGAATTAGACACAAATGTGTCATTCCATATTTAAATCACAATCCCAAAAGCAAAGTAAACATTGTGAAAACTGGCAAACTTAGTTAAACTTGCGACCATGAACTCCGGATTAAATAAATTAATAAATGAATCGAAGATGTAAATGAATAAATTGATCTTTGACACATGTACCATATTACTTCATGATGCCGCCATCACAGAATTGATAATAAGTTTGAAGTCAAAGTGTCCAAGAATGCTCTTGTCTCTGACTGAAATGTTCAACCCCTTTAGTGAGATTTTCCTATCCTACATGGATACTCATAATGGATTCTTATAATGCTTACCGTTATCCTGTATGACTTGTCCTTGTCTGGATCGAGACTTTTTACAACAGATACAGACCAGTATGAGGATTCCGACGATAAATATTACTGCACCAATACACCCGATAATAGCACCTGCTACAGCTCCGGCTGACCTGAAAGTAGAACATAAAATACACATACAAATTTAGTAAGTAATTGCATTTCCATAAAAAAGAGTGCACGTGGTTTTTATTATTCATTTATTTTAACTGAAAATGTTTCCATTAAACTATCAATAAAATGAATGCATCGACCTAACTAAACTATTTTTTTTCAATGAAAACACCGTTTTTCACTTCTTCTGTACATAGAGGAATTTTGCGAAAAATTTTGGATAATTAATCAAGTTTATACACCAATTGGGCCTCATTAAAAGGTACAGCAGAGTAATTAGGGTCAGGTAGGTCATTGTTGTTCGGGTTTTTTCCAGGTGTGATCATCATGAATATCCCAATTATGACATCTCATCTAAAGTTGTCCTGAGTAAGAAGGTACAGAAGAGATAACTTTGACTTAGTTATATTTGCTGTTTTGTTAAAAATGTATAAAAAGCTCTATGTACAGAATTAAATTCACTTTGGAATAAATAAAAAATATTTTTCGTATTAGGTCAGTAGATTTTCTATCAAGTTTTGGCAATTTTTGTGAGTTTGTTGGGAAGTACGACTTTATTCTTGCATTTTCCAAGTGCAATCCATTTGTTGATATACAATAGGATATTCCGCTGATAAGTATTTTTTGTGATTTGTCCTAATGTTCAAAGGGTCATAACTCAGGAAAATGAGCAAATTAACTCGGGTTAATAACATGCTTATCTACTATCAATGTTGATGCTTTGTACCAAGTTTAAAAAAGTGTATCATAGTTTTTGAGAATTACTCCGTACAAAAGTGTCTAGGGGACGGAAGGAAATAACTTTGAATTAATATCTCCTCTTATTTCAAAATGAGGGAGATAACAAGAAGACTGAAATGCCATAGAAAATTGTAGTTGAAAAATCAATGTACTCGGCAATAGGCAAAGAATTCTAGAAAGCGGCGCAACATGCAAAGATAACAAAACGCGATGATATTGCATTATAATGTACATGTCAACGGCCGTCAACAATTTTAAGTACAGAGTCTACGCCATTGCAACAGTGGTTGGATAAGAATATTACAAAAGCACTTAACACTGCATTAATTAATACTATTTTGTCATTTTCTTTGTACCAACGGATTGATGTACACCGTATGTGTTACGTATTTGACGTGTTTTGTTATCACGGGTATCCCCAGGTATTCACGCTCGGGATGACAAATCATGAATTTAGTTTGGCTTGTGACCTAAAGCGGGACATTATGCTGGTAATAACGCAGATGCGAGTTTCATAAAAATATTGTTCTTTAGGGTTTGAGTACCTTACTGAAACTGTCTCGATTTTAAAAATAAGATTATGATTAAATTTATGGAATGGATTTTATCTTTTTCGATAAAAAATACATTTTATAAGCCACAATTCTTGAATTTTGAATATTTTATGAAATTTTCTAATTTATTCCAAAGTTTGTTCTTTAAGTTTTATGGACAAGTTTAATCAGCTTATTGAAAAGGCTTCTTGAGAAATATAATTGTTTCTTTTGCACGTTTGTTATAAGGGTAAACGTTTAAAAAATATTGTTTCCAACCTACATTTTAATGTAGGTTGTGAAAATAGAAAATACTTTGCACGATGGAGTATGCCTTTGTTTTTAAAAGAATTTCAAATTTTCACAAGCAGCAAATTTAGAAAATGGTACATTACTGACAAATAATACAAACTTAGGAATGAACTTAGAAAAGATCTTATGAGATGCTTGTTAAACGCGCCTCAAAATTCCATGTACATGAACATCTGATAAAACATTGTTATATTTGGTTTCCACATGTAAAAACATATGTCAGCACATGTTGAAGTAATGATTTTAACTAAGTTATCGACGATCATATTGGTATCGCCTACTGAATGAGTGATCGGTCAGGGTAGGTCGATATAATATAATAATAATAATAATAATAATAATGATAATAATAGCGTTATTTTACTTACGCGTGAGAATGTGACGTGGAGTGGTAAGAATCATGGTGTATATTATATGAACTGCGCCTGAAGCTACGTCCGTGTCCCCCTCTTACTGCATCCACATGACTCTCTACAATATAAAGTATTATTAATGGCCAATATTTATTCAATTCAGTGGTTAAGGCACTGTGTATGTGTTATAATTTTAATTGAAAAGAAAGTGTTGAAGACATTGATTTTAAAATCAAATGATATAACGACGGCCACTTTCTAAAAACTTCTAAAGTGATTAGAACGAATTTTATACATCAAAACCCCGTATATCAGGGAAATTTCAGGAAAAAAAGACTTGTTTAGAACGAGTTTTATCAACCAAAGAGGAATTTTTTGCAAAAAAGAGGCAAAGTACCGTATCTCATAATTTCTTAGTTTTCATTGATTTTACTTTGCTTGTGATTTAGACATGGATTTACTTTGCTTTAGGATTGTGATTTAGACATGGATTTACTTTGCTTTAGGATTGTGATTTAGACATGGATTTACTTTGCTTTAGGATTGTGATTTAGACATGGATTTACTTTGCTTTAGGATTGTGATTTAGACATGGATTTACTTTGCTTTAGGATTGTGATTTAGACATGGATTTACTTTGCTTTAGGATTGTGATTTAGACATGGATTTACTTTGCTTTAGGATTGTGATTTAGACATGGATTTACTTTGCTTTAGGATTGTGATTTAGACATGGATTTACTTTGCTTTAGGATTGTGATTTAGACATGGATTTACTTTGCTTTAGGATTGTGATTTAGACATGGATTTACTTTGCTTCAGGATTGTGATTTAGACATGGATTTACTTTGCTTTAGGATTGTGATTTAGACATGGATTTACTTTGCTTTAGGATTGTGATTTAGACATGGATTTACTTTGCTTTAAGATTGTGATTTAGACATGGATTTACTTTGCTTTAGGATTGTGATTTAGACATGGATTTACTTTGCTTTAGGATTGTGGTTTAGACATGGATTTACTTTGCTTTAGGATTGTGATTTAGACATGGATTTACTTTGCTTTAGGATTGTGATTTGGACATGAATTTACTTCGCTTTTGGATTGTGATTTGGACATAAATTGGAATTTTTTCTTTACTTTGCTTTTAGGATTGTGAGTTGGACATGGATAGCTTTTAGGATTGTGATATGGACATGAATTGATTTTTTGTTAGGATTGTGATTTAGACATGTATTAGCATGTTTAATTTTTACTTTGCTTTGGGATTGTGATTTGGCCATGGATTGGTAATTTTGTTTTTACTTTGCTTTAGGATTGTGATATGGGTATGGGTTGGTACGAGTATTTTTTGTTTTATTTTCAACTGATCTTGGGTTAGTTTAACATAATATTAAAAAAAATGCTGCATGAACCAGAAACATGTCCCTTGTCATATTATCTAACAGTATTTACATGTTCTTCAAAACGTTATCCATCAGAGCCGCGGTGGCCTATTGGATAAGGCGTCAGTCTATAAATCCAGGGTCTCTCACCGCTATAATGTGACTGGCAGAGTGGTACGCTTGTCTGTGGGGTGCTGACTCGGTGAGCTCGCACTTTAAAGTCGCCCCCGAGTGTAAGGTATACCATCAAACACACTCGCACTTCATATATGCATGCACAATCAATCCAAAAGTTCTCTTAGCGAATAGCCGAAAATTTGCTGATGCGACTTTAAGCAATATTTAACATTCAAAACGTTATCCGGTAAGACCAAAGAAAATAAATGAATAATGAATTATTTAATTAATTTTAAAACAACAAGTACCTCACCTCAAGTGTTTGTGATAAACTAGTGTGAAACACAAAGTGTCAATAGTTCATGTGTACGTGTTTGTCACAGAAAAACCTGTACACGTGCGAACTTATACCATAAAGTTTAGTGTGATGTACCTGGATTGTATAATATCACACATAGTTATTTTGTAACAATATTATTGCAGGAAATGTTAAAAACTATTTAAATTTGCCACCGATATGATCATATGTTGACGAAAAATCATTTAAGGTTTTATTATTGGTTTGAAGTGCTCAGTGTAAAACGTCACAATTAAAATTTATTTTAAATTTGAATAAACGTTTGTGCAGCCTGGTCCATGTTACTGACCTAAAGTAAGTTTTTATTGAAGAACATAGAATGCAGGCCTTTATATATATAATTACAAGCCTAAGTGAAACTTATTTCATAAATTGAATTTATTGAACATTTCTTAGAAACTGTGGGTTGGGGTTCCTGTTTTAGCAGAAATGTAGGAAGATCGTTGACTGGTTGATGTCGTTAACTTTATTTTTGTTCCTTGGTTATTTTAAGTGACTACTTTTTTCAGTTTTTTAGTAAGTTTCTTTTTAATTTTGTCTTATCATGTTGTGAACTACTAGTATATATTAATGTATTTAGGGTATCAACGTTTTCAGGATGAGTGTCATATAATAAATGTTTGAATATTTCAGTTACATTCTGAATGAAATATTATTATAATATGACAACTTTAGTTGAATGATGGTCCGTCAGCAGCAAAATCGCGTTATATAGCTCCACACCAGCAAACCCCCCTATTTCGTGAATTCGTCCCTACCCCCACCCGTCCGAGGGAAACGGCGATGTGATGGTGTTGTGATGGGTGCGGTCTATGCCTAGGATCGACTGAAACTTGTCATATTATAAATTATTGTATATTTCATTCAGAAGATTAAAAAAATATATAACATGACATGAGCACCCAGGAAACATGCTTTTAATGGTTAGGCATAGGGACACAACATTAACCTGCCCGTTTGACCTTTCATTAGGTATATCATTAGGTACATCAAAATACATCGGTAGTGTTATGATTTGCAATTATACACACAAACCACAAAAAGCGATATTTAGGCAAAAAACATCGATCTGTCCGCTTGACCCTTCACTTAATTCAATATGGACGAGTAAATTTAAGTAATAGGTATCACACGTGTATATGTCGTATATACGACGTGAACACTTGTATATGTATTAACTACGAATCCTAACGCTACCCTTGTATTAAGTGGACCCTCCTATATGAATATTCCAAATGAAAGGTCAAGCGGACAGGTCAATGTTGTTTGCCTATACAGTAGTTACAGTGTACAATCCCCTAGCAGTTTTATGCTCATTACGACATTACACTTCCTGATTTTGACACACGTGTGTATACTCTTTTACGGACACGTGCACTAAAATCGTTATATGTCGCTGAACCTGGCAGAAAATAACACTCTGTAGGAATCAAGTTGCCAATAGACTAATTGTTTTGAAATGGGTTGCAAAACCTCCCTAGCCGAAAACGCTTTTTATGTACGTACAGTCAATCCTTTCTTAAATGTCACCTCTATATAAGGGCCAAATTTCAATTTCATGTCAATTGCTTTTATTCATTATTTAAATTTTTGTATAAGAGCCACTTGTTTATTATGACCACTTTTACTGATTCCTTTTTGGTGGTCTTTATAGATAGGTTTGACTGTATATAACATCAACAACAAACATATTAATATATGTACAAATCCAAATAAGAATCCGGAAGCAAAGTAAAAACTTTGAAACTGACAAGTTAAGTTAAACACGTGAAATCCCACCAGGGAGGTGAGGCTGGGTGCTTTTCAAAATTCAGGAAATGGCCAAAATGTCATCGTGACCAAAGACAGAATACAGTATTGTGTCACATGTTGTTTATATATTGATACCTGAAAGGTAGCTATATAGGGGGTATTATATTTTTAACAATTCTATATAAATAAATAACATTATTTGTATTACCTTGGATGACAAATAATATCAACAATAACAACAAATAAGTTTTTCTTCCTAAATATTCCCAAATCAGTTCCATTTTCAAGTTACGTAACCTCTGTACTGCTGCAGCAAGAAGTACGTACCCAGAATGCAATATAATATATTATTTATTTTAAAATGATTTAAAAATAGAAGTTAAGACGGTCACGTTTTTCTCTATTTACAAACACAAGTATATACAGGTGTTTCGGGTGACTGAATTACATGTCCTAAATAATACCTCAGACACAAGTGGCTTATAAAACAGTTCTCCGACAGTTTTAAACACGATAGAGTTGATTTGCGGCCGGGTGATGGAACGACTTTTTGTACATAAGTCTTTCAAACTTATATCGAAGTTATGAAAAAGTGGAGAAAATCAGATAAGATTATGCAGTTGCTAAGATAACCACCAAGTCCGCCGAAAGAACCGCCAGTCGAGCTAACTAACCCATACTAGGATACGCAGAATACAACATGACCTTGAACGTTGTTTCTTTATTTACCTATACGCATGAAAATTTACATGTACTCTATGTAATGAAAACACAATTATACATCTACCAATGTATTTAAACACTTAAACAAACCAACTTTTTCTTCAAACAGCTGTGTTCTCAAAAACTTCGGATCAGTTTCAGCCTGTCGATGCGAAAAATCGTTACAGTCGCTTTATGTCTGTGTCATCCGGTTGGATTAAAGTAGCCCCCAGAAAACGACTGTTTCATTTAAGTGGCTTAATACACTAATAGATACGCTTGAGCGTCTTTTTCCGTGGGGTATATTATAAGTTATACAGGGCTTTGGCAGGTTACACGGCCCAATGTACCCCGTCAAAGATTTATGTACCCTGAGCCGCAGGCGAAGGGTACATTCATCTTTGACGGGGTACATGGGGCCGTGTAACCTGCCAAAACCCTGTATAACGTTTTGTCACCCTTCAAAGCGTTACCAGTTGGATCTCTTTAACTTCCATTTCGTATTTTGTGTGACTTGCGTACGCTGTCGCCATGTTTGTTTACTGTAACTAGACGTCAGCGTTGTACGAGTTACTTCCCTTTTACCGCTAAATGTCGCGTGCGTCCATGTACCCCGGCAGATTTCCGAACATTGTTCCATGTACCCCGGCAAGTTAACCAATCGCTATGCGAGAAATTTCTTTGAAGGGTGACAAGATAATATGTATGCTTAGTGTCGTCGTATACCGATTTTTTAAAATTTAATCATTAATACATTCAAAAATGGTATATAACACTTATAGTAAAAGTATGAAACTCTGTAAAAAGTAACAACAACTTACCTCGTGTTTTGATTCAAAGCAAGATTTTGCGATTCTAACATGCCTCATTACTGAGTATCGCGGACGTTTTTGTGATTCTCACATGGTTAGGGCTGTACACGGTGGATAGTGCAACTCAAAATATTATTGTTCATAATTGTTCACAATATTGTTGATCAGTATGATGTTTATATATCTGAAATTTTCCTGGATATATTTGAGGTCAATTTTTTTAAAAATCCCTTTCATTTTTCAATTTTGATGCCACAGGTTGCCACGTTACTAGTGTACCAATCCAGACAGCTCCTTTCCGGAGCTTCCGGTCTCATTGCAGTGGTCGACCTTGACGTGCAAAACTTAATTTGTCAGTTTTTGTAAAGAGCTTTTGAGATTGTGACTTGAAGAAAGATTGGTATGTTTGTGGTAGATTGATACATATGATCTGCCGCGTTTGTCAAAAATGAAGAACGTTATGATATCGTACATTAAATAAATAATTCAATGCAATGCGACGTTTTCCCATCCCATACATGTTCTTAATTGACTAAGTTCAATGCGAACAGCGTATTCTTATTTCTTTACAGAAGATTGAACAAAACAATCATACCTTCGTTGAACACATCTCAGAGTGGAGAGAGGTATAAATTTCTTTATTCATACTGAGGTGATCAGTTTTGGACGATTTTGAAAAACACCAATATTCGGCAAGCGAACTGACAATTTTCACATATTGGGTATACCTGAATAAGATAAGAACCTAAGTCGCGATAGGTGTTGTGTCCCGTAAGCTTGAATTTAAAATCACTTGGTCACAGGGTCTCTGCAAAAATGTCAGAGTTAGTTAAATGATTTAAAGTGCACCACAAAATAAAAGTTAATTATAAACAAACATTGCAGTGTTTAAACTTTCATAATCTTACTCCACCTACCTGCTCTTGTTTGTCTTCTCCCTATATTTATGGACCGGCTGGACATGTAATAACTGGTGATCTCAATACAATTGAGAACACCAAATTAAGATCTTTACTTTCAAAAGGTCCTAAATATAGAGAAGCTCAGCCTTTTACTTGGGGACAGAATTTCAGACTTGTCATGGATTCCGTTCAAGAGTACGCCAGACTTTAGGCTAAATTAGAAGATGTTGAGCTTGATACCTTATCCGACTGGATACAGGTTGTGAGATCTTTCGTTAAAACTAGGATTGCCAAACTTAAAGGGTCTATGAGTACTAAACCGTCTTCAGTACTCAAGGATCCAGAAATCAAGGCAATTCTAATAGACATACACAACAAATATGTTGTTGTCCCAGCTAATAAGGCTTCCAACAACATTATTCTCGTTTGTAATAGATTCTACCTTGAATGTCTTATTAAGGAGCTTGGTTTAGATAGTATATCAAATAACTCTGCATATACTAGAACTAATTTTACCAAAGATGACGTTCTTTCCAACTATAGGGGAGTTCTCGAGTCTTTCGGTATCAATCTTAAAGAGGGAGATCTTGATCTTCCTTACTTGTATTGGATTCCTAAACTCCATAAAAATCCATACAAGGAAAGATACATAGTAGGCTCATCTAAATGTACTACTAAATCATTATCGGTAACTCTAACACAAATTTTGACAATTGTCAAAGATGGTCTTCAGTCTTATTCAGAAAAAGAATATTCTACATGTGGAATCAACCAAATGTGAATTCTCGAAAATCTATACCATCTTGCTTCTAATACTTTATCTCGTGTAAAAAGTATAAAAACATTTGATTTTTCTACACTATACACCACAATCCCTCATTCTAAATTGAAAGAACGTCTTAAAGAAGTTACTCACTTGTCTTTCTTCTACAAAAACGGTAAGCCAACATACAAATATCTGGTGCTGAACAAGGAATCTAGTTATTTTGTCAAGCACCATACGGATTCCAAACAAAAATATACTGAAGATACCATCAACAAAATGTTGGAGTTTTTGATAGATAACAAATTTGTTGTGTTTGGTAATATAGTTTTTCAGCAAATAATCGGTATACCAATGGGTACAAACTGTGCACCATTGCTTGCTGATTTGTTTCTTTATTCTTACGAAGCAGAATTTATGCAGAACCTTGTTAAATCTGGAGAGAAAACTGTCGCTAAATCATTCAACTCAACATACAGATATATAGATGACGTTCTGTCTCTTAACAATCCTAAATTTGGAGACTATGTAAATGTCATCTATCCTAGTGAGCTTGAAATAAAAAACACGACTGATTCCTCAAGTTCTGCTTCATATTTAGACTTATATCTGAATTATGACGCGCAAGAAAGGCTACATTTGAAACTCTATGACAAACGTGATGACTTCAATATTTCTATTGTCAACTTTCCTTTTTTATGCAGCAATATACCTGCTTCCCCTGCTTATGGTGTATTTGTTTCCCAATTAATACGCTATGGTAGAGCTTGTTCCCACTACGGGGACTTTGTATAACAAAGTAGGCTGCTTGCAAATAAATTGTTGACTCAGGGATATTGCAAGCCTAGGCTTATCAAGGCCCTCAAAAAGTTTTATGGCCGTCATCACAGTATTGTTGATAAGTTTGATGTCTCTGTGTCCAGGATTGCCTTGGATATATTTGACGTCTCATAGTTCCATGTTCCTTTCACACAATTTGGATTACACACGTGGCGGGTGTAGCTAGCTAAACGGGAGGTGTTTACCCTTTCGGAGCACCCGGCCTCACTTCCCTGGTGGAAGTTCACGTGTCTAACCTAACTTGTCAGTTCCAAAGTTTTTACTTTGCTTCTGGATTGTGGTTCGGAAATGGATTAGTATGTTTGATTTTGATTATACAATGTAACCAAAAAGAAATACGTAAGTAACGGAAAAAGTAGAATGGGAATAATTGTAACAAATAAAAAATAGACGACAAAAGTGTGCAGCGGATGAGACATGGCAATAACCAAAAGTACGAACAGGGCTAAATTAGTGAACTGTATAGGTGTTATTAGTCCCAAAGTCGTGCAAAACAGGAAGTGCTTACCTAACAAGCATCCAGTCGAGTGGAAGTCCACGTGTTATAACATTATTTGTCAGCTTTAAGTAATACGTTGCCTTGGCATTGTGATTTAAAACTGACGTATGTTTGTTTTTTATTCTGCTAGTAAAATTTAAATTTTTGGTCGGCCAATGGTATCTCAGCCTTTTTATATTATTTGTTTGTGCACTTCAAAATCGATAACAATTTCAGCTGTTTGATGTGATTTTTCTATTGTATTTCAGATGATAATTTTTTCGTTACCGGAAGACTTATACATTTTATATATTGTTGGAATCTTATATATTGTACATATCAGTAACACATGACCAGAAATAAGACAACTATTATTTTACTTTACAGTTTATTGTGTCTGCCATTTCAGTTCATAGTTCACACCCTAAGTATATTGCAGGAAAACAAGAGAAATACGACAATTCTGTTTATATAGCGTGGCTTTTTATGTCGCCTTGTACCGAACCGCGGCTGAATATTTCAGAGCACTCATTTGCATGGCTACACAAACTGATTTTTTTCTATTCTTCGAGGACAGTCAAGATTGAAATATGATGCAAGCCTTATAGTATAGAACACTTTCGACTTGGCTGTTCTGTTTGACGCCTGAGGAAACTTTCCATCTTCTTTTCAACATCCTTCATTTTCATTTTGCCGTTAGCAAGTTTATTCAAATAAAACCTCAGCTTTTCAAAATTATGAAAACATGTCTCGTATGAATATTCTTCAGACTGAGTATTTTGTGAAATGTGATTCAGAATGTTGATGATGACAGAAGCTAGACCCCTTTGGGCATCATAATATCGTGTCATCTCTTCTTCTGTTCCAACCATGGAATGTGACCATACGTTTTTACATGGTAGAAACATTGCTGGAAGGAATCTATTTGAGGAACATTTCTTTAAATACTCGAATACATTTATTATACAATACCCAATGTTGCTTTCTTCTGAGCACTTTTCATTATAATAATGGTTCAAAATGGCCGTTTTGACTGCATAGGAGTCAAAACATAACGTTTGAATGGTAGTACTAATGAACTTCAAAATCTTATAGCATTGAAGGTGATGTAGATTCATATCTCGAACTAGAAATAGTTCTGGTCTGGTAAAGGAAATCTGTGAACAGGTGTGTTCGGAATAAATACCACAGTTTTTGGGAACTATGTGGCATCCATGTTGTCTTACGTATTCATGTAGAGCTAGTGGTACATCTTTAAGGACCTTGTCCATGAAATCTATCGGGACTTTTATACATGGCATGATGTCGACATCTACAGACTCCATATAGTTTTCATCAGCATCATCAGCAAATCTTTCCCATGAGAGTACGAGTGAATTCAATCCCGATGCTATGATGTGCATATACCCGGTATCCCTTTTAACAACACGATCAATTTCTTGTATAGAGCTTTCAAGAACATATTTGAAATAATCAATGAAGGAAGACTCGGTGTCTGATGAATTTGGATCCTTTTGAGAGGAAAAAAGAAAAGTTGTATCATAACAAAATCCTGACCATCGTTCCGGATGTAAGCTAGTAAGGGTCACACATCCGAGACAACTCAATGTCATCCTGAATTCATCCTCCAATGATAGCACATCTAATACTGCCATATAATCAAACTCGTCAGGATTTTCGATTTTAGTCTCTTCGTAAAACCCGCCAGCTGGCATTAGTTCTGATACAGTGAATCGGACATCAGCCTCTATCATATATGTAAATATACGTTCTATTGTTTCTTTTATCGCTTCCTCTATATCTTCAATCTCCTTCTCATCTTGAATTTTAAAACTGCACTTTTCGTTTATGTCGCACAAAAATTTATGAAGTGACATATTTTAATCCTCATTATGCGTACTCCACAATCCTAAGCAAAAAGAAAAATAAACTGCATATTGTGATGCATAAATCAATTTGAAAATAATTGCATAATTATACTGAAATTCAAAGTTGTTTCATTCAACCTATCCTGCTTTAAAGCACCTCTTACACAAGGGACCACCTGCTTTTGAAAGCCAGTAAAATTTTCATTAGGACCACTTGTTCATAACGGCAAGTTCTACTCGAATTTTTTGGTTCCGGGCATTTTAAAGAGGTGGGTGTGATTATATTTATTTTGCATTTATTAAAATACGAAAGATATAAATAATGTGCGAATTCTGATGAAAACAAATCCGAATCTGCGATACATATGTCTGTAAGCTGAAATTGAAAGTACTTTTCTTATATTTATTGGTGTGACATTTTCTAAATCGTAATAACTTACAAATAATTTACAAAACTCCCAGAGATACTAAAAGATATATTAATATAAATATATGTTGTTGAAACTATACCTGGCTTAAAATACAACTTAAATCCCACCTAAAATTTATTGTAGTTTGGAAATTCCCAGGATGACCTCAACCAGGAAGTAAAATAGTTTTGGTGTTGGTAAATCCTTCCCGTTCTGGCACACCGGAAAGCATAGGTATGGATTTGGCCATTCTGTTACGGCATTGTCATCTTATCTCATAAAAGAAGAATGGAACTATTAAACCTCAAACATATTCAAGATAATATTAATAATGGTCCCATTATGTGTTTTGTGTTCTTGATTCTCGTTACTGGTCACTAGTACTGACTATCGCCATGTATATGCTTTTTAGTTTATTTTGGTTTTATAATTTTGGTCCAAGCAACACCGATGAGGAATTATGAGTATTTAACTTGCCCCATATAAACAGTAGTGATAGATACATAATATATTTGTTATTGTGGTACAAGAAATTGAATCAATCACTTTTTAGGTGCCAGATAAGGAAAACCTCATATACTTATTCCAGATAAAAACGCCTTCTGAACCAGTATTAGAACTTTTTCCATCTAGTATCTCAGACATTGATATATTTTATTAATATAACCACTCGATATGAAACTCGTATTTATGTTAATGATACGTTCTGGTTCAATATGGGTTTTAAAAAAGCGTGCACAGTCAGTTTATTTGATAGATATAAAACTAACAAATCAATGAACAACTCTACATTAAAATGAATTTAGTTAAATTTATCATTGTTTCTGAACCAAATACCTTGAACTGTATCTACAATGCTATTGTTTTATAAAACATAAACTTTAAGCTTAAACTTACATAACCTGATATTGTTGGGTATGGATTTAAATATTTAGATTGTGGAGATAGTGTAGTATCTTGGGTGTAGGTCTGTTACGTTGTTAACAATGGATGCTAAACAATGAATGGTAAATGGAAACGGGATCCGTCAAGTGTGTCGGGATATGAGGAAACATTAACAAAGTTAGGTAAGATTAAAAGTGAATGTTTATAATCGTAATTATAACGGTAAAAAATGCGATATAAGATATCTATTTATCTAGTACATGTATCAGTTTTTGTCCTAAAACTCTTTTTTGTTAACTTGGCGGGTATAGGTAGCTAGACAAGAAGTACTTTGCCAGTTTTACTATTCACTTTGCTTTTAAGATTGTGATGTAATGAACATGTATATATGTATTTGATTTTAAACAGTCATATAATTTTAAATGCTACGTGAAAGCTAAGTATGCCCCAAAATCTTTAATGAATATCTACAATTGAAGTGGATAGAAGAGTTCAAATCAGAGTTTTTAGAATTCAGAATACATTGTTGTTAAGTATATATATTCAGCAATAAAATAGGATTATTTATGTGTACACGTCTCTTTGCTTAAACAAACATCCTGCTTTATGACCTATGGTATTGAAGATAGTGCTGTAATGTGTGTGTGTGTGTGTGTGTGTGTGTGTGTGTGTGTGTGTGAGAGAGAGAGAGAGAGAGAGAAATAACATTGAACTTTGTCTATAAAGGTTTTTTTCCTACATCAGAGCCAGTATATAGAAAAACAACATTGAACTGACTGCTTGACCTTTCATTAAGAATATTCATATAGGAGCATCCACATAATACATGGGTAATGTTAACATCCAATTTAATACATACACAGTGCACAACTTTACCCTATGCAGCGAGGATATCTCAAGATATATTCAAAATAAACATCTGGGCTCGTGATAAATATTTAAATGAAAGGTCAAGCGGACAGGTCAAACTTGTTTGCTTATACCTATGACATTTAAAAGGAATGAAAGCTGGGTTCAACAGTACCTGCTACAGAAGCATTATACATTTGTACATAGATAAATTACGAAAGAGTACCAAGTGCACTCAGGAATAAATCGATTCAAATAACTGTTATAATAAGGTTTGGTTCAAACTAAATGTATTTTCTGTTTTATAACTACTATGTACTACAACATGTAGTAATATGTGAATCGAACATAAACATACCGGTCCATGTACAAACGAACACAAACATACCGGTCCATGTGCAAACGAACATAAACATACCGGTCCATGTGCAAACGAACACAAACATACCGGTCCATGTGCAAACGAACATAAACACACCGGTCCATGTACAAACGAACACAAACATACCGGTCCATGTACAAACGAACATAAACATACCGGTCCATGTACAAACGAACACAAACATACCGGTCCATGTGCAAACGAACATAAACATACCGGTCCATGTACAAACGAACACAAACATACCGGTCCATGTACAAACGAACACAAACATACCGGTCCATGTACAAACGAACATAAACATACCGGTCCATCTACAAACGAACATAAACATACCGGTCCATGTACAAACGAACATAAACATACCGGTCCATGTACAAACGAACAGAAACATACCGGTCCATGTACAAACGAACACAAACATACCGGTCCATGTACAAACGAACACAAACATACCGGTCCATGTACAAACGAACACAAACATACCGGTCCATGTACAAACGGACACAAACATACCGGTCCATGTACAAACGAACATAAACATACCGGTCCATCTACAAACGAACATAAACATACCGGTCCATGTACAAACGAACACAAACATACCGGTCCATGTACAAACGAACATAAACATACCGGTCCATGTACAAACGAACACAAACATACCGGTCCATGTGCAAACGAACATAAACATACCGGTCCATGTACAAACGAACACAAACATACCGGTCCATGTACAAACGAACACAAACATACCGGTCCATGTACAAACGAACATAAACATACCGGTCCATCTACAAACGAACATAAACATACCGGTCCATGTACAAACGAACATAAACATACCGGTCCATGTACAAACGAACAGAAACATACCGGTCCATGTACAAACGAACACAAACATACTGGTCCATGTACAAACGAACACAAACATACCGGTCCATGTACAATCGAACACAAACATACCGGTCCATGTACAAACGAACACAAACATACCGGTCCATGTACAATTATCAAAAACAAACATACTGATCCATGTCCGAATCACAATCCAGCAGCAAAATTTAAAACTTTAAAACTGACAAGTAATTAGGTAAGACACGTTAACTTCCACCAGGGAAGTGAGGCCGGATGCTGCGGAAGGGTAACCACCTCCTGTTTAGCTAGCTACACTCGCCACGTGTGTAATCCATATTGCGTGAAAGGAACATGGAACTATGGGACGTGAAATATATCCAGGGCAATCCTAGACACAGAGACATCAAACTTGTGAGACGGCCATAACACTTTTTGAGGGCCTTGATAAGCGTGGGCTTGCAATATCCCTGGATCTACAATTTATTTGCAAGCCGTCTGGCATTCACTTAGTCTCCAAATTTAGGAATGTTAAGTGACAGAACGCCATACATATATCTGTATGTAATCACAAATAATTAAGTTTTAACTTAATCTGGCCTGTTATTGACGACTGTTGGCGGCAAAACACAAAATTTTAGTAACATAACTACGCTCCCTACATGTGTTACAGGAATACCAGAAGAAATAAAGAAAACATATAAAGATGTTGTATGGACAAAAACAATACAACGTTTTATTATATAATCAGCTAGAAATTGAGACAGCTGTGGAAGGCATGTTTGACGACAAACCTCACAAAATGACCATCACTTTGGGTGAACCGTATGATACTGTCTTTATGGACAGTACATATTTACAATAAATCTATTGTCATAGATATGTAAGACCAACCAAATTAAATAATGACAATCACATTTTCTCAAATACCACTACAGTACCTAAATTGGTAGGAGATCCTGGGTTCGCCGGTTCTGACCAAGATTTAGACATAGATAGTGACTGTGTCTTTAGAAACGGTCGTTAAACACTGATGCCTCGTGTAACGACAGGCGTGACGTATTTAAAAATCATCTATGCACTTTGTCCTGAGCGCTCATGTCTGATGACGTCTCATTATAAGTGAAATATTTTTGACTAAGATAAAAAAATACCATTCAAACAATCGACATTTTATCAACCGTATGACTCTTCATGGATGAAGAAGTAAATGTAAACGGGAAATAAACTAATCTTCTGTACTGTTCAAAATAAAAACCAAAAAAAAAAAAAAACCCAAAAAATATTAATCCATGTCCGAATCACAATCCAGAAGCAAAGTAAAAACTTTGGAACTGACAAGTAACGTTAGACACAGGAACTTCCACCAAGAAAGTGTGGAAATGCTAAAATACTGCTGAAGAACTGTGCTAAACAAAAGACAGAAGATCTTACAGAAATAAACAGGAAATTAGGATACACACGAAACACACATTGATACCACTCCTTCTGATTTAGTAATGAATATCAATTATAATAGAGTTTAGTATTGGTACTGTATGCACCAATCAAGATTACTACACTTGTACGGATGTCTTAAGTCCTTGGATGGTGCAGAAAACTTGAGTTCCTGTGAAAATTACCTTTTGAAAGCAAAATGGAAATCTTTCTTAGGAAGCATTTGTCACAAAAAGATTGGAACTGACGGCTGATAGGTATGTGATCCATTAGTGCTCTTTAGACGACTCGGACCAATGTCCTCAGATATCATGATCAAGTTGTATTCATTGCTGACGTTAAAGGGCAAGGTGACCTATCACTCCAACATCTTGTATATAGGTTATGCTTTGAGTAATTTACTCAATAAGGTTTTGATATCAATCCATTCTCTTTTCATCAGTTACCACTACGGAATGTAGAAATGAAATGCATGGGGTCCTTTGGAAGAGAAACTGATGCCCTTTGTCGTGGTTGGCGTGCCACGTTAAAGAATCTTCTCTGTACAATGGTCCGAGCGCATTGCAACGGTCACAATTTCTGACACTTCGATTTAATCTGGTGACTTCTCGATATAAGTTTAGCCAATTTAATAATTATTGTAATACTACTATTAAAGTTCCTATATAACTGTTTTGAGTTCACCGATTTAAGAGCTGGGGTGCTGATTTAAGGAAACTGATAGGTGTTTGAATGCTTAGCTATGACCTATTTGTTCCTATAAGACACAGAAGTAGAAGTTTGTATTTTAGGGCGTGATGACGTTAGAGTATAACGTTTTAGTGGAGAAGATTTATGATAAACTGATGTCTAAAGATAAAGTTGAAACTACAAAACGTATATTTAATGGAAAACAGATAACAGAGGTAAACAGTAACACACACACACACACACACATACACACACACACACACACACACACACACACACACACACACACTGTTAATTAAAGCCATAATGATGACTTGAAAATATGTTTGAAATTTACGGCCAGGTTAAGTAACACATTCTCTTTAAAATCTGAATTATTTGAAATGTTTCTAAAACATAACTGAATTTATTTTTGAAAAACATGTTTCACCGTTGTGTACGGTTCCTCTTGTTACATAATTTGCATATGTAATTACATATTACACCATTGTAATGTTACAACGGTCGTTTCGGAATACAATTTATCATCAGTAGTGCTTGGGCCAACATCGTGAAATCAATTTGTTTTCAAGATGTCGAAAAAAACCAATGGACCAAAATATATTGCATATTTAAATTATAAATTTCTTTAATTATATTTATATAATTTAACTTTTTTCAGGTGATGACAGATCCTGAATCAGGATCAGAGTGTACTACAACATACAATTTTGTGGAATAAAATGATAAGGATATAGAAAAGAAAATGGACATATAAAACAACATGGGCATGGACATATCATTACTTAGAAGTTTTAGTGTATCTTACAGTCCATCGTTATTTTTATCATTGAATATATAAAAATGGTATATGACATAGTTACAAGAGTAAATATAAGTGTACAAAGCATCACAATTACTACATTGTTCATAAAACATATTCGACGTCGGTAATTGCAATAAAACTAAATATTTCAGGTTGAATAATTGTGATTTCATGAAAGAATAAACTTATTGCTGGCAAAGAAAAAAATCACGATACTTGTATAATTATACGTATAACAAGTAAGAGATAAATAATAGACATTGAAAAAGATAAACTGTTTGTCGGCTAAAGGTATCTTGACCTCATCTGTGCACTTAAATCATGGTTAAATGTTTAAATGTTATACCTTACATATATAAGTTACACATGTCCCAAAATAAGACAGCAATTTTTTTTTTCATTTCATAATTCAAGCCCACTTGTATAACACACGACAACCCTATTAATATAGTATGTTTTTATGTCGCCTTGTACCGAATCACGGCTGATTATTTCAGAGCACTCGTTTGCATGGCTACACAAATTGACTTTGTTCTCAGGAAAGTCATGATTGAAATATGATTCAAGTCCTATAGTTTACAACACTTTCGTCTTGGCTGTTCTGTTTGACGCCTGAGGTAAGACTCCATCTTCTTTTCAACATCCTTCATTTTCATTTTGCCGTTAGAAACTTTACTCAAATAAAATGTCAACTTTTCAAAATTATGAAAACATGTCTCGTATGAATATTCTTTAGGTTGAATATTTCCTGAAATGTGATTCAGAATGTTAATGATGATTGAAGCTAGACCCCTTTGGGCATCATAATATCGTGTTATCTCTTCTTCTGTTCCAACCATGGAATGTGACCATACGTTTTTACATGGTAGAAACATTGCTGGAAGGAATCTATTTGAGGAACATTTCTTTAAATACTCGAATACATTTATTATACAATACCCAATGTTGCTTTCTTCTGAGCACTTTTCGTTATAATAATGGTTCAACATGGCCGTTTTGACTGCATACGAGTCAAAGCATAGCGTTTCAATGGTAGTACTAATGAACTTCAAAATCTTATAGCATTGAAGGTGATGTGGATTCATATCTCGAACTAGAAATAGTTCCGGTCTGGTAAAGGAAATCTGTGAACAGGTGTGTTCGGAATAAATACCACAGCTTTTGGGAACTATGTGGCATCCATGTTGTCGTACGTATTCATGTAGAGCTGATGGTACATCTTTTAGGGCCTTGTCCATGAAATCTATCGGGACTTTTATACATGGCATGATGTCGACTTCTACAGACTCCATATAGTTCTCATCAGCATCATCAGCAAACCTTTCCCATGAAAGTGCGAGTGAATTCATTCCCGATCCTATGATGTGCATAGACCCGGTATCCCTTTTAACAACACGATCAATTTCTTGTATAGAGCGTTCAAGAACATATTTGAAATAATCAATGAAGGAAGACTCGGTGTCTGATGAATTTGGATCCTTTTGGGAGGAAAAAAGAAAAGTTGAATCATAACAAAATTCTGACCATCGGTCCGGATGTAAGCTAGTAAGGGTCACACATCCGGGACAACTCAAGGTCATCCTGAATTCATCCTCCAACGATAGGATATCTAATACAACTATATAATCAAACTCGCCAGGGTTTTCTATTTTAGTCTCTTCGTAATATCTCCAAGCTGGCATTACGTCTGTTACGGATAATCGTATATCAGCCTCTATCATATATGTAAATATACGTTCTATTGCTTCTTTTATCGCTTCCTCTATATCTTCAATCTCCTTTTCATCTTGAATTTTAAAACTGCACTTTTCGTATATGTCATACAAAAATTTATGGAGTGACATATTTGAATCTTCGGTGAGCGTACTCTACAATCTGAAACTAAAAGAAAAATTAACTTCATAATGTGATGAACAAATTCATGATACTTAATTTAATGACAGTTATTTTATTCAGTCGCACCACCCTTAAAGACACCTCTATATAAGGGCTTCCTGATTTTAAAGACAAGTCAAATTTTATGACAAATGCCCTTTATTCGTGTTATTTGAATCTTTATATAACGACAATATACTCATAACCGCTACTTTTTTTTGATATTTTAGTGGCGTTTATAAAGAGGCAGGTGTGTTTTTATTTTTGCATTTAATGAAGTATAAAGTATATAAAAATGTGCAAATTCTGATGAAAACAAATTCGAATTTACGATACATATGTCTGTAAGTTGAAATCGAAAGTACATTTCTCATATGTATTGATGTGAAATTTTCTAGATCTTAATGACTCACAAATGATTTACAAATAGGTCCAGAGACACTTATATGTATAAATATATGTTTTGTAATAAAAAACAAACATACTAATCTATATCCGAATCACAATCCAGAAGCAAAGTAAAAACTTTAGAACTGACAAGTTAGGTTATACATGTGAACTTCCACCAGGGAAGTGAGGCCGGGTGTTCCGGAAGGATAAGCACCTCCTGTTTAGCTAGCTACACCCGCCACGTGTGTAATGAAAATTGTGTGAAAGGAACATGGAACTATGAGACGTCAAAAATACCCAGGCAATCCTGGACACAGAGACATCTAACTTGTCAACAATACTGTGATGACGGCCATAAAATTTTTTGAGGGTCTTGTTAAGCCTAGGCTTGCATTATCCCTGAGTCAACAATGTATTTGCAAGCAGCCTACTTCGTTGTACAAAGTCCCCGTAGTGGGAACAAGCGCTACCATAGCGCATTAATTGGGAAACAACACCATAAACAGGAGAAGCGGTTATATTGCTGCATACAAAAGGAAAGTTGACAATAGAAAAATCGAAGTCATCACGTTTGTCATTAAGTTTCAAATATAGCCTTTCGTTTGCGTCATAATTCAGGTATAAGTCTAAATATGAAGCAGAACTTGAGGAATCAGTCGTTTCTTTTATATATAAGTCATACCTGTAGTGTAGGATTGCCAAACTTAAAGGGTCTATGAGTACTAAACCGTCTTCAGTACTCAAGGATCCAGAAATCAAGGCAATTCTTACAGACATACACAACAAATATGTTGTTGTCCCAGCTGATAAGGCTTCCAACAACATTATTCTCGTTTGTAAGAGATTCTACCTTGAATGTCTTATTAAGGAGCTTGGTTTAGATAGTATATCAAATAACCCTGCATATTCTAGAACTAATTTTACCAAAGATGAAGTTCTTTCCAACCATAGGGGAGTTCTCGAGTCTTTTGGTATCAATCTTACTTGTATTGGATTCCTAAACTTCATAAAAATCCATACAAGGAAAGATATACCGGTATGGCAGGCTCATCTAAATGTACTACTAAATCATTATCGGTAACTCTAACACAAATTTTGACAATCGTCAAAGATGGTCTTCAGTCTTATTCAGAAAAAGTATATTCGACATCTGGAATCAACCAAATGTGGATTCTAAAAAATTCTAAAGAATTACTTGAACATCTTGCTTCTAATACTTTATCTCATGTAAAAAGTATAAAAACATTTAATTTTTCTACACTATACACCACAATCCCTCATTCTAAATTGAAAGAACGTCTTAAAGAAATTATTCACTTTTCTTTCTTCTACAAAAACGGTAAGCCAAGATACAAATATCTGGTGCTGAACAGGGATTCTGGTTATTTTGTCAAGCATCATACGGATTCCAAACAAAAATATACTGAAGATACCATCAACAAAATGTTGGAGTTTTTGATAGATAACATATTTGTTGTGTTTGGTAATATAGTATTTCAGCAAACAATCGGTATACCAATGGGTACAAACTGTGCACCAATGCTTGCTGATTTGTTTCTTTATTCTTACGAAGCAGAATTTATGCAGAACCTTGTTAAATCTGGAGAGAAAACTGTCGCCAAATCATTCAACTCAACATACAGATATATAGATGACGTTCTGTCTCTTAACAATCCTAAATTTGGAGACTATGTAAATGTCATCTATCCTAGTGAGCTTGAAATAAAAGACACGACTGATTCCTCAAGTTCTGCTTCATATTTAGACTTATACCTGAATTATGACGCACAAGAAAGGCTACATTTGAAACTTTATGACAAACGTGATGACTTCAATTTTTCTATTGTCAACTTTCCTTTTTATGCAGCAATATACCTGCTTCTCCTGCTTATGGTGTATTTGTTTCCCAATTAATACGCTATGGTAGAGCTTGTTCCCACTACGGGGACTTTGTACAACGAAGTAGGCTGCTTGCAAATAAATTGTTGACTCAGGGATATTGCAAGCCTAGGCTTATCAAGGCCCTCAAAAAGTTTTATGGCCGTCATCACAGTATTGTTGATAAGTTAGATGTCTCTGTGTCCAGGATTGCCTTGGATATATTTGACGTCTCATAGTTCCATGTTCCTTTCACACAATTTTGATTACACACGTGACGGGTGTAGCTAGCTAAACAGGAGGTGCTTACCCTTCCGGAGCACCCGGCCTCACTTCCCTGGTGGAAGTTCACGTGTCTAACCTAACTTGTCAGTTCCAAAGTTTTTACTTTGCTTCTGGATTGTGATTCGGAAATGGATAAGTATGTTTGTTTTTGATCATACCTGTAGTGTAATGTAACTTAAATCCAACTTGAATACATTGTATTGTTTACTCAACTTTGTTTAACACGTTTTTGTATTAGCTCTAAACCTATAATGGTCATCTATAATATTAACAGGTAATGGTATGGTGGTTCTTCTTAGGAATTTTGACCAATATAATGTAATAGTTTTACGTTGTGTGTAATTTAAGTTCAACCTTGAGAGGAAAAACATCCGAGTACGGCTGTTTTACCTGGTCAACATCTGAAAAAAAGTCTTCATTCATAAACTCTGGGGTGTATACGAGGAAGAGTCAATAAATAACCAGCGTAACGTATTTCCGGTCGTTGAGATCCACCTCTTTTTTTCGATGTAATTACCCTCTAGTTTGATGCATTAAGGTCAACGGTGTTCTAGTGCCATCAGCCCAGAACTGAAAAAGTCAAGGACATTTCTATAAGCGCACTCCCCAACTGTCATCCGGAATGACGTCCACGAACATCATTTTTCAATTTTCGAAATAGGAAGAAGTCGCTCGGAGCTAGGTCAGTCGAATAGGCAGGATGTGGTGGTACCGGTTTCGCTCTATATAATCTATTGAACTTTGTGGTCTCTAGAGTTGTCCTGTTGCAACAATACACCTTAAAAGATTTGACCTCCGAATTTTTCACGAAGGATGGTAGGCTTTATTTATTGTAATTATTTTGGATGAAAAGTTCAACATAACACCTTTTGCCTCCTTAAATACTATGGCCATCACCTTTCAAGCAGATTGTATATCAGATAACTCTACATATACTAGAACTAATTTGACCAAAGATGAAGTTCTTTCCAACAATAGAGGAGTTCTCGAGTCTTTCGGTATCAATGTACCTTGACTTGAACTTCCTTACTTGTATTTGATTCATAAACTACATTAAAACCCATACAATGAAAGATACATAGCAGGTTCATCTAAATGTACTACTAAATCATTATTAGTGTCTCTATTCCAAATTTAGACGGTTGTCAAAGATGGTCTTCAGTCTTATTTAGAAAAGTATATTCTACATCTGGCATCAACAAAATGTGGATTCTTACAATATTCTAAAGAATTACTTAAACATCTTGCTTCTTATACTTAATTTCGTGTAAAAAGTATAAAACATTTTATTTTTATACACTTTACACCACTATCCCTTATCCTAAATTCAAAGAACTTCAAAACCAGATTATTCACTTGTCATTTATTTTTTACAAAAATGGTAAGCCAAGATACAAATAGAATAGTAATGAATAAAAATTCTGGAAATTTTTTCAAGCACCATACAAACGCGATGACTTCGATTTTTCTATTGTCAATTTTCTTTTTTCATATAGCGATATAACTGCTTCTCCTGCTTTTAGTGTATTTGTTTCCCAACTGATACGCTATGGTAGAGCTTGTTCCCACTACGGTTACTTTGAACAAAGAGGCAAGCTGATTGCAGATAAATTGTTGACCAAGTTTTACTTTGCTTTCGAAATTTTAATTGGGACGTAGAATAGTATGTGCGCTTTTAACTTCCTTGACTTCTGGGACCCGGGTCCTACCCACTGACTACTTTGAGCTTAATTCTGTACCTCATAGTAATGAACATAAGTCTCATCTATAGCCACCTAGACGCAAAAGTTTTATTATCCTAACATTCATCAACAAGGCGATGCATACTGATGCTCTTGTTGCAATGTGCCCATACAGTGCATGTAGACATACGACAAAAGTACCAGATATCCATATATTAATAGATTTTATAATAAGTAGTATTCATAATCAGTTTTTACCCATGATATGTTTTGAGACAAAATAAAAAAAACCATAATAGGCACTACACGCTCTTTTCGCCACATAAATTTGCTTATTCAAATCAATCGTTGAGAACGTGTTCAGATGAAATATTTAATTGAATTTATGCAATTTACGGTGCAAGAAATAGAACCAATCACTTCTTTAGGCGCCAGGTAGGGGAATCTAAGGAACTTTGTTCTAAAATATTTGGTCCAGAATTTGAGAAACTTCTTCTTGGCTAAATGTATGAGCACTCTGGTTTAGGATTCCCGATCTGGTATCACTCGTAGTGATATGTTCTATTAATATGACCACTCGAACTGAAACCCGTATTATTTTCGTTGAATGATACTTTACGGACATGGATTAGTATGTTTGTTTTGGATGATTTTTCCAGTATATGTTTGATAAAACAGGGTCACTTTATTTGATTTCTTGACCATATAGATAAAAAGCTAACAAATAAATTAACAAATCTACATTAAATCTGAATCAGTTACATTTATCCTCGTTTCTGAACCTAATACCTTCAACTGTATCTACATTTCTATTGATTATTTAACACATACATTTAACACTTAAACTTAAAGGTGCATAAGCTGATATTAGTGGGTATGCATTGAAATATTTAGATTGTTGAGTTAGTTTAGTGTCTTGCTATTGATTTTTAAAACATAAACTTTAAATATTAACCTGCATTACCTGGTATTGTTCGGGTATAGTTTGAAATATTTTGAGTGTTGAGGCCGTGTTTTTGGTGAAGGTGTGTTAACCATGGATGCTAAAAAGATTAATGGTAAATGGAAACGGGATCCGTCAAGTGTGTCGGGATATGAGGAAACATTAACAAAGTTAGGTAAGATTAAAAACGAATGTTTATTATCGTAAACATAACGGTAAAATATACGATATAAGATGTATTTATGTATCTAGTTCATGCTTTTAGCTACAAGTTAATGTGATCCATAACGTGTGTTTGTCTTAAAACGTGGCGAGGCCTCTTGTCTAGCTACCTATACCCGCCACGTTAACTTTATACAACGAAGCAATCTGCTTGCAGATAAATTGTTGACCCAGGAATATTGCAAGTCTGGGCTTATAAAAGCCATCAAAAATGTTAATAGGCATCATCACTATATTGTTGATAAGTTTGATGTCTCTGTGTCCGGGATTGCCCTGGATATATTTGACGTCCCATAGTTCCATGTTCCTTTCACTCTTAATTCTGATTACACACCTGGCGGATGTAGGTAGCTAACCAGGAGGGGTGTGCTTACTCTTTCAGAACACTCGGCCTCTTAATTTGTTAGCACCTAAGTGCTTGCAATAATTGTGATTTAAAAATGGACATGTATGTTAGTATTTGATTTAAAACAGTCATTTAATTTTGATTATAAAAACTAAGTATGTACTACATCTTTATTTTGTATCTACGATTGAAGTGGAATATTTCATTTCAATGCTTTTGGAATTCTATTATTATTAGGTATATATATTCAGAACTGTATATTTATTTCAGGTGACATAAAATAGGATTATTAATGTTTACACTTCTTTGTGCTTAAACAAACGTCCTGCTTTATGACCTATGGTATTGTAGATATAGCTGTAGTGAGAGAGAGAGAGAGAGAGAGAGAGAGAGAGAGAGAGAGAGAGAGAGAGGTTGATGGCATTGGACTTTGTTTCTAGTTTTGTTTTTCCTACACCAGAACAAGTATGCCTAAATGGTTGAGTTCAACAGCACCTGCTAGAGATTATACATACAGAAATTACGCAAGAGTACTAAGCGCACTCGGAAAATTATCAATTTAAATAAGTGTTAATAATAAGGTGTTCAGAAAACACTATACCCCGCAATAGTGAACATAAGTGAATTTCAAACCAATTCAAACATATTTTATTGGCAACTGGTTGTAAAATAAGTGAAGTGGTTTGGCCACTTAATAGATCGAAAACCACACCAAGGGATTACGCTATAAATACACCTAGTTTCATATTGCATAAATATTACGCAAACTAAACATTTAACGGAACCAATTACACATATTTTATACCAAGCGTCTATTTTCTATGTTTAAAATTCTAATGAAATTGGAACATAAAAAAGGGTGTAATAGTCATTTATCGGTTTTTGAAATTTACAATAACAGCGGCTATCTTGGATACACCATATTTCAAAAATTAAATAATTCACGAAAAAAACCCGTTAATTATGTTTAATACCCAGAATTCTACGTTTAAAATTCTAACTAAGTCGGTATATAATAAACAAGGCTGAGAGGGTCAATCATAATTTTTGCTTTTTAAATTAATAGCGGTCTCTTATATACACTATATTTCGCATTAATATGTTAATAACACGCACGAAAGGCTACATTTGAAACTTTATGACAAATGTGATGATTTCAATTTTTCTATTGTCAATTTTCCTTTTTATGCAGCAATATACCTGCTTCTCCTGCTTATGGTGTATTTGTTTCCCAATTAATACGCTATGGTAGAGCTTGCTCCCACTAAGGGGACTTTGTACAACGAAGTAGGCTGCTTGCAAATAAATTGTTGACTCAGGGATATTGCAAGCCTAGGCTTATCAAGGCCCTCAAAAAGTTTTATGGCCGTCATCACAGTATTATTGATAAGTTTGATGTCTCTGTGTCCAGGATTGCCCTGAATATTTTTGACGTCTCATAGTTCCGTGTTCCTTTCATACAATTTGGATTACACACGTTGCGGGTGTAGCTAGCTAAACAAGAGGTGCTTACCCTTCCGGAGCACCCGGCCTCACTTCCCTGGTGGAAGTTCACGTGTATAACCCAACTTGTCAGTTCCAAAGTTTTTACTTTGCTTCTGGATTGTGATTCGGACATGGATTGGTATGTTTGTTTTTGATTAAATAACCTTAGTTTTATTTTGTATGTTTAAAATTTCAACAAAATCGGTACATAAATAAGGCTGTAATGTCCATTTCTACGTTTTCGCTATTTATAGTAACAGTGGTCATCTTGAATATGGTATAAGGCCGTCGAACAATCTTATACCACTCACCACCATAATAAATCAACTGACTAAGTTTCAGCTCAATCGAATGCACGGTTTTCTTTCAAGTGCACGGGAACCAAATAATCCACGACACACACGTACAGCGGTATTACTATATAATCCCCCTCACCACTGAGGGTGTGGTATAATAAGGTTTGTAAAAACCAAATGCCTTTTCTGTTTATATACTCAACAAAAGAAGTAAAGGACCACATCAAAAACATTATCAATTTTGTAGAGCTTAAATCATATCATTTCATATTCACACTTCTGATAATTTCATTAAGGAGATTTAATTTCATGCACAAAAAAATTACTTCATAACATATTTAAAAACAAGAAAAGAATAAGAACAAAATACTGATGGATTTTACATTTTTCAGTTTTTGGATTTTTATTTTAAGTTTTACAATGGTCCCTAACTTTTTGTTGAGTATATAACTACTACAACATGCGGTACTAAATGAATCGAACACAAACATACCGGTCTCTGTGCAAACGAAAATAAACATACCGGTCCATGTGAAAACGAACATAAACATACCGGTCCATGTGAAAACGAACACAAACATACCGGTCCATGTGAAAACGAATATAAACATACCGGTCCATGTGAAAACGAACACAAACATACCGGTCCATGTGAAAACGAACATAAACATACCGGTCCATGTGAAAACGAACACAAACATACCGGTCCATGTGCAAACGAAAATAAACATACCGGTCCATGTGAAAACGAACATAAACATACCGGTCCATGTGAAAACGAACACAAACATACCGGTCCATGTGAAAACGAAAATAAACATACCGGTCCATGTGAAAACGAACATAAACATACCGGTCCATGTGAAAACGAACATAAACATACCGGTCCATGTGAAAACGAACATAAACATACCGGTCCATGTGAAAACGAACACAAACATACCGGTCCATGTGGAAACGAACATAAACATACCGGTCCATGTGAAAACGAACATAAACATACCGGTCCATGTGAAAACGAACATAAACATACCGGTCCATGTGCAAACGAACACAAACATACCGGTCCATGTGCAAACGAACACAAACATACCGGTCCATGTGAAAACGAACACAAACATACCGGTCCATGTGAAAACGAACATAAACATACCGGTCCATGTGAAAACGAACATAAACATACCGGTCCATGTGCAAACGAACACAAACATACCGGTCCATGTGAAAACGAACATAAACATACCGGTCCATGTGCAAACGAACACAAACATACCGGTCCATATGCAAACGAACATAAACATACTGGTCCATGTGAAAACGAACATAAACATACCGGTCCATATGCAAACGAACATAAACATACTGGTCCATGTGAAAACGAACATAAACATACCGGTCCATGTGCAAACGAACACAAACATACCGGTCCATATGCAAACGAACATAAACATACTGGTCCATGTGAAAACGAACATAAACATACCGGTCCATGTGAAAACGAACATAAACATACCGGTCCATGTGCAAACGAACACAAACATACCGGTCCATGTGCAAACGAACATAAACATACCGGTCAATGTGCAAACGAACATAAACATACCGGTCCATGTGAAAACGAACATAAACATACCGGTCCATGTGAAAACGAACACAAACATACCGGTCCATGTGAAAACGAACACAAACATACCGGTCCATGTGAAAACGAACATAAACATACCGGTCCATGTGCAAACGAACACAAACACACCGGTCCAAGTGCAAACGACTACAAACATACCGGTCCATGTGAAAACGAACATAAACATACCGGTCCATGTGCAAACGAACATAAACATACCGTCCATGTGCAAACGAACATAAACATACCGGTCCATGTGCAAACGAAAATAAACATACCGGTCCATGTGAAAACGAACATAAACATACCGGTCCATGTGCAAACGAACATAAACATACCGGTCCATGTGAAAACGAACATAAACATACCGGTCCATGTGCAAACGAACATAAACATACCGGTCCATGTGAAAACGAACATAAACATACCGGTCCATGTGAAAACGAATATAAACATACCGGTCCATGTGAAAACGAACATAAACATACCGGTCCATGTGAAAACGAATATAAACATACCGGTCCATGTGAAAACGAACACAAACATACCGGTCCATGTGAAAACGAACACAAACATACCGGTCCATGTGAAAACGAATATAAACATACCGGTCCATGTGAAAACGAAAATAAACATACTGGTCCATGTGAAAACGAACATAAACATACTGGTCCATGTGAAAACGAACATAAACATACCGGTCCATGTGAAAACGAACATAAACATACTGGTCCATGTGAAAACGAACATAAACATACCGGTCCATGTGAAAACGAACATAAACATACCGGTCCATGTGAAAACGAACATAAACATACCGGTCCATGTGAAAACGAAAATAAACATACCGGTCCATGTGAAAACGAACATAAACATACTGGTCCATGTGAAAACGAACATAAACATACCGGTCCATGTGAAAACGAACATAAACATACTGGTCCATGTGAAAACGAACATAAACATACCGGTCCATGTGAAAACGAACATAAACATACCGGTCCATGTGCAAACGAACACAAACATACCGGTCCATGTGAAAACGAACATAAACATACCGGTCCATGTGAAATCGAACATAAACATACCGGTCCATGTGCAAACGAACACAAACATACCGGTCCATGTGAAAACGAACACAAACATACCGGTCCATGTGAAAACGAACATAAACATACCGGTCCAAGTGCATCGAAAATAAACATACCGGTCCATGTGGAAACGAACACAAACATACCGGTCCATGTGAAAATGAACATAAACATACCGGTCCATGTGGCAAACGAACACAAACATACCGGTCCATGTGCAAACGAACATAAACATACCGGTCCATGTGCAAACGAACATACATACCGGTCCAAAACGTACGAACATTACCGGTCCATGTGCAAACGAACATAAACATACCGGTCCTGTACAAACGAACATAAACATACCGGTCCATGTGCAAACGAACACAAACATACCGGTCCATGTGCAAACGAACATAAACATACCGGTCCATGTGCAAACGAACATAAACATACCGGTCCATGTGCAAACGAACATAAACATACCGGTCCATGTACAAACGAACACAAACATACCGGTCCATGTACAAACGAACAAACATACCGGTCCATGTGCAAACGAACACAAACATACCGGTCCATGTGCAAACGAACATAAACATACCGGTCCATGTGCAAACGAACACAAACATACCGGTCCATGTCAAACGAACACAAACATACCGCGTCCATGTGCAAACGAACATAAACATACCGGTCCATGTGCAACGAATAAACATACCGGTCCATGTGCAAACGAACACAAACATACCGGTCCATGTGAAAACGAACACAAACATACCGGTCCATGTGAAAACGAACATAAACATACCGGTCCATGTGAAAACGAACACAAACATACCGGTCCATGTGAAAACGAACACAAACATACCGGTCCATGTGAAAACGAACACAAACATACGGTCCATGTGAAAACGAACACAAACATACCGGTCCATGTGAAAACGAACATAAACATACCGGTCCATGTGAAAACGAACACAAACATACCGGTCCATGTGCAAAACGAACATAAACATACCGGTCCATGTGAAAACGAACACAAACATACCGGTCCATGTGCAAACGAACATAAACATACCGGTCCATGGAAAACGAACACAAACATACCGGTCCATGTGCAAACGAACATAAACATACCGGTCCATGTGAAAACGAACACAAACATACCGGTCCATGTGCAAACGAACACAAACATACCGGTCCATGTGCAAACGAACATAAACATACCGGTCCATGTGAAACGAACATAAACATACCGGTCCATGTGCAAACGAACATAAACATACCGGTCCATGTGAAACGAACATAAACATACCGGTCCATGTGAAAACGAACACAAACATACCGGTCCATGTGCAAACGAACATAAACATACCGGTCCATGTGAAAACGAAAATAAACATACCGGTCCATGTGAAAACGAACACAAACATACCGGTCCATGTGCAAACGAACATAAACATACGGTCCATGTGGAAACGAACATAAACATACCGGTCCATGTGAAAACGAATATAAACATACCGGTCCATGTGAAAACGAACACAAACATACCGGTCCATGTGAAAACGAACATAAACATACCGGTCCATGTGAAAACGAACACAAACATACCGGTCCATGTGAAAACGAACATAAACATACCGGTCCATGTGAAAACGAACATAAACATACCGGTCCATGTGAAAACGAACATAAACATACCGGTCCATGTGCAAACGAACACAAACATACCGGTCCATGTGAAAACGAACACAAACATACCGGTCCATGTGAAAACGAACATAAACATACCGGTCCAAGTGCATACGAAAATAAACATCCCGGTCCATGTGCAAACGAACACAAACATACCGGTCCATGTGAAAATGAACATAAACATACCGGTCCATGTGGAAACGAACACAAACATACCGGTCCATGTGAAAACGAACATAAACATACCGGTCCATGTGCAAACGAACATAAACATACCGGTCCATGTGCAAACGAACACAAACATACCGGTCCATGTGAAAACGAAAATAAACATACCGGTCCATATGCAAACGAACATAAACATACCGGTCCATGTGAAAACGAACACAAACATACCGGTCCATGTGAAAACGAAAATAAACATACCGGTCCATATGCAAACGAACATAAACATACCGGTCCATGTGCAAACGAACACAAACATACCGGTCCATATGCAAACGAACATAAACATACCGGTCCATGTGCAAACGAACATAAACATACCGGTCCATGTGCAAACGAACACAAACATACCGGTCCATGTGAAAACGAACACAAACATACCGGTCCATGTGAAAACGAACACAAACATACCGGTCCATGTGAAAACGAACATAAACATACCGGTCCATGTGAAAACGAACACAAACATACCGGTCCATGTGCAAACGAACATAAACATACCGGTCCATGTGAAAACGAACACAAACATACCGGTCCATGTGCAAACGAAAATAAACATACCGGTCCATGTGAAAACGAACACAAACATACCGGTCCATGTGCAAACGAACATAAACATACCGGTCCATGTGAAAACGAACACAAACATACCGGTCCATGTGAAAACGAACACAAACATACCGGTCCATGTGCAAACGAACATAAACATACCGGTCCATGTGGAAACGAACACAAACATACCGGTCCATGTGCAAACGAACATAAACATACCGGTCCATGTGAAAACGAACACAAACATACCGGTCCATGTGCAAACGAACATAAACATACCGGTCCATGTGAAAACGAACACAAACATACCGGTCCATGTGCAAACGAACATAAACATACCGGTCCATGTGAAAACGAAAATAAACATACCGGTCCATGTGAAAACGAACACAAACATACCGGTCCATGTGCAAACGAACATAAACATACCGGTCCATGTGGAAACGAACATAAACATACCGGTCCATGTGAAAACGAATATAAACATACCGGTCCATGTGAAAACGAAAATAAACATACCGGTCCATGTGAAAACGAACATAAACATACCGGTCCATGTGAAAACGAACATAAACATACCGGTCCATGTGGAAACGAACATAAACATACCGGTCCATGTGAAAACGAACATAAACATACCGGTCCATGTGAAAACGAAAATAAACATACCGGTCCATGTGCAAACGAACATAAACATACCGGTCCATGTGGAAACGAACTTAAACATACCGGTCCATGTGAAAACGAACACAAACATACCGGTCCATGTGCAAACGAACATAAACATACCGGTCCATGTGGAAACGAACATAAACATACCGGTCCATGTGAAAACGAACACAAACATACCGGTCCATGTGCAAACGAACATAAACATACCGGTCCATGTGAAAACGAACATAAACATACCGGTCCATGTGAAAACGAACATAAACATACCGGTCCATGTGAAATCGAACACAAACATACCGGTCCATGTGCAAACGAACACAAACATACCGGTCCATGTGAAAACGAACATAAACATACCGGTCCATTTTTTGAATGAACTGTAATAATTGAAAATTTGGAGTCGGAACATTACAATATAAATACGCGATATCAGACAATACGCTTTTTCGCAAGTTTTCGCTTGAAAAACAAATTCGCATTGGAGAGAAGTTTTGTTCGCTAACGAGTCTTCGTTTGCACTCACTATATACAAAACTCATATGTGCATCTGTTTTTTTTCTTCACCTTGAAGAAAAAGTTTTGGAATATATTTATATGTGTACACATGTATATGAGTAGAAGATTGTATATATATGTATATAGGTATGGCCCGTCATTGATATTTTGGCAGTGTTTATGGATATGGAAGATTTTATATAATGTTGATATCCTAAGATGGGGGTTTGACAAATATACGAATACACGGTATTGATACCTATTTGTGTATAATCAGGCCTTAGATAGAATTTTTAATTCTACTTGGCACAGTGCCTAGTTTAATAAGAAAACCACTCGGCACTTGGAAATTTAACTCGGCACAGTCCACAAGTGGTGATATGTGTAAATATATAAACACTCAGAACATCGGTTGGATTTTACGTTACATTAAATGGCCGAATGCGAAACGGTTTGCACATATGATGCAAATGTTCAAAGATTTTGTTGATTAAAGCTTGTAACAGAACGTCAAGATTTTTACAAAGGGACCAGGATCGACAATTGACCTCCTCTTACACAATTTTCCTGACCTACACTAAATTGTCTGCTGTTTATTAATTGTAACAACCCCATGATGTATATGTCTGATAAATTTTAACTAGGCACCGTGACGAGTGCAATAACAACATCACTCGTCCCAGTACACATTTCACTCGTCAAGACGAGTGGACGAGTAAATAATCGAAGCCCTGATAATAAACTTGACCGTGTTATAAACTCTGCCACAATATCACTGACGAACTATAATTAAAGTGTATGTTGTGTTACTTTATGTTCAATAGGTATTCATTTTTAATACAAGTATGTGTATTTTTGTATTAAATCAATAGTGATAGATGTACATTGGGTAGGTATTGTCATATGCCATTTTTTTTAAATTTAATCATGAAATACACTAAAAAATAGTATATTACCATTTTTTAGTGTATTTTATGATTGAGTTCAGAAGGTGGTATATGACAGTATGTATGGTACAAATACATGCTTTTGTATGTGTATTCAAATTTAAGGTGTATAGATTTATATTTTATATCAATAATCCATCATATCACGGTGCAAAATAACTTTTAGTTCGGAAAATAAACTGGAGAATATTGCCATTATATCCCGTCATAAGACACACTTCTTTCTCTATCAAATTATCTCCCTTTACTATTCTATCATGTTAATCTCTCAGTCTACATTTTTCTTCTCTAATTCTTCCTTCTCACTTTCTTTCTTGTCCATCCCTTCAATTATAGTAAATACTTTAATAGGTGGTTTGAAAATTAGACCCCTGCCGCCATGACTTTGAAAATATTATCATTAAATTGCCAAGGTCTGGGAGACAAACTTAAACGAAGAGATGTATTTCACTATCTAAATTCACTTGATTATAACTTATATTGTTTACAAGATACACATTTCACCTTTGAAATTAATTCGTCGATAGAACAGGAATGGGGTTATAAATGTGTTTTCAGTTCATTTAGGTCAAATGCAAGGGGTGTTTGTATACTTTTTAAAAATAATTTTGAGTTTGAATTGTTAAAAGAATCACATGATAAAATGGAAATTATATTGCAATCGAAATCTTTGTTGAGCAGAGAAAAATAACTCTTGTAAACCTATATGGCCCTAATAAAGATGACCCGATTTTCTATAACAATATCTTTGAAATAATTGCTGAATTTGGAAATAACAATTTTATTATCTGTGGTGACTTTAATCTTTGCTTGGACCCTGATTTAGACTCATTCAATTACATTCGTACAAATAACCCAAATGCCAGAAACAAATTATTAGATTTTATTCAGGAAAATAATTGCATAGATGCATTTAGAGAGCTTAATCCAAATTTGAAAAGATATACTTGGAGAAGAAAAAACCCTCTAAAACAAGCGAGATTGGATTTCTTCATATTAAGTGAAACTTTATCGACAGATACATTTCAAGCTTTTATAAAACCAGGTTATCGTTCAGATCATTCATTAGTCCAATTACAAATGACGTTGAACGAATTTATTAGGGGAAGAGGATTGTGGAAATTTAACAATTCTTTATTATATGACTTACAATACATTAAAACAATAAAAGAATTAATAAGTAAAATCAAATTACAATATGCAATCCCAGTCTATGATTTAGATAATATTGATAAAATACCACTTGACTCCGTTCAATTCAATATTAATGATCAATTATTTTTAGAAACTTTATTAATGGAAATCAGGGGTAAAACTATTTCATACGCGAGTTATGTAAAAAAACAAAAAGAAAATCAAGAGACAACATTGATGGATGAAATAAAATACTTGGAAGAAATTTAAATGATCAAAATTTTGGTATATTAGAGGGTAAACGGGTACAATTAGAGAATGTCAGAAAAGAAAAAATCAAAAGTTCTATCGTTCGATCGCGAGTTAAATGGGTAACAGAGGGCGAAAAACCAACAAAATTTTTCTGCAACTTGGAAACAAAAAATTATTTGAATAAAATTATACCTAGAATAGAAAAAAATAACGGAGATATCATAACTGATCAAAAAGAAATTTTGAAAGAAATTGGAAGTTTTTATAGTAATCTGTACTCTGAAAACCGTAATATTTTAGATGTAGATTTAAACGACTATCTCAACAATTGTGACTATTCAAAATTAACCAAAAGCGAATCTGATCGTTTAGAAGGTGTTATTACTGAAAAAGAAGCTTTATATACATTAAAGAATATGAAAAATGATAAAAGTCCTGGCTCTGATGGTTTTACTGTTGAATTTTTAAAGTATTTTGGAATGACATTGGGCCCTTTATTATTCGATCTTTAAATTATGGGTATAAAAATGGACAACTTTCAGTAACACAAAGGGAGGGAATAATAACATGTATACCAAAAGAAGGAAAATCTAAACACTTATTGAAAAATTGGCGCCCAATTACTCTTCTTAATACGGTATATAAAATAGGCTCAGGGGTTATAGCGAACAGAATTAAACCGACTTTAAATAATATAATTGGTAAAGAACAAACGGGTTTCATTCCAGGGAGATATATTGGAGAAAATACTAGACTAATATACGATATAATGCAATATACTGAATACAATGATATTCCTGGGTTATTATTATTAGTGGACTTCGAAAAGGCTTTCGATTCAATCTCTTGGTCCTTTTTAGACAAAGTATTAACTCTTTTTAATTTTGGAATTTCTATAAGAAAATGGATTTCTAGTTTCTATAAAGATATTAAATCTGCAGTTACACAAGGGGGGAATTTAACAAACTTCTTTCAAATTAAAAGAGGCTGTAGACAAGGGGACCCTTTGTCACCATATATCTTTTTACTATGTGTTGAGATTTTAGCAATAAAAATTCGAAATAATTTGAAAATAAAAGGAATTAGAACAAATCTTACTGAATCTAAAATATCTCTATTTGCAGATGATACTTGTCTTATATTGGACGGATCTGAACTTTCGTTACGACAAGCTTTATGCGAACTTGATGTTTTTGCAAACATTTCGGGTCTTAAAATAAATTATGATAAAACTCAAATTATTTGGATAGGAAATAAAAAATACAGTGAAGAGAAACTATGTATAGACTATGACTTACACTGGGGCAATACTCGTTTTACATTACTTGGTATTATATTTGATGTAGATATAGATAAAATTACCAAAATTAACTTCGACCAGAAATTAAATACAGTACGGATGTTAATAAAGTCATGGAAAAAACGAAATCTCACTCCGATTGGAAAAATCACAGTGATAAAAACACTCCTCATCTCACAATTAAACCATTTATTTATTTCATTACCAAATCCAAACCAGAAAATTATTACTGAACTTAATACAATTTTATATCACTTCATATGGGATAGTCCTACTGGTAGAGTCAAAAGAGATGTTTTAATAAAAGAGTACGAAGAGGGAGGGTTAAAAATGGTTCATTTGATTTCTTATAAATGCTCTTAAAACTACTTGGATAAGGAGGCTGCTACATGAAGAAAGCAGTTGGAAAGAAATTCTGAATTCTCAAATAGATATCCACAAATTACTTAGTGTTGGGGGGACTTTATAACTGAAAATATTGAAAAGATAAAAAACAATTTTTGGATTGACGTCCTTAAAGCATGGTTATTGTTAATTAAAACATGTCACCATTAAAAACTTACAAGCAACCTTCTGAAAACTTTCTTGGTACAATAGTTACATAAAAAAGGGGAATAAATCCATGTTTTTAGAAAATTATACGAGAAAGGTGTTAAATTTGTTAACGACTTACTCGATATAGATGGAAATTTTTTAGACCTCAAAAGTTTTAACAATTGTTTTAATTGTAATATAAATTTTGTAGACTTTAATGGTATAATTTCATCGGTGAAATGTATGTTGAAAAAGAATAATCAAGCGCCTGTTTCTAAAGTTGAAAATCCATTTATTCCAGTGAATTTAAAAGTATTTTTTATCAGTAAGAAAGGTTCAAAAGACATGTACAAAATCTTGAAGCAAAATAATATGATACCAACCGCAAGGTTAAAATGGCAAGAAATCTTTGAAGATTTAAATACAGAAACGTGGAAAGAAATCTATAAATTAATTTTTTCAACAACATCAAGTACAAAACTGCAATGGTTTCAATACAGAATTGTTAATAATATAATCGGTACTAACGCCTTTTTGTTTAAGATTAATTTAAGAAATGATCCAAAATGTACTTTTTGTAAACAAAGTAATGAAACTGTTATACATCTCTTCTGGGAATGTGAATATGTGCAAAATTTTTTAGAAGAAGTAGATACCTGGTTTTTACAAAACAGCATACTATTAGATTTTACAAAACTTCATTTTATATTAGGAGACTTTAGTTTAAATAACAGAATAAAAAATTTGATTATAGTCCATATAAAATATTATATTTATAAAACTAGATGTCTTGGCAAATCCCTGTCAATAGATTCATTTAAGTATATTTTGGCTGATGTGTACAATATTGAAAAAAACATCGCTACAAGCAGAAATAATCTAGAAAAATTTATGAAAGAATGGCAACAATTCCACAATATTGTAATAACTTAAATTTATATCTATTTATAAAGTCTGGACATCGATGTTACATTGTACTGAATGGCTTTAAAACTATTCAACCACCAATTGTGATATTTACGTAAATACTCTCTCTCCCCCCTCTCTCTCTATCTCTCTGTTAATATTGTTCTATGGATTTATATGTTTGAGTGACTTACAGGTCCTTTGGGCCGGGTGCTACTTTATGTTATTGATTATACTTTACTATTGTATTTGATGCACATGTCACTATAATAAATTACTTACTTACTTACTTACTTACTTACTTACTTACTTACTTACTCTCTCTCTCTCTCTCTCTCTCTCTCTCTCTCTCTCTCTCTCTCTCTCAAAAACACATTCATTATGTAAGTTTATATTGTATTATATATATAGATGTTAGAGTATTGTTAAAATATGATATGATGAATGTGAATAAAAAAAAATAAATATAAAAAAAAAAAAAAAAAAAAAAAAAAAAAAAAAAAAAAAAAAAAACATACCGGTCCATGTGAAAACGAAAATAAACATACCGGTCCATGTGCAAACGAACACAAACATACCGGTCCATGTCAAACGAACACAAACATACCGGTCCATGTGAAAACGAACATAAACATACCGGTCCATGTGAAAACGAACATAAACATACCGGTCCATGTGCAAACGAACACAAACACACCGGTCCAAGTGCAAACGACTACAAACATACCGGTCCATGTGAAAACGAAAATAAACATACCGGTCCATGTGCAAACGAACATAAACATACCGGTCCATATGCAAACGAACATAAACATACCGGTCAAAGTGCAAACGAACACAAACATACCGGTCCATGTGCAAACGAACATAAACATACCGGTCCATGTGCAAACGAACATAAACATACTGGTCCATGTGAAAACGAACACAAACATACCGGTCTATGTGCAACGAACATAAACATACCGGTCCATGTGCAAATGAACATAAACATACTGGTCCATGTGAAAACGAACACAAACATACCGGTCCATGTGAAAACGAACATAAACATACCGGTCCAAGTGCATACGAAAATAAACATCCCGGTCGATGTGCAAACGAACATAAACATACCGGTCTATGTGCAAACGAACATAAACATACCGGTCTATGTGAAAACGAACACACACATACCGGTCCATATACAAACGAACACACACATACCAGTCCATGTGCAAACGAACACAAACATACCGGTCCATGTGCAAACGAACACAAACATACCGGTCCATGTGCAAACAAACATAAACATACCGGTCCATATGCAAACGAACACACACATATTGGTCCATATGCAAACGAACACACACATATTGGTCCATATGCAAACGAACACAAACATACCGGTCCATGTGCAAACGAACATAAACATACCGGTCCATATGCAAACGAACACACACATACCGGTCCATATGCAAACGAACACAAACATACCGGTCCATGTCAAAGGAACACAAACATATCGGTCCATGTGCAAACGAACACAAACATACCGGTCCATATGCAAACGAACATAAACATACCGGTCCAAGTGCAAACGACTACAAACATACCGGTCCATGTGAAAACGAACACAAACATACCGGTCCATGTGCAAACGAACACAAACATACCGGTCCATGTACAAACGAACATAAACATACCGGTCTATGTGCAAACGACTACAAACATACCGGTCAAAGTGCAAACGACTACAAACATACCGGTCCATGTTCAAACGAACACAAACATACCGGTCCATGTTTAAACGAACACAAACATACCGGTCCATATGCAAACGAACATAAACATACCGGTCCATGTGCAAACGAACACAAACATACCGGTCCATGTGCAAACGAACATAAACATACCGGTCCATGTACAAATCGCACATAAATATATTGGTTATATAAATACGTTCCCAACTTGTGTTACAGGTATATCAGACGAAATAAAGGAAACATATAAAGATGCTGTATGGACAATCAAATACACCGTTTTACCGGACAATAAGCTAGAGATTGAGACAGTTGTTGAAGGAATGTTCGACGAAAAACCTCACAAAATGACCATCACTTTGGGAGAACCTTTCGACACTGTCTTCATGGACGGTACAAAAGCAAAGGTATTTATTGTCATAGATACGTTAGGCCAACCAACTTAATGACCATCACATTTTCTCAAATACACCTACAGTAGATCAGTTGGTAGATTGTTTGCTTTGTATGTAAGAGATCTTGGGTTCCAACCACGACCGGTTCTGACCAACATTTAGACATAGAAAGTAACTGTTCTTTGTCCAAGCACTCTGCATTTAGAAATAAAGTTAACGGTCTCGTTTAAAACTGATGATCAGTGTCACGACAGGCGTGGCATGTTAAAGAACCCTTCATACAACTTGTCTTTAGCACACTGCAAGGGGTAAAAATTTTGCCTACAGATGTTGACGTCAAAATATTCTTGACTGGGACAAAACCCCATTCAATCAATCAATCAACATTTTGTCAACCTTATGAGGCTGTTTTCATGAATGGCACAGAAGTAAATGAAAAGGGGAATAAACTAATCTTCTGTAGTGTAAATAAAGTACTAAAATACTGCTGAATAACTGTACTAAACAAAAGACAGAAGTTCTTACAGAAATAAACAGGAAATTAGGATTCACACTAAACCCACTCCTTCTGATTTAGAGTGGACAACCATAATAAAAGAGTTTAGTATTGTTACTGTATGCACCAATCAAGATTACTACACTTGTACGGATGTCTTAAGTCCTGGGATGGTGCAGGAAATTTGAGAGTCTGTGAAAATCGCCTACATTTTACAAGCAAATCGATATTCTTTCTTAAACTAAGACGTATATAACCCGGTAGTACTCTTTAAACGACTCGGACCGAGATTCTCAGATATCATGATCAAGTTGTATCCATTGCTGTTGTTTAATTGCAATGTAACCTGACAAATTCACATCTTGTGTACTGAGTATTTTATAAGGTTTTGATATTAATTCATCACCTTTTTACCTGTGACCACCACGGTTGTTCATTAGGTAAAGATGCTTGCTGCGTATGTAGAGGTCGTGGGTTCGAATCTCGGAAAGGTCTTACCAAGACTTGCGAATAGGTAATGACTGCTGTTTCACCAGGCACTCGGCAATTAGAAATGAATGTTAAAGTGTCGTTCAGAAGAGACCTTAAAAACCGATGTTCTTTCGCGACAGGCGTGTCACTTTATTGAGCTCTATACATTGTCTTGAGCGCGTTGCAAAGGTAACAATTTCTGCCACTTCAACTTTAGCTGGTTAAGTCTCGATATAAGTGACGTATTATTCTTGACTGGAGCGTAAAACTCTATTTAACCAATGAATCCACCGTCTTTTCACTTGTTAATATGTAGTAATTACGCCTCTGGTAACAAACATATTATCTTTTATATCGATGACATCTATTACAAGTGATGATTCTATTTTTTGGGAGATGTTGGTTTTTCAGATTTAGTTTCATACAGATAATAACAATCGAAAGCTGTGTATTTAAAGTCAAGTTCGCTTTATTTTTCCGGATAGTTCTTTCTTATAACATTTTATATTTCGATATGACACCTACTTCATGTGCTCACTACAAATGATGATTCTATTTTCTGACTCTAAATAGTTTTTCAGATTTAGTCAAAAGTATCAACTCTACAGATGATAACATATTTTTTTTTCTTTTTTTCGGGGCAGTTCAAGTTATTGACTCTTTATATTCCATCAAAACTATGTAGTCGCTTTTTCTCAACCAGTTCAGTTTCCGCCTGTCATATTTTAATTTCCTGTTCTGTCTAGCCAATTTTATAATATTTGGAATACTACAATTGAAGCTCCTGTTTTGGGTCCACTGATTTCAAGAGTTGTGGCTGGTGATTTCAGTTTGAGGAAACCGATATGTTTTTGAATGCCCATCGATGACCTTTTTGTACCTGTATGGCGTGATTTGTTAGCGTGATGTTGTATTTTAGGGCGTGGTTACATTAGAGGGAGATGTTTTTGTGGAGAAGACTAGCGATTCATTGATGTCTAAAGATAAGGTTGTAACTACAAAACGATCGTTTAATGGAAAACAATGACAGAGGGTAAAATAGTAACAGAGAGAGAGAGAGAGAGAGAGAGAGAGAGAGAGAGAGAGAGAGAGAGATGAACGATATAACGATGTCTAATGATTAAGTCGTAACTACAAAACGATCGTTTAATGGAAAACAAGTAACACACACACACACACACACACACACACACACACACACACTTTAAGCATGTTTATAATTCAACACTGAATATTTTTCAAAGTAATAGTTACTCTCCTCTCTCTCTCTCTCTCTCTCTCTCTCTCTCTCTCTCTCTGTGTGTGTCTCTCTCACTCACTCTCTCTCTCTCTCTCTATATATATAATATACATTGTAAATTAATTGTAAACATTTAATTTTTTTCAGGTGATGACAGAGCCAGAATCAGGATCCGTGTGTACTACAACATACAATTTTGTAGAATAATACTACAACATACAATTTTGTAGAATAAAATGATAAGGGTATAGAAAAGAAAAACGGACATATAAAAAGCATGGACATGTATCTTGCAGTCCATCATTAATTATATAAAAATGGTATACGACATAGTTACAAGAGTACAAGAATATCAGTGTACAAAACATCGTAGCTACTATACAGAGTTACATATAATGTAATAGATCTCAAGTGATTGGCAATAAAATTCAATAATTTAAGTTTCACAAGTATGAATTTATGACTGAATTTTTCTTCGGGCTCATTTTTATTGATATGTACGGTACTGACATGTCAAAGTAAAACACTAAGCTAACGAAAAGGAGTTGGCTGCCGTGGCCCAGATATGCATAGTTAGTGACTAAAAATAGATAATGGCTAATGGGTGGGTTTCAGGATGAGGTGTCGATCCGACACTAATTTGCTAGCTCTGTGTTACACTTTCGACAGGTCAGTACCGTATATAAAGTCACGTTCAACAAGCTCTATAAGTAGTATGTAAGTTATACAGATTTTTAGTTGGTAAAGCTGCCTCATGTGCCTTGTCAAAGATTTATGTACCCTGAGCCACAGAAGTCGTGTAATCTGTCAAAAACCTATCTAGCTGTTGTTTTTTATCAAAGTGACACTAATTTGGCGTTTTTAACTTTGATTTTATTCTATATTTAAACAACAGTTGTTGTTTTTTAACTTTGATTTCGTCATATGTGTGACTTGTGTACCTTGTGGCCATGTTTGTTTACCTAGTAACTAGGTTCCTCCGAATTACGAGTAAAGTTCAAATATTTGAAAACTTAAAACACAAAACATACAAAACTACAATCACGAAGCCACCCAAAGTTGAACAAAACATATAATTAATGGCATGATAATTTCGTGGAAATCAGACTACACTCACACTTCAACATATTGTCTTGGTCAAGATTGGACAAATGGACTCTAAATTTCACTTTGCTCATGTGTGGCATGGAAACTTACATGCCAGACACAATATGTACCACTATGTAGCTATGTTACTATGGTAATGGAAAGCTTTTATGGCTGAAAAGCTCAGTAGGTGAGCCTCGTGTCAGCAACCTACATTATGTTATACGGTCATTATCCTCGCTGACTGCAAAGTGTTTAGCTTCTATGTGTGATGTAATTAAGAGTGCATAATCAACGTGCGACGGAATGGAGGTTCATACTTGCAACTGGACGCTTATATGAACGTGGATTGGCGTGAAACTGGACCCCTACTTGAACATGACCCTCGCACTAACGCGGATTAGCGTGCAACTGGGCGCTCATATGAAGGCGCTAAAGTGTCCGACTAGACCCTTACGTGAACGTGGATTAGCGTGAAACTTGACACTCACTTAAACGTGGATATGTAACTGGACTCTCATATGAACGATGATTACCGTTCTCCGTGGACGCGAATAAGCGTGCAAACATCCATCAATACTGGTAGCTGACATTTTCTGTAATTTTTGTTTTAGTAAACTATTTTATTATTAAATACTAGTTAGTCGTGTACGATACAGAAGGTTAATTTTTCACCTTTATCATTTTCCTATGTTCTTGGAATTTGTTCATTCCGTCACACATTTGCATTGTAAAGTCTTTCACAACAACTTCAAGTATTAAGGTCACATGTAAGATTTTTTGTTAAAATAAAATTTAACAAAGAGATCCAGTGGCCAGAGAATTAAAAAAAACCAAACATACCGATCAATGTCAATTATGATCAGGTTTCGTTATTTAAGCGACCTTTTCACTGTAGTTTGTGAAATTCTAACTTTAATATATTTACACAAAGTATTACTGAACAAGTTGATCACGTGATTAAAGTAAATAATGGGGTCGGGCTTCGCACACATTGGACACTCGTATTGAACTTTTATAAGAGTGAAGACTGAAACATGGCCGCTGAAAAAATGAATGGAAAATGGAAAAGGATTGTATCCTCTGTGGAAGGATTTGATGAAACAATGGAAGCATTAGGTAGGTTTTTGTATCATTTACAACTGACTTGAATGACACCAATGTGTTCTGTAAAATATTTTCTTGTAATTTATCATTCACGTTTGCAATAGGTTTTTGGATTTCCTTAGTTTGTGATTTTTAAAAAAGAAAAAATAATTTCAATGCTAATAGTGAAATTTTGTTGTTTGATAATCAAAACGTTACCATAACTAAGTGGCAAATATATTAAATTGTGTCATCAGAAGCACGATATTGAATTTTATACAAATTTAGATGTCCATGGCAATATCTCTAACGCTATCTACAGCAATGACACGAACTCTTAATATAACAGGAGAAGCAAAATCTCTAAAACTACCCACAGTAGAAACAAAAGCTGCTTTGTAATGTTAGAACAAAAACTGCTTTATAATGTTAGTCATTTTACAACTAGTACATATGTTAGTAAAATAACTACTTGATGATTTCTAAAGCTTATTGAGAAAGTTAATCCAGAGAAAGTGATTGCATATAATCGTATGAAATTTAGCAGTGCCCCTCACACAGAGCCATGCTCCCGATTTTCTTGCACAATCACTACAGTGGACCACGCATTGAATTACTAGTGGATCAAATATTGGAAATAAATCGTTTAAACGTTAGTAAACATAACATATTAAAAGTATTATTTCTTACTGTTTACCTGCCCTAGTTTGTGAACTGGACATGTGTCTAAATCACTACTTACATATACATACATTGGTGAACTCCTTCAAACGATTATGGAAATTATAAATTAAGTATGCTTTTGAAATTTATTTTTTATTGTATTTCAAAATATTATCTTTATAACCTAAAACACACGAGGTGTAATATGATAAAAGTATAACATAACAGACAGGTCAATAGATCATTCATTGGAAAAATAGGTCATTCGTTGGATTAGTAGTACATTTCCTACCTCTACATGTTTCATTTCTTTACCCCCGTTGATAAATTTGAAACATTTCAGTTATATACAACTTTCAAAAGTAGACAACGTCAATTATATACATTTTACTACATGCAATGTCACTTCAACGGCAATGAAATGCGCCCTAAAATATTTAGAAATAAACGTTTAATCGAACACATACAAACCAGTCCATGTTCAAACCACAATCCCAAAAGCAAAGTAGAATCATTAAAAGTGGGAAAATTAAGTTTAGCAAGTAAACTAACACAATGAAATTAGGTCGGGTTTACAGGAAGGGTTAATACCTTCTATCTGCCTAGCCACACCCTTAACGCCTTAACTACTGTCCGATAGCTATAACTAAATTGTTGTCGGACAAAATTGACAAGTGTTTCCTTACATTAAACTTACAAACATGTACATGTACGTTATTTCAACCTATTTGCGGTGGTAAGTTTGACTTGTTCTTAGTACTGGGCCACTTTGTTAATTGAGCGTTATACCGTTTACATCTGGAATTCTGAATGTCGCTAACACTTAACAATATTCTTACCCTTCCGGAGCACCCGAATTCACTCCCCTGGTGAAAGTTAACTTTAGTGTTGAACTTAATTTGCCAGTTTCAAGTTTTTACTTTGCTCAAGGTATTTGACATAAATTGGTATGTTTTTCATGCATATTTTATTCAAGAATGAATGTCTTGCTAATTTGTATATGTCTTAAGATAAAAGATTAAAAATGATTTTACAGGATTAAACAAAGAGTTAACAGAGCAGTATAAAAAAGCCAACTGGAGTGTCCAATACAAGGTGTTACCGAACAACCAGCTGGAGATTGTATCAGTAATAGATTTGTACGACCAGCCACACAAAATGACCATCACATTTGGTGAACCGTACGACACTGTGTTCATGGACGGTACAAAAGCCAAGGTATATATATATTTACAAATATTGTCATTGTAACATCAACCAGACATTTGGTGAACCATACGACACAGTCTTCATGGATGGCACAAATATTTACAAATATTGTCATAGATATGTAACACCAACCACACATTGGTGAACCGTACGACACTGTGTTCATGGACGGTACAAAAGCCAAGGTATATATATATTTACAAATATTGTCATTGTAACATCAACCAGACATTTGGTGAACCATACGACACAGTCTTCATGGATGGCACAAATATTTACAAATATTGTCATAGATATGCAACACCAACCACACATTGGTGAACCATACGACATTGAGTTCATGGACGGCACAAAAGCCGAGGTGTGTATCCTTAACAAAGATATCTGGAAATTGATCCATGCTCCTTTCAATCGTAATTTTGATTAAATACTTGGCGCTTGTAGCTAGCTACACAGGAGGTACTTAAACACTACCGAAGCACCTGGCCCAACTTCACCGGTGGAAATTCACGTGTTTAACCTAATTTTTCAGTTTCCAGTGTTTTACTGTTTTGGGACTGTGATTTGGACATGGATTGGTATGTTTGGACTGATATGTAAGGTTAGTAACCTAATGATAAAGAGTGCACAAAATCGTGTTTAATTTACAAAAACAGCCATATATATACACTGCCTATCACACAAAATTACTGTTACAAAATAACCGTCACCTTTAATGAACCTTGTGACACTTGTATATTACAATCAATTGTTGTATTTGCCGATATTAAATAAAGAAGATAAGTAAACATACTTTTAGTTGACACTGCTAAGTGATTTCTTATTGGACTTGTTTTGTAACGGTCACAGGTGGCTCGCACTTTTTACTGAGGTGTCTTTAAGAACATGTACTAATATTCTAACAGATGTACAAAGCACTTATAGTAGTCTCTTAAGGTAATTTGATACACCTTAATTTCTTTATAATATAGAGTTTTCGGGTCTGGTTTTTTTCATTACTTTAAAACTTTTGTTATATACACAAGATCTTTTCTGTATAAGTCCCTTGAGGTTGTAGAACACCTCTATAATCTACCTGTATATATAGGAAATTAATTATGCTGACTCGGTAATAGATAGTATTTAAGTTCGGCTTTAGTTTTTGAACCCCATTTTCCATCGTGATCCCTTGAAGACGTCGGGAAAACATATAAACCACTTATTAAATGTCAGAAATATTGAGGTTTGTTATTTACGTTTTAAAATACTTCAGCACGTTATTATCTGGCCAAAGCCAAAGGTCATCGTCAATTATTTTAGTCAAAAAGGGTATAAAATATGACATCTATCTCTATACTTTTTACAATCAATCACACAAATGCCTGTAAATAGCACCAATCTAAATAACTGATAATAAATATGGTATATTAGTATCGAATGTAACCCTAAATACATTTGGCGTCCCATAATCCCATGTTCCTTCGATTACAAAGGCTGCTGGTGTAGCTAGCTAAACAGGAGATGCTTACATTCCGGAGCACTCCATCTTACTTCCCTTGTGGAATTTATATTGCCTTTTTAAAAGTTTTACTTACCTTTTGGATTGTGATTGTGAATTGTATTGGTATCTTCGTTTTTGATGATTACATATATAGAGCGTCAAGTTTGACCTGACCGTTTGACCTTTGATTTGAATACTAGATCGGACTTATGGACTGTATGATTTAGAAAATATAACATATTTCATATCTATAAACACTCAGTACCCAGTATTACTATCCGGAGCACCCGGCCTCACTTCCCTGGTGAAAGTTCAAGTGTCTAACCTAACTTGTCAGTTCCAAAGTTTTTACTTTGCTTCTGGATTATGATTCGGACATGGATTAGTATGTTTGTTTTTGATTTATACTTGTATATGTACTTTAGCTAGTCCCTAAATTACATAATGTATATGTCCGTTTGAATATTCAAATTAAAGGTCAAACGGCCAGGTCAAACTTGACGCACTATGTATACCAATATTTTATATGTGTAGGGAGTGATAACAATGGATGGAGATGCTTTGGTTGAGAAAATGAGCGATACCATGATGAAAGATGGTGCAAGTGTAACAACAAAACGAATGTTTAATGGAAAACAAATGACGGAGGTAAATTTTTAATGTATCATTGTTTTGTTTTGATAAAAGTGCTTTTTTACGAGTTCTAACGTCAATCGATAGACACCTGTTATATTTATTGACGACATTCTAAGTAGGAATTCGCTATCTTTATCACATTTGGCGTCGTTTGAACGAAAAATGTTTTTAGAAAAATACCAGATTGACGCCATAACTGCCATCACTGTTTTTATGCACAAAAGTGCAAATTATTTACCTAGAATATAAAACATTGGTCAAATTACAGACAAATGTACCCGTTATCTTCCGACATGATACAAGTGTTGTTATGAATGTCATCGCGAGCAAGACATATAATATTTATATGCCGAATCTTGTTTGGTTTTTATACTCCAGTGAACCTGAGGGGGGTTAATTTTTTTACCTCCCTGTCACTCGGACTATTAAGAGTTTTCTGCACTTTTTGTAATAACCACTTGCAGATAATTCAGAGCTGGATTTTAATTTAATGGTTGTTCTTTTTATTTCTGTTTTAGATAATGACAGCTAATAATGGAAAGGAATGCAAGACCTTATATGAACTAGTAGAATAAAGTATAATGAAGCTTAGATTTTTACAAAATCAACATGGTGACCTGTCTTACCTGTAAACATTTACCTCAGTTATATACTCATATTAGAATTTTATTAAATTGCTTTATATTTATGTTATGGTTTTTTTAAGTAACCTGCATTTATCAGTAAAACAAAATCACGTTTTAAACATGTTTTTTTTTAATTTATTTATTTTACATAAGTTGGATTTGGTTGGCAATTAGAATGTATCTTCATATTGTATGTATATTAAAACGGAACCACTAACCCATTAATGGAAATAAAGATATTTGGTTGGAAAAATTGTACTTCATAAATGTTTAGTGAAATTATACGTGGGTATATTTAAACTCGATGTAAAAGTATAATTCTCGAAATAAGTGGTTGGTTTGTTGGTTGAATGTTGCTTAAAGTCGCGTCAGCATTTTTAAACTATTCGCGACGAGAACTTTTATTAATATCTATGGATTTATCTATTAACAATTTCGTGTATACATGTGAAGTGTGAGTGTGTTGTATGGTCTGCCTTGTACTAGCGCGCACTCGGGACGACTTTAAGGTGCTATCTCACCGAGTCAGTACTTCGCAGACAAGCGTACCACTCCCCCAGTCACATTATACTGATACCAGGTGAATCAGTAAAAGCCAACGTCAATGAAAATTCACTTTCCCACATGTGTTCTGAGCGGGCCGAAATTACTGATTATGTCGGTATAAGCAACTGATAGAATAAAAAAGGAAGACACGAGAATTCAAAATGAAATTTTTCTGTGATTAAAAACAACTTTGGAAGCAAAATATTTAATTTGGAGTAAAACGCCTGAGGAATAGTAATTGTAGTAATTGTTTACATGGGTTATCTTCAAATGGACCTTATCTTCGAGACTAATATAGCAATGTTAACTTAATCATAGATAAAAAAAAAGTGCATCAAAATTTCCTTTTATAACTATATTCTAGACGTACAAGTAAAAAAAATAACGGGCGTTAAAAGTACAACTCAGATCCCAACCTTTACACAAAATAAGACGTAATGTACAACTAACTAAACAACCCAGTACTGGAGTAGATGCGTGGTGCTGGGTTAGGAATCCGTGGCTTACACAACTCTAGATGCCACAAAACTAGACATCGCAATCAGACACAACCAAAGAATTATTATTAATAATAAAAATACATGCATGTTTTAATAAAAATATAAGCATACTAATCACAATCCAGAAGCAAAGTAAAAACTTTGGAACTGACAAGTCAGGTGAGACATATGATAGATGGGGTGGACAGGTAAAAGTGCTACGCACAAAATTCGTTAAACACAGGAAAAACACATGACATAAAAAGAAAGAGAATCAAACAGTCAACAGTCAAATTGTAGACACATCACTGTTCTTACAAATTGTGATCTACAATCACATTTTTCATCCAGTAGTAAAATATTGCAAAACACATTGTTGATATACAAAATAGCGTCGATGCATATCATAAATGAATTCCTTTATTTTATTGGGTAGAATATAAGCCACGTCATATTTGACGTCATCAGAGTTTGTTTTGTATAAATTGCCATAAATGGTGATCTAGATTTATACAACCTGATTTTGGTATGAATAGCACAGTTGACTCAGTGTGAATTTTAACATTGAACAACTTAACGTGAGGGACTTGATGATGTACGTGACTTTTTCATATCTTTTGGAAATACTGGGACAGTTTCCGCTTTTACTAATTAGAATTCGCACATCAATGAAAAAGTACAATTTACCAGGTTATCTTTTTATAATTCATCCCCAAAGGTGATGACGTAAACAATCTAATATAAATCAGGAAAGGTCGTTAGGTCTAAAACAACGTGGATTTAAAAGGCTTAACAGTGTTTACTGTTCCAGAGCTTCCGGTCTCACTTATCTTCTGGCAGTTAACGGGTCAAACCTGATTTTAACCATTTTCAAAGTTTTAACTTTACTTTGGAACTGAGATCTTGACATAGATTTGTATGTTTCTTTTGATGGTGTTTTAATTTAGTTAAAAATAACTTTAGTGTTATTTACAATTGTTATATAAGCATTATATAGTGTCATTAATGTACCGAAATAAAATAAGATAATGGAAGAAATGTTACATAAAACAAACCACACATAGGTTATATAGATTTGAGTAATGGTTTTTGGCTCTACTAATCATCCCTCAAACACAAGTGAACTATTGTTGTATTTTAAGGGCCTCAAAAAGTTTTATGGCCGTCATCACAGTATTGTTGATGAGTTTGATGTCTCTGTGTCCAGGATTGCCCTGGGTATATTTGACGTCTAATAGTTCCATGTTCCTTTCACACAATTTTGATTACACACGTGGCGGGTGTAGCTAGCTAAACAGAAGGTGTTTACCCTTCCAGAGCACCCGACCTCACTTCCCTGGTGGAAGTTCCAGTGTCTACCCTTACTTGTCAGTTCCAAAGTTTTTACTTTGCTTCTGGATTGTGATTCGGACATGGATTAGTATGTTTGTTTTTGATTGAAAACATTCTGCATAATTTTCGGGGAAACAGTAAAATCTATAGAAATACACAGACATATGATTTCTTTGAAGCAAAATTGATATATTAAATCTAACTATAGTATAAAATGAAGTTTGTTTTAAATAACATTTGGACATATTACATTATGCTCATTAAATAGTATGCGAAACGGCCGTCGTAAATTTGCTTTAAATTTAAAGCTGTCTTTAGATGTAATTAAAGCCACTGCGCCGGTATTTCGCCTATCACAAACTCAGTAGGCGATAATTGTGTATTGTTGTCACAAATATACTTTTGTCTAAATTTGCTACTAGTTAAAATTTGAAAGTTGTGGTTTTTATTATGATATCTACAATCATAATTGTTTTATCCGGCATTAACATATTGCAAAACACATTGTTGATACAAAATAACGTCGATGCATATCATAAATGAATTCCTTTATTTTATTGGGTAGAATATAAGCCACGTCAAATTTGACGTCATCAGAGTTTGTTTTGTGTAAATTGCCATAAATGGTGATCTAGATTTATACAACCCGATTTTGGTATAAATAGCAAAGTTGACTCAGTGTGAATTTTAACATTGAGCACCTTTACGTGAGGGACTTGATGATGTACGTGACATTTTCATATCTTTGAGAAATACTGGGACAGTTTCCGCTTTTACTAATTAGAATTCGCATATCAATAAAAAAGTACAATTTACCAGGGTATCTTTTTATAATTCATCCCCAAAGGTGATGACGTAAACAATCTAATTTAAATCAGGCAAGGTCATTAGGTCTAAAACAACGTGGGTTAAAAAGGATTGAAAGTATGCAGCTAGCTTAACAGTGGTTACTGTTCCGGAGCTTCCGGTCTCACTTGCCTACTGGCAGTTAACGTCTCAAACCTGATTTTTACCAGTTTCAAAGTTTTAACTTTACTTTGGAACTGAAATCTTGACACAGATTTGTATGTTTGTTTTTATGGTGTTTCAATTTAGTTAAAAATAGTTTTAGTGTTATTTACAATTGTTATATAGACATTATATAGTGTCATTAATGTACCGAAATAGAATAAGATAATGGAAGAAATGTTACATAAAACAAACCACACATAGGTTATATAGATTTGAGTAATATGGTTTTTGGCTCCGCTAATTATCCCTCAAACACAAGTGAACTATTATCTGTTCAAGTTTGTTGTATTTTAAAAACATTCTGCATAATTTTCGGACAAACAGTAAAATCTATACACAGCCAATTTTTGCTCACGTGAAATTCACGTGAAATTAACGTGAATTTCACATGAAAAATTTCACGTGAAATTAACGTTAATCGAGCTTATACGTTAAACTCACGTGAAAAAATTCACGTGAAATTAACGTTAATTTCATGTGAATTTCACGTGAGATTCACGTGAATTTTTTCACGTGAGTTTAACGTATAAGCTCGATTAACGTTAATTTCACGTGAATATTTTCATGTGAATTTCACCAAAATGAGCTATCATATCAAAATTTTATTGATAGGAATTCCAAGTGCATATTGCTTTAGATTGCTCATAAGTACACTTGTTAAGACTTTTTGCTACATTCTCCATAAACCCTGACCCCAGTTTCACAATTATTCCTTAGCTAAGATTTACTTTAACTTATATTTAGCAAATTTTGGTAATTTTTTTTTCTTGGTCAAAACTAAATTCAAATGTTTTAATGTGGAAGTTTCTTAAAATGAAACTTTAAATTCCTGAATATCTTAAAAATTAACAAAATTATAAGATTTAAAATTTTGAAAGATTTAAGTTAAGGAAAATCCTGACCAAGGAATGATTGTGAAACCGGGGCCTGTACATGATGATAGAACCAGTTGATTTAAATGCATTGCCTTTTAAGCACTTCCTTTAATTCAGATTACACTGCAATCTGAAAATAGAGTAAATGGTGCTCATGGTTACTTGCATTAGGACTTTTTAAATAATGCATACTATTTTTCATGACACAAAGACTACTTCATGTCTCAATATCAAACAAAGACAACTGTAATTTTCAAACGTTTTATATATAAATTATACACTTCATAAATAATCATAAAATTCATTAAACTACATTCTTATGAGTGCCTACAAACACAGAGTTTTGTGAAACTGTTTAGTAATACATATGTAACATATGTAAAAAAGTTACATAATCATTACATCACTATTTTGATTATTATAGTCAGATAATTAATATTGTTGAACACGTAAAATAATGATTCACTGAAAAACTGATTTTAAATTGCCTTTAGTCTGTTAATAAGCATCACTTTTGATACACAATACTATGATCCACTTCAATCCAGTATTCCCACGTTGTTGCGCGCAGTTGCTCAATCTGCAAATATAAATTAAAATTTAGAATTTTAAAGAAATTTTACAACTGTGTTTAAAAAATATTTATTTCATCATATGCCTACCTACCTATCCTCTGTGCTCCTAAAATACCACTGGGTAGTTCAGTTGGTAGAGTGCTCGCTATGTAAATTCTGGGCATGTCCCATCCCCACAGAATTTTTTTTTTAAAAAGCGCAAAATCCTGCAATCTGGAGAAGTTTAGATTATATATTCATTAGAGCTCTGTGTCAAGTATATGAACTTATTGTTTTGAGATAAACTACTAGCCCATCGGGATACTGGTAAAACAACATTCACTAGCCCTGACCAATTTTTACTAGCCTAAGGCTAGCAGGCTAGTGTTAGTGTCGACCCCTGCCCATGTCACAATTGGAATGGCACTATAAAGAACCCTGCAGTATAATGCCATCACTGGCATTAACGCAACACACAGGCAAAATTTCTGCATCTTTGCCTATAGCTGGTGATATCTCGATATAAGTGAAATGTTCTTGACTGGGACATTACTCAACTCAACACCTTGCACCTAAAATTGCATCATATATTTGTACTAATATATTTAGTTTTTGAACATATAATACTGATGCAGACTACAAACCAATATTGCACCCCAATATCACACCCCTTCTCCGATCCTTTCAACTCTTATATATGTGTGATAGGTGACTGTCAAAAGTCTTCTTTGTGTATTATTCAACCAAATTTGCATATTTATGAGAGGCATTGTTGAGGACCTTAAATAGTTCTATTTCAACACCACAAGACATTATTTTGTAAATAAATCTAGTGTTCTACTGTTAAATGTGCATTCAAAGTCGGTAGTTTTATAATCAGTAGTCTAAATATGTGTTTGTCCTATATTGTTTTTTATCATATACTTTGTATTAATGTAGTTTCTGCATACTTTGATACGGCTAAAATGACACAATACATATCACCGACTGCATGTGCCTGGTTGGAAAATCTGTATCATTGGTCCGATATCGATATCAGAGCGGCTTCTTGGAACAAATAGATTCAACCACCATATCATTTGAGAAATTTTGACGGCATCAAAAGGCCTTACAAATGTCCGTCTGATGAGAAATATGCGATGTCAGGATTGGAAGTACCAGTATTTGGAGTAATATGTTTTTCGTCTAATTGCTGTAAAATTAATTTTTTTGTCATATTTAAGGCAAATGTCTGTATGAATTATTTGTTCTAAATGGTGAAATTTTAAGTATATGATAAACAGAATAAAACATGGTGAAATCCATATCATATGCCATACTGGACCTTGACCAATATCAGACCTCTGGCAAAAGCCTGAGGTCTGATATGGGTGGTCTCAGTCAGATATGGCATATGATATGGATTCCACCATGTATTATTCTATATATAATTATTTGCTGTTTCCACTCGGAACGCCAAGTCGGCAATTTCCACAAATTGTGTTTCGGCTTTACAAATTTTGTATCCTTCCGCCGTATGGAAATTTGGGATTACTTTTTGACAAGTGTCTGAGGGGCGAAAAGACACCCGTTTTCAAACCTATATTGGGACATAATGAAGTAAAGTTTTTCGATGAAACTTTTGAATTGTATGCCGAATAAACAACAGTTTGAGATTTAATTTTCAATTTAGCGATAAGATACTGTTATTTACACATTTTTCGGATTTCTTGATGACAATCAATTTCTTCTCGCAATTGCCCCAAAATTTTCGACAATCTTTAAAACTTGGACGAATTTTGTGTACACAAAATTACCACTTTATATTGTGTAGAATGTGACATCACACAATTAGAATTAAATTCAATTAAGAATGGTTTCTGAGCACGACCTATTAATATCTTAAAAACCCGAAAGACTGGGTAGTACATTTGGTTGTCAACGAAAACAAATATGGCTGCCCCCGCGATGATCGATGCTTCAATATCAAGTTTCAAATGACGTTGCAACTAATTTTAATAACACTCACGTAATAACGATTTCAAATTCTTTCATAAAAATACACATAATCAAATTTTACTGCATGTTGATAAATCATTCGACGAACTAAACGGTTAATTTACGTATTCCATTGGTCAGTGTCAAAGAGCCATTTACGAAAATGAGAGTTATCTCTCTTGTCTTGCATAGAACTTTCTGTCTTTAGAAGTCTTTGCCATGCCTAACTGAAGCCCCACCAATTTGTTTAAAATCTGTATTCCAGTTCAATGCCTGGTCCTGACTTGAGCACCATATACTCTGTCTCTCTCAGCACCATACTCTCTCTCTCTCTCTCTCTCTGAGATGACAAAAAATTCCCATTATCACACATGGGATTGATTTTATGCATTGTGAACAAAGACAAGGCCTATATGACACAGTTTGACAAACTGAAGAAATGAAAAAACCAATTCCATGTGCATTAATATTGGCACATTTTAGATTTGATGGTTATTTATTTATTTATTTATTTATAAAAATAAATTTATGTATTTATATATTTAATTGATTATTTATTTATTTAATATTTGCCTATCTCACTACAGAATCAGATGGATTTACAAAAGAAAAAGAGACATTTATTGCTATAATTAAAGTAATTTTTTGTGAATATTAGGAATGCTAAGTGTATTTTTAAATTTTTAGCTTGCTAATATAACATGCATTTCATTGGATATTATATTTTCAAATATATTTATAACATATACTGTGGCATTTGAACACATAGATTTGGACAACTGAATGGCCATTGTATATTGGATTTCTATTAACATTTGAAGAAAAATGACTGTGTTTTGCATTTTTATAATTAAATAGCTACATGAGTAGTGTTTCAAATACAGATGCAGCAAGAATTCTCATCACTTAATGTCTTTAAATTCATTACATTAAAACTTATGGATTGTTTGAATTTTATAATTGTTGTTTTAACATGTTAAACCAATATTGGGCTGTCAAAAGCTATACCATACATATCATGTCTTCCCATCAAGCCAGCCTATTCTGGCATGGCAGTATCTATGTAGCCTTATATCAGTATATGTACTTATGTTTATTATACCTCATCTGCTCCCCAATACATGTATATATACTGTATAATATAAAGCTAAACCATACTGACACTTCTCTGTCAAGATTTAGTGAAGTTTACATTTGTCCATCAAGATCAATGCACAATTGTGCACTGGCCCATCACAGCTATACTGTATATATTCAGGCATATAAAGATTTATACTGTATACACTGGCCTGTCAAAGCTATACTGTATATATACAGGCCCGTCAAGATATATACTGTATACAAACATGCCCGTCAAGATATATACTGTATACAAACATGCCCGTCAAGATATACTAGTATACTGTATACATACTGGCCTGTCAAAGCTATACTGTATAGGTACAGGCCCGTCAAGATATATACTGTATACAAACATGCCCGTCAAGATATATACTGTATACATACTGGCCCGTCAAGATATATACTGTATACATACAGGCCAGTCAAGATATATACTGTATACATACAGGCCCGTCAAGATATATACTGTATACATACATGCCCGTCAAGATATATACTGTATACATACAGGCCCGTCAAGATATATACTGTATACATACAGGCCCGTCAAGATATATACTGTATACATACATGCCCGTCAAGATATATACTGTATACATACTCGCTCCTCAAAGCATAACTGTATATATACTGACCTGTCAAAGCTAGACTGTATACATATTGGCCCTTCAAGATGTGTGCATATAGGCAGGTCAATAGCTTTATCCCAGTGCATAATTTTGTTAAAATTATTTGCATCCTTATTATTGGTCCATAATTTTACTGTCACACAATATGTAGGCCTATTCTTCATGGTATTTATATACAATGTTTTTTGTATAAAATACATATATGCTGGTATTTTGTGACACATACAGCCTGTCCAGTTAGAGCAGCTCCTTTGGGAGAGGATTTGTTCTGTAAATGGGTTATGGGTTTGAACACAAAGACCTGAGAAATGGTAGTGGTTATTATTGCCTGGTACTATGCCTTTATTCTGTAAAAGTGATGGTCTTAAGACTGCTGACTCCAGTTTAACATTCATTCCTTATTTGAGATTTTCCTCAACTTGAATTTAGCAAATTTGAAAGCTGAATACTTTTTTTCTGTATTCAAGATGTTCATAAATTTAAGGGGACATTTTGAAGACCATTCTTGAGGATTTGTTTACATTTATATTCAAATTTTGTTGAAACTGTATTTTCAGTTGCATAAAATTGTTTCAAAAGTTGTCAGATTTCAATTAAGGAAAATCTTAGTTTAGGAATGACTGTAAAACTGGAACCAAATATGTTTATCAAACACTATACACTTTAAATACAAATAATTGATAAACATGTCCATTTAATGGAATTTACTAATTTTCAGTACCAGTAATCTGACTGATTATTAATTTGTTGATTTTGGAAGCAGCAAGTTTCATTTTAGATATTTGTGTTTAGCATAACTCAGGTGTTGATTGTTTATAAAAACAAACTTTTAGTGAATATGGATGAGGATTTTATATACCACCCTTCTAGTTGCACTGTTTTGTTATGTGACACTACTGGTGTGAAACCTAATCTTCTTATTGAGTTTCAGCTTGGTTCTTGCTATTTTGCACAATTTGTTCTACTTACACTTTGGACAGTGAAACTGCATTGTAAAACATAAAACCAAATTGGCATTTAATTTTCTGCCAAAGATAATGCCTCATTCAGCAAAAAGTTTTTATTCAAATGTAGTTTCCATATGGTTGTTTATAATTTCTTAACAACACCAAGTACTAAAGCTTAGAACAACTGAAAACCATATCTGTTGCACATTTCTAAATTTCATTAGGCCTATCAGCCTATGGTGTGTGTGTGTGTGTGTGTGTGTGTGTGTGTGTGTGTTGACATGCAATGACACTGTTTTTGAACAGATATGGGGAGCTGTGCCTATCTTCAGAAAGGCACAGGCTGAGTGATTATATTGAGACCATATAATGATAAATTTCAAGGCAAAAGTTACAGAAAACATGACAAGCCATTTTGGCATCCTAGTCATAGGCCTATTACTCGCACACGCTTAATAAACGGTTGTGCATGTTTTCAAGTGTACCACCAATTCACCGATACTTAATATACACCGTAAGGGGTCAACCAACACAATATTTGTGCACGAGATTGGCCTGTGAAATTCAGATTTGTGAAATGAACGATCGAAGCGGCATATGGCCAAATTTAATATGGAGACTGAAAGTAGGTCCTAAAATTCGGCATAAATCTTGAGAAATCTGACGAAATAGATGCTAATAATCGCCAAAACTTACTTTATTTCCGCCGTAAATACCATTCTGCGTCTTCTGTGTGTCCAAACTATATATAGAACATAGTTAGGAAGCAGTACTAACAAACTTTCTAGGTCAAATTAGACGGAAAATGGACCGACCCCATCCAAGATTCCGGATTGACGGCGGCGTTTTTTCGCATTTAAAACTTGGACGTTTTTTGTGTACAGGAAATTATTTGATGTATTATATATGGAATTGTACCTTGTAAAAAGGTCTTTCATTTGGTATAAATATTGTTTCTGAGCACGAGCTGTGTGAGAAATGGGAAGGAATCTTGTGACGGATAACATTTTGAGTTTTAGCCTGTGGTTCACGTTTCACTATAAATTACGAAATTAAACTGTAACCGGAATTATAAAAAATAGATTTTGTCGGTTTTCAAATATTCTGAATTTTTTATTTTGCCTCCCAATCTATGGTAATCTGTAATACATTCAACACAGTTCCTCATTTTGTGTCGTTCAAAGGTTCGCCATTTTTTGACAAATTTTACATCACATTTGCAAGTTCACAAATTTTAATGAATCCCTACGCCGACGGGGTTGGCGTTCCGACTGTTCTGTTAATAAATTCATCCAATTCTTAAATATAGTACCAATAAATGTTTAAATAAGCATTGTGCATGAATGAAAAAAGTGTGTTTGTAAGAGTTTCTAATCACACTTATATACAAAACCAATCTTTTACACATCACCAAGTTTTATAGGTTGAATAAGTGCTTACTTTCTATTAATATCTCCCCAATCTGTTGCAGACTCTCCATTTGTCCTCAGAGATATCACCAAAGATATCTTTGTGAAAACTCTTGAAGAACCCCCAATTTCAATCTCCTAAATTTAGTGCCTCCATTCTGCCTTAATTGTCTGTTAATGGCAAAAGTCTGAAAAAATCATATAACATAATTAATAACTATTAATTACAAGCTATTTTGTTCAATACATTGACAATGTCATTGTTACATCATGTAACATGTAGTTTTGGAGAAGTCAAAAACATGTGTTGAGGTTTACACAGAAACATACATGTTGCAGATTGTATAATACATGTTGCCACTACTGGCGCTAGCTGATTTTGGCTAGAAGGCAAAATGAGAGTAGTAAGTGAGATCAAGTTCAAAGTTGGAGGTGATGACCTAGATTTGGACTTTGTTTTTGTTATTTGCTTTTTATTTTAACCTACAGTAAAACTTGCTACTGAAGATATGTTATGCACACAAACTTGTTTCACTCTCAATGATTCTGTGTCCACAGACAAGATAATGCTTTGCTATGGTCAGTTATTGTTTTTGGACACTCCAGTTTCCTCCAACATCCATGAATTGACCATTGCAATATAAGTAGAAGAGTCTTCACTGGAATGTAAAACTTACTTACTCCACTCCAAACAAATGAAGATATATATGGTTTAGCGACTGGAAAGGATCTTTAAAGTTTAAAAGTTACATTTTAAATAGAGTGTAGTCATTAGTCAATAATAATAATAAATAATAAATAAATCTTTATTTAAAGCCAAATTTTAAAACTTATAACATAAGCTTTAGAGAGTTTTTGATTGGTTCCATAGCATATGGCCCTCACATGGGGAGAGACCAAAGAGCATATTGTCCGATTGCATTCTATTGTATGAAATGAATTGATCTTCATATTGTGAACACATGTACCATTCCAAGTTTACAGCTTTACTTGCTGTATAGCAGTTGAACTGTTTACTAAAATGACCCAGCATACCGGTCCATGGACATGGTGCAATAAATTTTAGAAAAATGGTGTACTATTTGCATATTCTGCCAAATTTTATGAAGAACATGAAATCAATTTGTCTTCAAGAAGACTTCTGCAAAATATCAGAACCAGTGAAAATAAAAAACAAACATACTACATACATTGGCTTGGTATTCATTGATTCAACTTACCATTGTTATCTTGATGTTTGTGCCATTAATGATCTTCAGGCTAAGTCTCACTGCTTACCAATGGCAATCCGGACTAGTCATTAGTCCTGTGGTCGTCTGCTAAAAACCAAACTGACCAGTCCAGCTTGATTAGTTTTTTTGGGTTTCAGTTCAAAACAAGCAATACATTTGTATGAAATTTTCCCCATGCATAATAGTCTACACTACTGGTACATTATATCCTCTGATTTTTCATTCAAAGTCCCTTTTCAAACTGAAAATCCACTGCAACCTAAAACTGCTGCATCATTTTGCAATGATGAAATTTCCTCTCCTCAAAAATTGAAGAGCGAACTTGCTGTTATCATAAGTAGTTTCTGCAGACAGCATGAGCACCCAATGTATATGCTTTAATTACTTAACTAAAGTATGGCATTTACAGTTTGTGTGTTGTCTACTATAATGGAATAAGAGATTATTATTATTTTCATTAATAAAATAATAATAATAATATTATTATTATTATTATATGAGTGAAAAAATACAGAGTATGAACAGCTAGAAGCCCTATTGAAAATATGCAGTTTTGCTTTCGGGCTATGTATAATTATACAAGATCACAGTATTATTTTCCTTCTCTATTAAACACACTACTACATTATACTCCTACTTTTTATCCTGTTGCTAGTGTTCTTCAACGAACAGTGATTGGCATGGTTTATTTTTTACGATATTCCATTTAAACGGTCATGGAGGTGATATGATGACCCCCCCCCCCATTAATTTTGAAAGTTACTTTTACAAGCAAACCTGTTGTATTGACTTTGTAATCATAATACACAAATACCACTGGGAAAATGCCCAATGATCAAATACTTTCATTTTTAGCAATGTAAAGCTACATAATTTACCATACCTACCCGCTCTTCCTCTATACTCTCTTTAATAGAAATTCAGACGACATTAAACAATGTTTTTTTTACATATTATATCTACTTTTATTACTATTATATCTAAGTTTTTTATGTGAATTTAACGTGAAATATTTCATGTGAATTTCAAGTGAAATGTTTCATGTGAATTTCACGTGAAATTTTTCATGTGAATTTCACGTGAAAAAATAAATTTTTCAAAAATGTGTGCATTTACAAGAAAAAAATCTAATATCTGTATTACAAGGTATCAATTCATAACAAAAGTTTATGGTTGGTGATCATAGGCAACTATTATGTACATTGTCGTACTTCACCTGTGTAACGATCTACAGCTCAGTGTCTTACGATCGGTACATAGAAATATAGAACAGGTGTACAGTTTTTGTTTCGTTAAAAATAAACCAAAAACGATACAAAAAATGACCACATCTATGTGAGTTCCTTATTAAATTCCGGTTATTTCAGTATTTTTTGTAAAATTTTAGGACGTCGGGAAATTACTTCCATTTTAAGTTAAAAATATAGCAGTTATTTCGGCACAATCTCTTAATATTCTTGTTTAATTTTTGAAAAATGTGGTGAAAGACCATTAGTTATAGGCTGTTTTTTCACGCTAATTTGATTTTTTTCAAAAATGACCACATCTAAAGTGTTAGAGCACACTTTGATAAAGGTAAAAACATAAAAATCAAATGTTGGTTTTGACGGCAAATTACTTCCAATTTTATTTAAAAATAGGGGAATTTGTTAATATCTAATGAAGAAATATCCAATATGGCCGACACCGCACCAAGTATAAAAGTTTCATTTTTCCCACCAATATTCCGGTACAAGTTACACTGACTTCCCCGTAAGTTAAAAACGGTAAAAAAAAAATACATGTATAATAATAATAATAATAATAACCAAACAAAAAGTGATATACTTCTCGACCTTTGAATATACTGTTAAAAGTTTTAAAAAATTGAAAATTAAAGACAGATTTGTCAGTCAGCTTCATAAATGTTCTGGATTTTTTTTCAAATAAATATAACGAGAAAAGTGAGGAGAATGAAAGTGAAATAATCTCTTAAGACAATAAAAATAATTAATAATATAATAAATTATTAATTTAGTCAAATAAGAAAAAAGTATATATTTTAATGATTTTAAAATTTCAAAATTAATTTCATTAGGCCAGTAAGTCGGTCCATCAGTAGTATATCCATCCAAATTAATCTTATTAATTTGTTGGATTTATCTTATTAATTTGGTCAAATATTTACCGGGTATCATAGAGACTTCATATCTAATGATTTATACACACACGTGTCAATCATTTTTTGCAAATTGGACGGTAAGTTCTTTTGATTACAGGTGATAAAGGTCTACTAATAAACAGGATGTTTATTGATAATCTTTTAATTACTGGTATGTGAGATCCCACTTTAAGCAATATTAATTTATTGTGAATTTATAGTAATCAGAAACTACCTATTGAAGTTTGCCGTGGGAAGATTCTTCCAGAAAACCAAGACATCATGGATGATGTGAACTTTGTAAAAGTGATTTTATGCATATTATTTGGTTTTTTATTGCAATATGAGAAATTTTCTGATGCAAAAATGTATTCTATTGATATAAATAATATTCTTTTTTCTAATACTGGGCCAAAGTATTATTCAAAATTTTATTTATTTATTTATTTATTTATTTATTTATTTATTTATTTATTTATTTATTTATTTATTTATTTTTTTTATTGATTTATTTATTTTGCATTTACCAATTAAATATTTGTTTAATGAATCTGATAAGATATTTAAACATTAGCATTAGGATGGATGGGTGCAGTGTATCATGAATAATCACACTTATTAAAATGTGTATTAGCATTTTTACTTATATTTGTATTGCGCACACATATAGTATTTTTATGCAATTTGATTCATGGCTGGATCAAGTTACTGTTTTTGTGTAAATTAAAAGAATAAACGTTTAATATATATCCCATTGTTTTTTGCCTAACAAACTTCTAAATAACCATCTACTTTTTCTTTCTCTCGACTTGTATATTTTCCTCTTAATGTAAACATTTAAATTAATATACTGTTTTGCTTGGAATATCTTTTAGAATCATTTTTACCGTCATCAGTCCATTTTAATCTCATAATGACCATGTTACGTTGTCAGTTACCCAGTGGTCAGTTATCGATAGCTCTTGGTAACGAGGTTTGTGAAATTTACCTGGAAGAGTTATTCCGCCTGATCAATGTACAATATTTTTGCAGTCGATTTTTTCCAATTTGCATGCCATTTATATTTTTTCACGTGAAATTCACATGAAAAATTTCACGTGAAATTCACGTGAAATAAATTCACATGAAAAAATTAACGTGAAATTCACGTGAACTGAAATTCATGTGAATCTCACGTGAAATTCATGTGAATATCACGTGAAATTCATGTGAATATCACGTGAATTTCACGTGAATCTCACGTGAATTGAGATTCACGTGAATTTCACGTGAGCAAAAATTGGCTGTATAGAAATACACAGACATATAATTTCTTTGAAGCAAAAGTTATGTATTAAATCTAACTATAGTATAAAATGAAGTTTGTTTTAAATAACATTTGGACATATCACATTATGCTAATTAAATAGTATGCGAAACGGCCGTCGTAAATTTGCTTTAAATTTAAAGCTGCCTTTATATGTAATTAAAACCACTGCGCTGGTATTTCGGCTATCACAAACTCATTTGGCGATAATTGTGTATTGTTGTCACAAATATACTATTGTCTAAATTTGCTGCAAGTTAAAATTTTAAATTCCTCAAAAACTAAAGTATACTTCCTCATGCAGAGTATTTTCTTTGGTACAATACATTGTGGTCATTTTTGTTATCTTTTCAACATCTTGAAAACAATTTTAGTTTAATATTTTTGGCCCAAGAAGTATTGATGAGGACTTGTACCCCAAAACGGCCGTCTTGTGCTTTAAAATTAAAATTGGTATAATATGTAAGACTAAATTTTGGAAGAATCCATTCAGACAATGTATGAAATGAATTGTTTTTTATTTTCATATTTATCTATACTTTGTATTAAGTCGTCTTCTATCCAATAAGCTAGCTGGACAAAATGTATCTGATATGGCTACTGTCTGCTACTGCAGTGATTTTGATACATTTGTGAAAACTACCTTCAGCTTCTCATATTGGGAAAATTTACAGTTCAGAAATATTGAAGTAAAATCCTAAATACTAAAATGTCTTGAAAATCGTTACAACATCTAACATTTTGTGGGTAATTATAACTAGATTTAATTTGCTTGTATACCACTGTTGTTTGCGAATTTTTGTGATCAAATTAGGAAAATCAGTCCTTTTTCCAAAGGGAAAACTACCTTAATTAAGTAGTAATTTTATGCAAACAAATTCACTGTACTGTTGTACAAATAAACGGGGGGTTGGGGTTAAAATGTTAAAAGTTAGAAGCTTTTATATTTATTTCTGCTTGCAACATTATAAATCCCAAAACAATTAAAGAAGAATAGGTTTTGAATTTTAAATAATACTTAACAAAAGAGAATTTTATATGGATATTTCAGTTTAAATCAAAATTGGCATTGGGAATATTTTAGAGTATTATTAGTTCGCTTATTCAAATAACCTGAAAAAATACGTACGATTTAACATAAAAATTAAATGACAAATCATTAACATTGTGAGTGTAAATGATTGGCCTTAATTATGTAGGTCACATATGGTAATGAAAAAGTTCAGGTATGTGGACATTATAGATTCAATTGCAAGCCAAATATTTACAAATTAAAACAATTGTACTGCCACGTTTATTCACCTTTAGATTGCCCATTGTTGTTTTATTTGTTTACATTTATGAAAAGGATCTTTACTGACAGATTTTTTTTCAATTTATAGACTAATTCGAACCTTGATATATTGAAGTTGAGTGGATAAAAGAAAAATGATCAATATATCCAGAGTATATGGGAAGTAAACAATCATTCATTACCTAGGATTTTCCTTAACGGAAATCTGGAAAACTTGATATTTTGTTATAATTTTGTTATTGTTAGGATTTTGAGAAATGTTTGAAATAATTTCAAGCTTATAAAGTTTGTATTTAGTTTTGTTCAAAGAATGCGTGCATTTGTTGTTCAAGAAGATTTTGCTATACAAAAGATAAGGGAAATCGCAGTTAAGAAATGATTTTGAAACTGGGACCTGATATATGAAAATAGTTTATAATTTACTAAAACCCTTACCATACCTATGTATACGGTGGATCATAGCGTATGAACATTCTTACTGAAAGGTCAAACGGACAGGTAACTGATGTTTACCTATTACTGTGTACTTTTAGAAAGTCGGTCATCACTTTTCAAAATGGATAGGATATGTTGGTTCATACAATATTTCTCAATTATTAGATGTTTCATGTCATGCATGAAAAAGTAAAGCATATTGCCGAATACTTCATAAAATATGTAACTTAACTGACCATTTTTTAAATTTGCACTTTGCTTTTAGAATTGTGGTTTCAATATGGCGGTATATTTTTAATTGATTTCAACATATAATACAAATATGATATCAATTGGTTCAATTATTATTGCTGTGTCTGACAAAATAAATGTTTACTTTACAATTATCTAAATCACAATTACAAAAACTTTAAAACTGGCGCATTAATATAAACACGCTAATATCAAGATTGAAACATTGTTTATTTAATAGCTGAATCAAAAACAAACATATCGACCCATTTTCAGATAAAAACTCAAAACAAAATAAAAACTGTGAAATGAAGTGAAACACGTTAACTTCCATCGGGAAAATGAAGCCCAGTGCTCTGAAATGGTAAGTTACTTCTGTTTAGCTAGCTACACCCGTCACGTGTGTTATCAAAATTGAGAAGGAAAGGGATGTGGAACTATGAGACGTTACAAATATCTAGAATAATTTCCAGGCCATCTTAGACACTGATACATCATTAAGATATTAAGCAATGTGGTACATTTTTAAAAATACTCTGTTTTTATGATTTATAAATCCATTATATATATTATGCATTTCGTTATCAAATTTATTGTTTAATAGAACATACCAATTCCAAATACAAATGCAAATACACCTGGGAAGAATGCTTATTTGCAAATGATAAAACATTGTATCTTATTTGCATAAACTATTGTGCTATTGGGTGTTTAAAAGTTGGTGTACATTCCCTCACAAAGTGTGGTACACAAGGGAAAACTTTAAGCATAGTTTCTTAAAAAATAGTTTCCCTTTCTTTCTTTTGTTTTCATTATGGGAAGTCTAATAGAAAAAAATTGATTTGTTGATTTTAATGTTGACATTTAACATAATATTTATAAGAAAGGTAGTTAACGAATGTAGCTTATTTGCCGTTTCTAAAAGTTCTAACAAAATCTGGAGAAAATCTTTAATACATACTCTTTCTTAATGATCCTATATCTGATAACTGTGTGCATATCAACTTCCTAGTAGCTTTGAAATTAATAAGATAGGACTGATTCTTCAAATTTAGTTTCATGTTTGAACTTAAATCTTTATTATATTACCAACGAAAAGCCACATTTGACACGATTTGACAAACATAATTACTTACATTTTTCTATTTTCAATTGTTCTTTTTATGTAGCAATACTCCTGCTTTTCCCGCCTAGAGTGTATTTGTTTCACGTTATGACAGAGCTTGATCACATTTCGAAATCTCATTAAGGCCCTTTAGCTGAGGTAGCATAGTTCTGTGTTCCTTTCATTCTCATTTTGTTCACAGGAGTTACTTCCCCTTCCAGAACTCCCTGGTGGAAGTATACGTGTTTTTCTAATTTTTAACGCTGTTGGTGAATGATGGTAATAGTGCCATTAATACTTGAAAATTATTCTCCTTATACAAGAGGTATAAATAGTTACAGATACAGAAAAATATAACATCATCATCGATCACTGTATGCCTTTATCGCTATATTATTAACCCACAAGTAGAAATGGAAAAAAGCTGTAATAGACTTATTGTCTAGCCTCAAATTGCCTTTAAGGTTTAAATCATTATTACAAGAACATGTACAAATAATGCCTTATACTTTTATAGCCAAAGTCAGACACTGACGTGACATTCTGCTTTTCAGTACATGTAGGTAAATACTCTTCACTAGATGGTTAAAGGTGTTGACTTAATAATTACATTATTTTGCATTAATTTTGTGTTAGTTTTACATATGCATTCGTTTTTTGTAGATGATGTTTTATTGATGTATCATCAACATTTTAGTACAGTCAAATCTGTCTATAAAGATCACACAAGGGAACTTGTAAAAGTGATCTTTGTGGGCAGGTGCGGCCTTTATATACAGGTTCAAATAATATGAATAAAGACCAATTAGGATACAATTCTACTGGGCTTTATAAGCAGGTGGTCCTTATATAGAGCTGGCCTTTAAGGCAGGTCGGACTGTTATCAGATGTACATTACTGATAATTTGATTTTAGTACAATATCTTTATATTCAGGATTGCCATAGATATATTTGACTTCCCAGAGTTTCATGTTCCTGTCACTATGAATTTTGATTATACACGTGGTGGATGTAACTAGCTTAATAGGCGGTGCTTACCTTTATGGGCGACCCTGCTTTTCTTCCCTGATGAAAGTAGTGTTTAACCTAATTTCAGAGTTTTTACGTTGCTTTGGTATTGTAGTTTGGACATAGATAAATATGTTTGTTTTTGATGTATTCGTGTATGTTAAGACATAATTAGTATCTACTCTTGTTGAATAATACATCGCGAGGTGACTTCGACAAATTTGAACTCCTATTCCTGTATTAATTTACAAAACCTCACTTGTAAATTATTTCTATGTAAACATGATGTATATCAAAGGGTTAAAATAAATACCCTTCCTTATTTTCCAAAAAGGTTTTTATACAATAAGGTTGTTGTTATTTCTTTATTGCAATTAATAATTGTCATGAATGAAAATTACGCCACAATCCTTGTTCGCGACACAAAGCCTGACGCCATAACATAAATAAGGGAGTACGCCCGTAAAACTAAACAGCCGTGGTATATCGTTTGCTTTATCATGGTTGGCTTTCTTCATGTTCCATATGAATAAATCTCAAATATGTCAAAATAAATACGAACCATTTCCAATAACAATTAATTTAGCATGTGCAATCATGATGTTTTGCAGATAACAGAACGTGTTGACATACTAATGCATGTCCAAATCAAAATCTAAAAGCAAAATAAAAACATTGAAACTGACAAATTAGGTTAAAGAGATGAACTTATAACAGGAAAGTAAAGCCGGGTGGTCCAGAAGGGTAAGCACCTACTGATAGTTACACCCTCCACGTGTCTGTTATAATATTATTTGTAATAAACATTTCTTCGAATGTACTATTTTTGTATTTGTCGTCATATATTACAGGTTGTGTACGACCTGGTGTTAATATATACAGATTTATTTCAGGGATGTTGTAACAAAAAAAGCCTTAGGAGGTGTGATTATATACCAAAAAACGCGTCCACGATCTGATTCGATCAAAACGTATGCTGGTGATATAGGTCAATCAAGATGTAATTGAAAAACATACAGCTAGTTTCAGAAAGAAACGTCATGTCCTAATTTCCAGAAAGAAACGTCACCCCAAATAAATATTAGTAAGAACAAAAATACAAACGCATTTTCATTTTGAAGTGGTTTACTTAGAATCAGTGGAACACAAGCTAATTTACAGCTAGTATTTTGTAGAAGCAGGTCTTGCTTGAATAACAGTTGGAGTTGTATTTCAATCAAAAACAAACATACTTATCCATGTCCGAATCACAATCCAGAAGCAAAGTAAAAACTTTGGAACTGACAAGTTAGGTTAGACACGCGAACTTCCACCAGGGGAGTGATGCCGCGTGCTCCGGAAGGGTAAGCACCTCCTGTTTAGCAAGACGTGCTTCTACAAAATAATAAATGTAAGTTAGCTTGTGTTGATACCAACCAATGCCACTGATTTTAAGTAAACCACTTCTTAATGAAACGTATCCATATTTTTGTTCATACTATTATTGTGTTAGGGGTGACGTTTCTTTGTGAAAATTAGGGAGTGACGTTTGGGGATTAAGGGCCATCTAAGTAGGGAAATTGAAGTGAAAACCATTTGTTTGAAAAACGTAAAAGAAGGGTACAATTATGAAATTACCTACACAAGTGTGAAAACTCCACGGTTGGGGTTTTCTACGATTTATTTTTCTTTTACGCGTACGCGTGTACTAGGCGTGATATTTATATTCTAAGGCCATTAATACTCCCAAATACAACAAGTCATAAAAAGTGCACTGTCACACAATACTGTTCTACTTGAATTGAGGTGAATTTTGTTTGGTTTGAACAATGCTGAACTATATACAGCCGGATATGCCTCAACAATAATCAAGTTATATAGAAACCTTAGCTTTCATAATCTTAACTTCACAGTGTGGGAACGGAAGTTGAGTCAAACTGTACAGTTGTCGGTAGCTCTGTTTATCGAAGCGAGGAAGGAAAACAGTGGAGTCAAACGTAAGCAAAACTATGTAAAATTATTGTTGTTATGAAGTATTGTGAGATTTTTCATAGGTACATGGATATCACTATGTTAATGCAATTTTTAATTATCCAACACGTTTTGTGAAAAATCAAGCCTAAAACTTGTATTCGTTTGTTGAACATGATCGATCACAGCGGAATTTTCATGAATTCACGATTCATTCTCAATTTTCTCTATATTACTATTCTAGTTAATACCATTCTGAAGACAGTTTGCAAGCTATGAATGTTAAAAACAACTTGTGACTTATAACAGTACTTAGAAGTTTGGAGAAAACTTCAAAACACGGTTTTATTGGACTGTGTGGTTTTCTGTTTACTGTACAGGTAGCTCACATTTTATGAAATTGTACTGTACAGGTAGCTCGCAACTGGCATTCAAATTCAAAGTATAGAAAGTATAAGAAACGCTTTCATTTAATAGAAATGCATGTATCACGATTAATTTAAAAAAACAAGCTTTGATTTTTTGTATTTGGGTTTCAGGGTATAAACGTAGGGTTGCTATCTAAAATGCGTGTATCAGGCGTGGCATTCATATTCTAAGGTCATCAACGATCTAAAATACATCAAGTCATAAAAAGGACATGGTCAGACAATACTGTTCAATGTAAATTAAGGCTAATATTGTTTATTATGAACAATATACAACTGAATACTATTATGTCTCTAAAATAGTAAAAGAATATAGATATAATCATAGAATGTGAAGAATCACGCCTGGGTAACGCAGTTTTAGAAGGCTCTATGGCATAAATTGTCTAAATATCATAAAGCCTCAAATTTGTTTACATCTTTCATAATGATGCAACACAGAAAAGGCCATTGTAACTTAATTCTCATGGTCCAGTGATTTTCTTTGATAATATAAAGTTTAACAGGACAATTTTGCTGAAACTTGATTTGCAAGTACAACTTTTAGATGTTTTATGTATTTCAACACAAAGCAATTCATTGTGACAAATTTTTATGACCCAGCGACTTTTAGATGATTTTTATACGCCCGTCATATGACGGGACGTATTATGTTACGGTGCTGTCCGTCCGGGCGGGCGGGCGGGCGGGCGGGCGGGCGTCTGTTAACAATTTGTATTCCGTTCAATAGAGACCACAAACATTTATGGATTCAAATGAAATTTGGTATACAGCTTTACTATGGTAATACCTTGTGCAAGTTCGAATTACAACTTTTTCGGATTATTTTTGGAGGAGTTATGCCCCTTTTTTAACTTAGAAATTTGTGTATGTATGACCATGTGGTTTCCGATCATTAGAGCCTACAACTATTTATGGATTCAAATGAAATTTGGTATACACATTTACGGTGTTAATATCTGGTGCAAGTTCGAATTACAACTTTTTCGGATTATTTTTGGAGGAGTTATGCCCCTTTTTAACTTAGAAATTTTTGTATGTATGACCATGTGGTTTCCGATCATTAGAGCCTACAACTATTTATGGATTCAAATGAAATTTGGTATACACATTTACGGTGTTAATATCTGGTGCAAGTTCGAATTACAACTTTTTCGGATTATTTTTGGAGGAGTTATGCCCCTTTTTTAACTTAGAAATTTTTGTATGTATGACCATGTGGTTTCCGATAATTAGAGCCTACAACTATTTATGGATTCAAATGAAATTTGGTATACACATTTACTTTACGATGTTAATATCTGGTGCAAGTTTGAATTACAACTTTTTCGGATTATTTTTGGAGGAGTTATGCCCCTTTTTTAACTTAGAAATTTTTGTATGTATGACCATGTGGTTTGTATTCCATTCAGTAGACAATACAAACATGGATTTTAATGAAATTTGTTATACAGTTACACCTTAATCATGGTAATATCTCGTGCAAATTTGAATTACAACTTTTTTGGGTTACGAGTTATGGCCCGAACACGGAGTTGGTAATATATTTTTACATACATATATCCTAGTTGTACTTATATTTATACTTCTCAGTAAATAGTACTACTCGATCAATATAACACGGGCGTATAATGCTCCGCTCGGCGGTGCTCTTGTTAAAGTAATAAAACAATTCTTATGAAACCTGATTTTAGGTACAATTTGGGATGCTTTACATATGACAACACAAAGTTGGTCTTTGTGACCTAGTTTTTCATGGTCATGTGATTTTGTTAGATAACTTTTATAGTAGTTTGATGATTTTGATCAACATTGATCGCATATCAAGTCAAAGAAATTTATAAAGTTGCAGAGGATGAATGTCAAAGTCTTCTACATGTAACAATAATGTTATCAATTAAAGTTATTTATGTTGCCTTTTGCATTTTCGTGAAGGTTGTAGTAAATAGTAAAACATTTAACACGTCTGGTTATTAATGTGCAAATGAAAAAGGTCATAATTATATAGCATCTGTGCAGAAAAAATAAGTTCCGGAAGTTGTTACACTTTCATCTTCATTCAAATACATCCATCATTGCAACTTTTAACACTATCAATTATTTTCTAATGTAAACGTTTGCCACCATTGGGGGTGGTGACTTACCCAGCGATTGAGCCCTGCTCAAACGCAATGTCTAGTTCCAAAATAGTTTTATATATGAAAATATTAAGGAATTTTTTTCTCTGCTGAAACCTGTTAATCCCTTAATGATCGAGTCCAGAACATATACCTCAGTTGATTCGTTGGTATAAGAATTATGTTGTCTTTCTCGTTTTCCCTTGGGATAATGTGAAATTTTTTTAATTCGAATATCTCCTTGATTGAGGTCTGTTTTATTAAATTTCAGTTCCAAATCCTTGTGAAATATTATACAATGGTCGACAACCTCAGAAAAAAATAATTTTGCTTTACTTTTGCAGTATAAACAATGGAATCGTTTCGGTGTTCTTTTAACATTTGAAATTAAGAAAATCCATCGATAGACATGGAAGATATGGAGAGGACACGATATTGAGACAGACAACCAGACGGATGCACGAACGGGCGAATAGACTGACGGACAGACAGGGTGATTTCTATATACCCCTGAACTTCGTTTGCGGGGGTATAATAATGCATTAAACCTTGAAGTATTTTGTTTTAATTTTGAGCTACCTGTACAGAAAAATTACAGATATTTAGAGCTACCTGTACAGTATTTTTCGAGCTACCTGTACAGTAAACAATCTCCAAGGTGCGAAGAAAATTCTTATTTGTAACAATAACCATTTAAAGGAGGGCGATGTCATCTTAATATATGTGTAACTTTATATTAAAAGTTGTCTTAAGTATTGTTTGTTACACCAGAAAATCCATCACGCTAGAGAATTTACGCATTTTTCGCTACAAGTCAAAGTATTTTATCTCACTGTCTCGTGTTCAAGTGTTATTATTGTCGAGTGTATACAGATATAAATGACAACGAATTCTCAAAATGGTAAATAATTTTCATCGTCAAATTTCTCCATTTAAATTTCTATCCAGATCTTGCATTATATGCTTAATACAAGTTAAAAAGTACCCACCAACCGTTTCAGACATATTGTTTTTATTTCGTCTCTCGCTTCGATGAACAGAGCTACCGAAAACTGTACAGTTTGACTCAACTTCCGTTCCCACACTGTGAACTTGGATCGTTGGCAGCCTTGGAATATGAACTATCACGCCTGGTACACGCATTTTTAAAAGGAAGTCTATAATTGATAGTGTCATTATGTGTTACGTGTATTTATGCCTTATTTAGAGGATTTATCGATTGGTCTGCCTATTGGCAATTATATAATTATTAGTTGATAGAATTTCAATTTTATATTGCATAATATTTTATTGTTCAATTGGTGGCATTACAATATCTTTTTTCTCATGTACAATAGGTTCGATTTATATTTAAACTATCTGGCTGACGTTTTATATTATTGTTAAACTACCACCACTGAGAAATTTTGAAGAAAGGTAATTATTTATACTTTAATAGTATAATCGCACACAGACTAAGGTGTCGACTTTGATAATGCGATAATTGCATGGCAATGAAGGAATTATAAAAATTTAACATGATAAACTTGACAACCAACACCTTACTATGGCAACTAAACATCTACTACAGAGTTTGACGAATATGAAGACACATTTCAAATCATCTCACCAGTGTATAATAAGGTATGCATCCCTCTTCAATCATCTATCATTTTCTGAAATACCTGGCCCCGGTTTCACAATCATTCCTTAGCTAAGATTTTCCTTAACTTAAATCAAACAAAATTTCAAATCTTTATAATTCTGTTAATATTCAAGATAATGAGGAATTTAAGGTGTCATTTTTAAGATCAATTCTAGATTCAAACATTTGCATTAGTTTTGACAAAAATATTCATCAGTAGTTTCAAAAAGAGACTATCTAAATTTGCTTGAGTTAAGGAAAATCTTATTTGAAAGGCCTGATAGTTTAGTACTAGTGTTTCTTGTTCTTACTAAAATACATTTTAGACTATACCATCTCAGACAAGAGACTTACATATAAGGGTATATTATTTTAGCCAGTAAAATTCTAACAGGGAATAATTAGCCGATTCACGGTGATCAAAAATATACCATTTTATAGTGCAAATACATGTGTTCAAGATCTTTTTTGATCTTTAAGATGGCTTTAACGTGGCTTTAGAGATCTGTAAGGATGATCTTTAAAGGATGTTTAAGGACTTCCTTAAACGTTCTTAAAATTTCAGTTCCACTAAGGATCTTTTTGGAATACCTAAAGATCCTGAAAGATGTGCTTAAAGCGACCTCAATGAAAACTTAAAGATCCTTAAAAATTGCAGTGCTTTAAAGAGGCTTTAATGAGTCTTCCTTAAAGTGCCTTAAAGGAGGAAGTTGATCTTGTGCAAGTTTACAGCATTAGACGGCCCATATACGATCTGTAACAGATATTCGCGTGAAATCGACGTTACTATTCAAATACATTACCATGACAAACGACACAAAAGTAGATTCAGGTAAACTTATAGACACGCAATCGAATATTGTTTTCCATTGCTTACTAGTATTTTGTTGATTGTCTGATTATAGACTTATAGACACGCAATCGAATATTGTTTTTTCCATTGCTTACTAGTATTTTGTTGATTGTCTGATTATAGACACGCAATCGAATATTGTTTTCCATTGCTTACTAGTATTTTGTTGTCTGATTCAATTTTCACTCATCATCGACTTGATAACACTTAGTTATTATCACTAATAACTTAATACACAATCTACTTAACAACAAAAATCGAAAGTTGTTGAGATATAACAAAAAACCCATTAACGATAAAATGTTCTTGTATCTTTCGGATGACCAGTCCACTGAATTCATTCTGTTTCCTGTGTTTTATGATTTCTTGAACTGGCAAGTCAATAGTAGTAAGGAAAATCGATATAATTTTGCAATAAAATGCACATACCAACGGTGAAGCAATTGAGTTAGGTAATCATGTACATGAAAATGTTTGTCATCCAATCTAATTCTCTTTGAAGCTTGAGTACCTAATTGTAAATTAAAACATTATTCTGAAGTTATAAAGGAATTTCTAATCAAACTGTAACATAGTTATAGCACTATCTTTTATTAGCCTTATCTCATAAACGTTTTATTGATTTGTCATTGAAATACGATATTATTAAAAACATGTTTTGTTCGTTGAGTTTGCTATTTTGCTTTATTTGGACAAATTCATCTGACTTGTAAACAAAATGGATAAATATACATGTTTATTGTGATTTATTTTTCGTGCAGAGCAAATGTGTTGATAATACGCAAACGTTTAATAATTCTGTACAGAAATTCCAATAAACAGTATTGTCTGACCGTAAACTGGATGCTTAATCACAAAAGCACCACGAGACAATTTTCCAAGTAATTTGGTTCCCACTCTAGAAAACAAAGACAGCTTACAAATAAAATATTGAGGCAGGGTAATGGCAAGCAAAGGCTAAACAATGCCTCAAAAAGTCCCATGATCGTCCTCACAATATTGTTGATAAGTATAGTGTCCATGTATCCAAAATCATCCTGGAAATGTTTGATGTCCCATAGTGCGATGTTCCTTTTATCTCCATTTTGATTACACACGTGGCGGTTGGAAGCTATCTTACAGAACGTTCTTACCCTTCCAGAGCACATAGTCTCAATTCCTTTCCTTGTGGAAGTTCGCGTTTTTAGCTTAATATGCCATGTTGTAAAATTGACTTTGTGATTGTGATTTGGACATAAATTTGAATGTTTATTTTTGAGATGCAGAGCATGGATTCAATGTAAATAAGAGATTTGAGTGACAGTGATGAAGCCTAAATGACTATATTGCTACAGACGCAATTGTATTCTGTTATATAATTTGAAAAGAAAGCAATGCTTTACTGTAACAATGTTTTTAGAAATAAAGTTACTGCATGAAAAAAGATCAAATGTTTTCTTTTGGTCATGGATTAGTATGTTTGTTTTTTTATGCTACCATGAGAAACTCTTGGGGTAGCATATCGACGTTATCGAAAAAAAAATGAATCTATTAACGATATATTAGTTTTTTGCAATTCTATTAATTTTGCATTCTATATAAAACTATTTAAATATTAGATTTCTGACAGGGTATCAGTTAATATTGTCACCTCGAGAAAAGCTTATGTTATATGCGTAGACGAGTGCCACAAATTCAGAGTCACTTGAGCCAAGAAACTACAGCAAAGTAACCGCAGACCGCTTGATAGTTCGTTTGGTTGATGTAGACTGTTGATTCAACAAGTGTGAAATGTTTTTCTTTTTAACTTCTGCAAACAAGGCGGTGTTTATTTAACTTCAATTTGTTGATGTTGTTGCAGAGGTCATTGTTACCAGTAACAACATCGCGCTTGCACGGGTACAACTGAAAAGATTTCGAGCAAAGCCGTGACATTATCCAGTTAAACTGTCAGGAAGAGAAGCGACTGAAACTGCTATATAATCACTCACAGAGCTATGTGACGTTTTAAATGTTATGTGACAGTACAATATGTTACATAGCTTTTAACCAATGAAATGGATAGAATTTTACATCAGGTGTAATAAAATAGTATATAATTTTCAGAGCATAAAAGATAAAAATACAAATTTTGTCAAATTTGATAAAAAAACAAGCATACCAATCCATGTTCAAATCACAATAAAACTAACAAATACACTTGAACATATATACTTCCACCAGGAAAGTAAAGCAGTGTGTCCCAGAAGGGTAAACACCTGCTGTTCAGCAAGCTACATCTGTCACTTGTGAAATAGAAATGGAAATAAAGGGGCGCGGGGCGTCAAATCTTGGATCTTGGATAGAGAGCATAAAATATATTCTTAATTAAAAATACTTTATAATTAGAATTGACGTATAAGAATATTTAAAGCTGTATTTTCCATTATAACGTCTATATCCTACTTCAACAGGTGTCTAAATCAAATTAAAGCATTAGGTTGTGTTGAAAGACATTTGTTTTGGCGTCTAAATTGTATAAAGGGAGATAATTCTGTATATAGCTATTGTTGAGCGTCAAAACTTGTGTCAGCTAGACCTATTAATTTGTCAACTCAATATTAAAAACAGCATTGACAAAACATGTCATAATCATCTACAGTTTGGATTAACATGTATTCTATATTAGTATAAAACTGTTTAATTTTGAATTATGTGACTCTTATATATAATCGAAAGCCCGTGTTTTTCAATAAGCTGTAAATTATTAAACAGCTTTAATGTAAAATTATTTCACTTTTAATTAGCAGGTTTCTGTTGGAATCCAATCTTATTATTATATGAATTAAAAAATGATATTAAACACTATAGATATTATCAATTTTATCCATAAACTATAAATAATTTAACAACAAAGTAATAAATTGTATAAAAACAAACAATACATAACGATAATTATAGGTAAACAACATTGACTTGTCCGTTTGACCTTTCATTAGGAATACTGTAGATTGGGAAATTTTCGCGTCTTCTAATTTTTGCGTGAACGCACTTTAATATTTATTCTCATCTTTTAATTTTCGCGTGATCGCGACTCTGTAGTTATAATTTTAATGACTGCTTATTTTTCGCGAAACTTTTATTTTCGCGACTCGTTCCACTCACGAATTTACGCCAAAATAAAATGACGCGAAAATTTACAGTATTCATATAGGAGGATTCACCCAATTCATGGGTCGGGTTAAGTTCCAAGTTAACAAATACATACATATGGCACAGGTTTATTCAATGAGGTGGCTATATCTCCAAATATATACAAAATAAACACATGTGCTCCTTATACATAGAGGTACTTGGTACGTGATTAAAATTTAAATGAAAGGTCAAGCGGACAGAGGTCAAATTTGTTTTCTTATACGGTATATCAGGTTGTTTTTACAACAACAGTATCTGGCATTCGAAGAGTTAGAACAGCTTTGATAGCCTTCCTATGCCAGACATTAGTGAAAGTAAACACAAGTGGATTAACTAAACTCCCCGCTGAAAGGATTAACAAACTAATCTTGTGATTAATGGGAGCTAAAGTCGTCAATGTCGGGTCGATTAGACGTAGGCATAAGTACGGAAACACACATATACAAAAACTACATGATACCAAAGCCATCATCTTGACGACTTGTAATCCTAACTTTTTAGAGTGTATTTGTGAGATAGCTTGAAGATTGGTCCTTGTATCCTGAACATGTGTATATAGGTACCGTACTAACTTTGTATAGCTTGTTAATGTTATTATCAAACATATTGCAAAAACTATAAACTCTAGAATAGTAACAAAGGGCACTTGATTATGGACTACACATATATCGTACGCTGTGTTAAACTCGATGTGGAAATCTGCCGTATCTATCAGCGGTGTACATATCAATATAACAGTTAATAACCAAGAACATATTAGCATACCTGCTGTCTTTGAGGGTTTAAACATGGCAATATATTCCGATTTTGACTTGGTTATTAAAACATAACGGTTATATGCTACCATTGGGAATGCAAATATCCTTTCAAAGGTGCAAATCTGGAGTGTTACGGCGTTTAAAACGCATCCAAAATACGATAAATCCCACTCCTCCGTGTACGAACCGTATGCTTGTAACGGGTATATGAATAAGCACAGGAACAGATCGGACATTGATAACACCACTATTATAGCACCTGCTGAAGTCCTTAACTTCTTAGCTGACAGGATAGCAGTAATTAGTAGAGTATTTAATACGGTTCCACATATAGAAATTAACCCGAATATTAAAACTGAAAATACAACCTCGAATTTAGAATCCTTGATCACATCTACATTCGTGGTGTGGTTAGTTATCAGCTGTTCTGTTGTTGTATTCATCTTTGTATATTGTTCTTCTCTTTGTCATTTTCTGGTAATTCAAATTCGACTGTACTGTAGAACAAGCATTGTTCGTCTGAAGATGTTTTCCAATATTATATTCAAACTCACCATCCCCTGCAAGTAAAACAGCATAATAAAAACCTTACTTAGAGAGGGAGAACAGCTTTGATCCATGTCCAAACAAAAATCCCAAAGCAAGTCAAATCAAAAACAAACATACTAATCCATGTCCAATGAACTGACGAGTCAGGTTAGACACTTAAACTTCCACAAGGGAAGTGAGGCCGGGTGCTCCGGAAAATGCCCATGCAGCATTTAGTAAGACAAATATTTAACAACTGCCACAACTACAATTCTTCGAGTGTGTAAAAGGACGCCAACCCTCTCATTCATGTCTGAAATGACCAAATTTAACCGAAATATGAACGGAAGAAATCCATCAGTGATGAGTTAATATGATGGCCATCCAACCATCAGTTATATTTATCAACGAGCAGCTATTTCTGTTTCGAAATACTTCGATTCTAAAACCGAAAAAGCTATCTGCGATTCACCAAGAATCGTGATAACCAACAGCTATGTTGCAAAACTGTTCTACAGTGATGTATACATGTTGTGTTCTTACCCTGGGAGATAAAAAAATTGCACATATCGGAAAATAGCTTCTTATCAGAGGGTGATAAATAAATTTTATTAGCATATAATATGACAAGACAGAAGTGGTCTGCGACCTACGTCATATCATTGTCTATTTTGTACGAATACGTTTAATGTGGTCTGCGAACTGCGTCACACCATTGTCTATATTGTGTGAATACGTCATTAAAATGTTCCGAGAGTCTCGCGTCGGGATATTATTTTTCGCTATATTCATTCTATTAATTGTTTATCACTGGCCATAAGAAAATCAGAAATCGTATTTTTGTTTCATGAAGATACATATAAAATTAATCATGATTTTATGTCTTTTGATACATTTGATCTAATTATAATATCACATTTCTAATAAAATCACAACCCGGTAGACCCCGATAGAAAATTAATCATAATTATATTTTATACCTGTGCCAATCTGTATAAAGGTACAAATTACTACCATTAAATGATGATTAGGAGCTAAACCACCTGCTACGTCAAGAACATAAAAAACATCGAACATCGAACCTCTCTCCCCGGAAAAAATATTTCCGACTCATTTACGTGTTTTAAGCTCAAATACCTTTCATTATAAAAGGACCAAAATAAATATAACATATAAAATGTTGATGCTAGTAAAACCGTAATGAATTCTAGCAACTTATTATGTCCTCTATTTATTTATAGTAATTTGTATTAACGTGCATTAATTCTTAAATGTGTCTGGACAATCTAAATTAATCACATAGCCTTATGTGTAATAGATTTCTAGTTCAGTAAAATTAAAGCTTTATTTACTCGTTACAACAGGTTACAATATGCCTAATGTACAGATAATGATGCTGAACTATGCAAACATGGTTCAACGAAAAGTCATTCTTATTAAATAATATAAGGTAGTTTACATTTAACAGTGTATACAACACGGACCTGTCGAAAAGTTAATTCTAAGCTAACGTATTATTGCAGTTTATTTCGGATCCACGTTGTCTATATCTAGACAGCAAAACAGCAGATGTTATCTATCTCTTAGCAGTTTTTTGCAATGAGCTATATGCATCATATCTCGATCACGCCGCGGCAGCCGATGTTTGGCTCCTTTCTGTAGTCCCGGTGTTAATTTTTCGACAGGACTGTGCTGTTGATCACAAATATACATATCCCAGTTTAAACCCACAAGGTCATTGTGTTTGGGGTCGTATGATTTACGATCACTGGTTTTAATATATATATAAATTGGCATTTTTCTCTCATTCTTTTTATCATGCATGCATTGTATGCTGCCAATAACATATATTTCTATTTTTCTATAACGCCTCATGTAGTTATGGTGCACAAAAAAATAAAATGTCGATGGAATGCAAAAAATGAAATGGAATTCAATAATGGTGGTTAACATCCCAGTCAAGACTCCTTTACTTACATTGAACCGGAAGGCGATCAGTTATTGGATGCTAGATGAAATCAAGAGTAACAAAAAGAAAACCCACCAATCTTCGGTAAATGAACTGACAAACTTTCCTAACTTTGCCAACATCGATGTGGTGACATTCATTCTGTTGTGATCCGATTTAGACCATTTGACCACTGTTCTTCCATTTGTGTTTTAAAAGTGAAGATGATTTGAACAATCATTTGAATATCAATGAATGATTTAACCTAACTTTCAAGCTTTATAGTTTTTGCTTTGTTGTGGTGTTTTGCTTTGGACATGTATTGGAATGATAACTTTTGATTTTGTAAAATAAAAAAATTCAACATCACCAAATCAGAATTTAATAGAGGAAGGATTTGCAACTAAAACATGTATTTTTCAACAGGCAACGGGCAACTCAGCAAAAAACATGACAAAATGCATATAAAACAACCAAACAACAAAACACAGATAAAAAACAATCACATTAAAACCGCTAATTATAAAATTCCCGGCTTTGCATGGATATCGGGGTAAATGACAAATCGTAATCATAGTGTTATTGGGGGATTCCCAACCACCCAACTTAATTTTTTAACCAGTGGCCCATAACAATGCGATACACATACATTGGGGCATTCTCTTACGCAGACATGTATGCCTTGAATGTAGTAGAGAAAACAGAGAAATGGGCAACAAATTCAAAAATATAAACTTGTCGAACTTAAAGAAATTCCGAAATTTTATTATTTCATCATAACAGTAATGACTCAATTGATATTTATATCACAAGCAGTTGTTACCAAACCCTATATACTGCTTACTTCACGATTTTAAGGCGCTGTCCAGCTCTAACGTAGACATAGATTTATGTCATAATTTATTAGATTCATGAAAATGTTAGCCCAATTAATTACCTAATCGATTGAATTAAATTGAATAGACGATGTCAACCAGAATACATTAATATTAATACTCACCTTGTTTTAGAAATTAAAAATCCTAATTTAATTTGACTAATCCTCGATCTCTTTAAATCTGCAAGTTTTTGAAAATTTTCCCAGCAGTGTAAGATTAGACGGCAGATGCAGAATAATGATAGATCACTGTCATACAAAGTCCATCAAGCCGTAATACAAAGTCTATCACGAATTACCGATCAATATCAGTCACTAATACAAAACATATAATCATATTAGCATTGTTGTAATAACGGTAACTCTCCATATGACCATGGACATTCTAACGAATATAAGAAGTCATGTCGATATCACAGCAATTCTGCATAATTCTACTCCTCCCAAAATCTTAATTAAATTCTATAGGGAAACAACATTGACCTGTCTGCTTGACCTTTCATTATACAAAGCTTGCGTATACTACTAATAATAATCTTTATTGCAAGAAAGCTATATGTAGTTTGTAGCACAAAACAATGAAATATTTTGCAACGATAGCGGTAGAATACAATAACATAATAATAACAATAATAATAATAATAATACATGGTATTTATATAATATTAATCGACAGTTAATTGAAATTTTAATTTCCAGACACTGACTTATATTTTTAAACAGAAAGTAAACACCTATGTTATGAGCAAACAACATTGACGTGTCCGCTTGACCTTTCATTGGGAATAGTAATATAAGAGGATCCACCCAATACGTGGGTAATGTTAAAATCCGAGTATACAGGTTTACTCTATGGGAAAAGTATACAAAATAAATACCGATGCTCCCTATACATAGATGTACTTGGTCCGTGATTAATATTTAAATGAAAGGTCAAGCGGACAGGTCAAAGTTGTTTGCCCATACCTATACATAAATGCATTGGATCATAACCATAATAAGTATATAAATTCAGGGTCAAACCGACAGGTCAATGTTGCTTGCCTATACCAGAACCCCAAGGAAAGATATCCAATATAAAAAGTAAGCGGATATTATGTTAACAGTTACTTATTTACTTTTTCGGCTCTACGGTACAGACCTGTCGGATGTTGAGCCCTAAGCTAACCAATTAGTTCCATATAGCTAGCTCATCTCAGTTCCTCGTTAGCTGCATCTCGGCAGCTGCTATCTATCTTATGGTATCTTTTCGTACACTATATACCTGTCGAGTTCCCAGTCCCTCGTTAGTTGTATCTCAGCAACTGCTATCTATCTTATGGTATCTTTTCGTACACTATATACCTGTCGAGTTCCCAGTCCTTCGTTAGTTGTATCTCAGCAGCTGCTATCTATCTTATGGTATCTTTTCGTACACTATATACCTGTCGAGTTCTCAGTCCCTCGTTAGTTGTATCTCGGCAGCTGCTATCTATCTTATGGTATCTTTTCGTCCACTATATACCTGTCGAGTTCCCAGTCCTTCGTTAGTTGTATCTCAGCAGCTGCTATCTATCTTATGGTATCTTTTCGTCCACTATATACCTGTCGAGTTCTCAGTCCCTCGTTAGTTGTATCTCGGCAGCTGCTATCTATCTTATGGTATCTTTTCGTCCACTATATACCTGTCGAGTTCCCAGTCCTTCGTTAGTTGTATCTCAGCAGCTGCTATCTATCTTATGGTATCTTTTCGTACACTATATAACTGTCGAGTTCTCAGTCCCTTGTTAGTTGTATCTCGGCAGCTGCTATCTATCTTATGGTATCTTTTCGTCCACTATATACCTGTCGAGTTCTCAGTCCCTCGTTAGTTGTATCTCGGCAGCTGCTATCTATCTTATGGTATCTTTTCGTCCACTATATACCTGTCGAGTTCCCAGTCCTTCGTTAGCTGTATCTCGGCAGGTGCTATCTATCTTATGGTATCTTTTCGTCCACTATATACCTGTCGAGTTCTCAGTCCCTCGTTAGTTGTATCTCGGCAGCTGCTATCTATCTTATGGTATCTTTTCGTCCACTATATACCTGTCGAGTTCTCAGTCCCTCGTTAGTTGTATCTCAGCAGCTGCTATCTATCTTATGGTATCTTTTCGTCCACTATATACCTGTCGAGTTCCCAGTCCTTCGTTAGCTGTATCTCGGCAGCTGCTATCTATCTTATGGTATCTTTTCGTCCACTATATACCTGTCGAGTTCTCAGTCCCTCGTTAGTTGTATCTCGGCAGCTGCTATCTATCTTATGGTATCTTTTCGTCCACTATATACCTGTCGAGTTCTCAGTCCCTCGTTAGTTGTATCTCAGCAGCTGCTATCTATCTTATGGTATCTTTTCGTCCACTATATACCTGTCGAGTTCCCAGTCCTTCGTTAGCTGTATCTCGGCAGGTGCTATCTATCTTATGGTATCTTTTCGTCCACTATATACCTGTCGAGTTCCCAGTCCTTCGTTAGTTGTATCTCAGCAGCTGCTATCTATCTTATGGTATCTTTTTCGTCCACTATATACCTGTCGAGTTCCCAGTCCTTCGTTAGCTGTATCTCGGCAGGTGCTATCTATCTTATGGTATCTTTTCGTCCACTATATACCTGTCGAGTTCTCAGTCCCTCGTTAGTTGTATCTCAGCAGCTGCTATCTATCTTATGGTATCTTTTCGTCCACTATATACCTGTCGAGTTCCCAGTCCTTCGTTAGCTGTATCTCGGCAGGTGCTATCTATCTTATGGTATCTTTTCGTCCACTATATACCTGTCGAGTTCCCAGTCCTTCGTTAGCTGTATCTCGGCAACTGCTATCTTTTCGTCGACTATATACCTGTCGATTTTCGGTCACTCGGTAGCCGAATATCGACCTCTTTTCGTCAGCCAAGTGTTTAACTTTCGGCGACAGGTCTTCACTGAATGTCCTCTTATAAAATGTTTATTACATCGATTACTGAAATTTGATTTCTTTTTTATTAATACGTATCTATCAGTTTCATTTCTATTAAAACACTTTGATGTTGGAGAGATTTCTAATTAAATAATCATACATGTAATTGAAATCAGACCTTTACATCAATAATGTACCGTATTTTATTACATCAGTCAGTTAGCTTAATCAAAGATAACATTGGCGTGAAGAAAATGATTAATGATTAATAATTTTATCTATAGATTTTAAATCTGAAAAATGTGATTGATTAAAACTCCAAAACAGAAAAAGTACATTGTATATAAAAACACAGAGAAATGGATAAGGTGATAAAATAAAAACAAACATACTAAACTCTGATCAGAAATAATTAATCTGTGTTTTTTTTATAAACAAACATACTAAACTCTGATCAGAAATGATTAATCTGCGGTTTTTTAAAAAACAAACACACTAAACTCTGATCAGAAATAATAAATATGTGTTTCTTTAAAACCAAACACACTAAACTCTAGTGAGAAATAATAAATATGTGTTTGTTTTCAAAAACAAACTTACTAAATTCCGATCAGAAAAAAATAAAGCTGGGGTTTATCAAAGTAAAAAGGCATAATTTATTTTAATTGCTCTAAGACTGCATAATGATATTTCACAAACTTGGCTCTAACTTACCATCATCATTTGTTTAGTTTAAATTTAATAAAACTGGTGCTTTACTAATAAAAATTCTGAAAAAAGATCCTTATGAAAAAATTACAAGTACAAAATATGCAAATGAGTTTCCTTTTATAGGCATTTGACCTCTATCTTTTGAATTTCCATGTCCAAATGACAATCCCAAGCAATGTTTAAACTTTGAAAAAGACACATTAGGTCAAACACGTAAACTTCCACCAGGAAAGTGAATACGGATTGGTGTGCTACACCTTAATTATCATTATTCTATTATATATCGTGGCGGTATGAGAATGTCAAAGTAACAGGAAAAGAATTTACCTTCGGCAAGCGACCTGAAAAAACCTTTATGCACTAGGATATGTACTGAGTAGGCGTTGGGATTGGACTTTGATCCGTAACCATGTGCTTTAGACCATTTGACCAACGGGAACCTCCTAAAGAGCTTGGTAATGTTTAATTTCCTAAATCTGTTTTTTTTTTTTTTTTTTTTTTTTTTTTTTGTCTCGTAAATTCAAACATTTAATTATAAATCTTGTATATAAATAATGAAAATGACAGAGATGTGTTTGACAAACGCCGATCAAGTCCACAATCGACACATTCTAATCCATGTCCAAACCTCAATTCAGAAGCAAAGTAAAACCTTTGAAACTGGCAAGTTAGGTTAGTGCCATATAGCTAGCTCATCTCAGTCCCTCGTTAGCTGTATCTCTGCAGCTGCTATCTATCTTTCAATATATTTTCGTCGACTAAATGCCTGTCGAGTTCTCGGTCACTCGGTACCCGAATATCGTCCTCTTTTTGTCAGCCAAGTGTTTAACTTTCGACGACAGGTCTTCACTGAATGTCCTCTTATGAAGTGTTTAATACATCGATTACTGAAATTTGATTTCTTCTTTTTTATAAATACATATCCATCACACCTTTCACATTTCTATTAAAAGGACCTTGATGTTGGAGAGATTTCTAATTAAATAACTATAATTAAAATCAGACCTTTACATCAATAGTGTACCGAATCTTATTACATCAGTCAGGTCTATCGACACCGTTAGCTAAATCAAAGATAACATTGGCGTGAAGTAAATGATTAATCGGACCGTTCTAGAAAATCATTTTTATCTATAGATTTAAAATCTGAAAAATGTGATTGATTAAATCTCCAAAACAGAAAAAGTACATTGTATATAAAAACAGACGAAATGGATAAGGTGATAAAATAAAAACAAACAAACTAAACTCTGATCAGAAATAATTAATTTGTGTTTTTTCATAAACAAACATACTAAACTCTGATCAGAAATAATTAATCTGTTGTTTGTTTCAAAAACAAACATACTAAACTTTGATCAGAAATAATTAATCTGTGTTGTTTTCAAAAACAAACACACTAAACTCTGATCAGAAATAATAAATATGTGTTTCTTTAAAACCAAACACACTAAACTCTAGTCAGAAATAATAAATATGTGTTTGTTTTCAAAAACAAACATACTAAACTCTGATCAGAAAAAATAAAGCTGTGTTTTATCAAAGTAAAAAGGCATAATTTATTTTAATTGCTCTAAGACTGCATAATGGTATTTAACAAACTTAGCTCAAACTTACCATCATCATTTGTTTAGTTTAAATTTAATAAAACTGATGCTTTACTAAGAAAAATTCTGAAAAAGATCCTCATGAAAAAATTACAAGTACAAATTATGCAAATGAGTTTCGTTATATGGGCATTTGATTTCTTTCTTTTAAGTTTCCATGTCCATTTCACAATCCCAAGCAATGTAAAAACTTTGAAACTGACACATAGCGTCAAACACGTAAACTTCCACCAGGAAAGTGAATACGGATTGGTGTGCTACACCCTAATCATCATTATTTTAATATCTTTCGGGGTGGGATGAGAATGTCAAAGTAACGGGAAAAACAAACCAATTTACCTTCGGCAAGCGACCTGAAAAAACCTTTATGTACTAGGATCTGTACTGAGTAGGCGTTGGGATTGGACTTTGATCTGTAAACATGTGCTTTAGACCATTCGATCAACGGGAACCTCCTAAAGAGCTTGGTAATGTTTAATTTCCTTAATCTGTTTTTTTTTTGTCTCGTAAATTCAAACATTTAATGATAAATCTTGTATATAAATAATGAAAATGACAGAGATGTGTTTGACAAACGCCGATCAAGTCCACAATCGACATAATAAAAAACCAACATTCTAATCCACGTCCAAACCTCAATCCAGAAGCAAAGTAAAACCTTTGAAACTAACAAGTTAGGTTAAACACGTGAACTTACACCAGGGAAGTGAGGTCAGATTCTCCGAAAATGGAAGCACTTCCTGTTTAGCCACCTACATCCGCCATGTGTGTAATCAAAATTGGGTGAAAGAACACGGAACTATGAGACGTAAAATATATTCAAGGCAATCCTTGACACAGGGATATCAAAATTATCAACAATACTGTGAAGACGGTCATAAAACGTTTTGAGGCCCTGATAAACCAAGGCTTGCAATATTCCTGAGTCAACAATTTATTTATAAGGAGCTTGCTTCGTTGTTTAAAATTCCCATAGTGAGAACAAGCTCTACCATAGCGTATTAATTGGGAAACACATGCTTCATAAGCAGCTATATTACTGCATAGAAAAGAAAAGTTGAGAAAGAAAAATTGAAGTCATCACGTTTGTCGTACAGTTTCAAATTAAGCCTTTCGTGGACATCATAATTGTGTCAAAATCATTTCCTTCTTACAATATTTTATTTGTGAAAACTCTGATTTCTTTTCTTGTTAATTTAAAATATTTCAGGTCATTATGGATAATACTTTCATAGAAAATACAATGAACTGATATTTTGCAAACACTTGTGCCTAGCTAGGTAACAGGAACCCACTATGATCTTTAATAAGTTTGTAACCCCGTCTATTCTCCTTATGGATGATTTTGGCATTACTTGTTCCGAATGCGGATCTCGCAAATATAACGAAATCCGAAACATGTATTCTCTTTATAACAACCAAATAAAAAACCCATACTTATCCATGTCCGAACCACAATCCAGAAGCAAAGTAAAAAATTTGGAACTGACAAGTCAGGTAAGACACGTGAACTTTCACCAGGAAGGTGAGACCGGGTGCTCCGGAAGGGTAAACACCATCTGTTGAGCTAGTTACACCTGCCACGTGTGTAAAAGCTTTAAAACTGACAAGTTACGTATAAAGACCATTGTTATTGATGCCAAGAGAACTGAATTGTTTTCCTGTTTTTTATAATATAAAAGTGCATTCCGGTTATTTTCGTAGTTTTTTGCCTTGTCATGTCACGTTTTGCTACACGTTTTGTGTGGGTTACGTACCTGTTAGACATGACTTACTTACAGAGTCACGATTAATGTATGTATGCGATTATATAGTTGATATTTGGAATAACGATGATGTTTCAACTTCTTAAGTAAGAAGCGCCATTGTCACAAACTTAACTGCGTTTTCCAATAACACGTGGCGGGTGTAGCTAGCTAAACAGGACAGGAAGTGCTTACCCTTCCGGAGCACCCGGCCTCACGTCCCTGGTGAAAGTTCACGTGTCTAACCTGACTTGTCTGTTCCAAAGTTTTTACCTTGCCTCTGGATTGTGAATCGGACACATATAAATGTTTTTGGTTTTGATTAAATCATGCAGATGTTGACAATATTCTATAGTACTGCAGCTAAAAGGTTTCAACAAAGGTTTGAACAAAGATTTGATAAGCTTAGTGTGATCCCCAGAATGACACTCTCAATTTATCAATACAATGTATCTAAAAAAAATGAACAAAATTTTAAGTTAAGGACAATCTTAGTTTAGTAATGATTGTGAAAATTGAGCTACGTCAAGTGTAAGTTGTGAAATATTACTAAACATGTTTTAATGTTTCAGCACTAGACGACCGTTTGGAAATAAAATTACTCGGTAGTGCTTGGACCAAAATTGTGAAAATCCAAATATTGTTTTACAAAAATAGAAGGATCAGAACTTATGTTTCAGTTGTATGTATCACGACATTTGACAACATTTGTCATTAAAGTGTCTAGATTTTCATACATGTATATAGTCAATAGTCTTTATAACATATTATGTCTCCATCTTATGTTCTGTGTTGTCAAATTTTGTATTGTTGTTTCGTCTCTTGATTATTTTTGCGATCGCTGCAATGATTGTTTATAATTCAATATTTTGAATGCAATGGGTTAAAACTAGAGATGACGAGTTTTATTTAAAACAATTAGGCACTTGAAAAATTTAAGATCCTGTTTCTTATAGTCGCTCCTTTGTATCTACATTGTATATATTTTACTGCGTTATATTTTTAAAATCTAAAATCATGTTTTTGCTTCATTTTGTAAGTGAAATTCCCTTTTTTATAATAAAAAATAAAAAACAAACATTACCACCTTGCTTCGTTGTGGGAACAAGCTCTACAATGGCGTAATAATTGGGGACAAATACGCCATAAGATCTTAAACAGGCGAAGTAGTTTTATTGCTGTATAGATAAGGAAAGTTGCTAGTGAAAAATTGATGTCGTCACGTTTGCCATACAACTTCAAATGTAATTCTTCGTTGTCGTCATAATTTAGGTATAAGTCTCAATATGAAGCAGAACTTGAATAATCAGTTGTATCTTTTATTTCAAGCTCACTTGGATAGATAGCACTTACATAGTCTCCAAAGTTAGGATTGTTAAGGGACAGAACGTCAGGTTATGTGTAAATTCTGCTTTAAAAACAAACAAAAAGTTTGAATACTGGCAGGTTAAGTTTTATACGTGCTTGGGAAGTGAGAACATGTGTTCCGGAAGGGTAAGCATGTCCTGTTTGAGGATACAAACACTACATATTCAGTGATTTAATTCATATCATTGGTAATATTTTGTCGGATATAATTTTAAAGCAACTCTTTTAAAACTTATTGTGATCTCGTATCGCTGATCAATTCGCGTGTTAGACTTAATTTGCCAGTTTTCAAAGTTTTAAACGGCCGTCTAGTGCTGTAAAATTAACACTGGTTTACTCAAAGTGCAGTATTTGTGATAAAGGAAGATAATAATATAAACAATTTTATATTTCTTTGTGGATAATTATAGGTATAGATAAATAACATACTAAAACATAGCCGTCAATATCGAAATTACAATCCCTAAAAGAAAAAAATTTGAAACTGGCAAAATTAAGCTAAGCACTTCAATTGAAAAAGTGATACCGGGTGCTTCGATGCCCAATCCTTAAATACACCAACCTATAGCTAATAAATTGCAGGCTAAATACACACAATAAGGACCAGTACTATTGACATGTCTGTCTAGTGCAACATTGAACGCAAGTCGGATGGTTGGATATATTAGTTCAATTAACTCCAATGACAGTCCGGAGTCAGTAATGCAATAATCAGTGGTCTCCATACGTTTTTGCCTTTTTCGCCTTGTATTGTTTGGTTTGCGTTGGTCGTTGTCACGTACATGTACATGGCTTTAGCAAGAATTTTTTCCATTTTAATAGACACATCTTTGTTTCTTAGCCCATTATATTAGTGCGTATTTGTGATGTTTATGATATTGGGTGAATAAAACCACTCTTTTCGCTCTCTTGTTTTATTTATGATAATGATAAAGGATCAACAACAGTTGTAAGAAAAATAAAATGTGTTTAATACTTTTGACATATTTATTGCAAAGAGTGTAAAAAATCAGGTTAGTGAAATAATTGACAGATTGTATATTTAACAATACATTTTTTAAAGCATTTGAAATACAAAAAACAAAAAAAATCCAATATATATATACCGCCATAGAGGATAAGGTGCTGGGATAATAATGCCCAAAGAAAGATAACTCGCAGATAGAAACAATTAAAAATTGGTAAAAGTTTAGGTGTTTCATCCAAAATAAAGCATCCCTATTGGTTATAATAAACTAACCTTATGTGCATACGTAATGTGGAATAGCAGAGATGAAAGTAAGTCAAGACGTGCAAGTATAGAAAGGCGTAACACAATAACGTCTTACTAACGCTCACAATTACTTAATATCAAAAGACATGAACAAGAATACTACAGAATCATATTGTGTCATGATGACTACTTTAAACTACATATTAATTACATATTAAAACATCCCGGCACAATACACAATACTTAAACAATAATTTGTAGACTACAAAGACATTAAGTTTCTCCTAAAGCTTTGATTTTGCTATCAAATTATGAAATACCCCCTACTCATTCGACGCTAGATCAAATATCACCATTGATTACGTCATTAGACGAGCTGCGTTAAACCCGTGACGTCATTTCACTCGGTTTGTAACCATAGTGATCTCATTAGTGTTATGTCGAGACTTATAAACTAAGTAAGCACGCTTCATCATGCTAAATGACAGAATGTATTCTTATATCACAGCTGATTTCATCATATATATAAAATAAGAATATATATAATATATAATTTCTTTAAAAAAATAATTGAATATCAAAACAAAAAGAAAAATTAAAAATAAAAATCACTACAAATATTCTCGTCTCCATTTTAACAGAACACTGTGCTCATAATATCAATCCATTATTGTAAATAGTTACACAAGCATGTAATTTGCTTTATGCTGATAAAGTTATTATATTATTGTTATTAAATATAAAAAAATAAACATGAATTGCGACAATTCTCAAATAAACATCATTGCTAAAGAGGAAGAATCTAACAATTACCATAATATAACCATGCATATCATTGATTGTAAAGATATAAGAATCATATTCAATTGTGGTATAAAGATAAATCCATTGTCGAAAAAATTTATTACAATATTAATGTCGCTAGTCATGCTCGTATATTGAAAAAGGCATGATACAAAAAAATTTAATTTATTGTACCCGACTGTTACAAACAGGACTGTTGTATCTTTTACATCTGGACACTACTTGAAAACATTTGGAGAGGTTGAAAAACTGTATTTGTACTTGGAACTGATTTATAATGCTTTTTATTCACAATTTTTGCATTAAAATAAAACTTTGGGAGTAACTTAGAATTACCACCGTTTGAAATTTTAATTGATACGTTTGACACTTCAGCAGATATTAGTTCCCTGATAGTCCACTTGATAGTCCATAAAGATTTGTCCTTATAGTATAGAACATCCCCAGCAGCACTGTTGTGGATAATCTGGAGCATGTACATGTCTGTCTAGTCCGTAAATCCAGTACCTAGTGTTAACTTCTTGCCATGTATAGTGGGTCTCTGTGACCGGTACTGCTCGTAATTGTTGTCTCTGTAATGACAGAAAAGATGTGTATGATTACAAGTATACATGTTTTAATTTTGCAACACTTGACGACCGTTAGTCCGTCACCTGAAGTGTTTGGACCACCAGAGTTGCGTTGAGTTCAGTAATGGTGTTTAATGACTTGGACATACAGATTTATGGAATTCCAAATATTTGTAAAATGTTGAATTGAGAACATAGAAGGATTAAATTTTCTTTTTAATAATATGTATATCACAAAATAAGATGTATATCCTCCAAAACATAAAATTTTTCATTGGGGCCTTAATATGGTGCAGTCAAAAAGTGGAAGAGTGTTAAAAAGTGTTTTGAGATGAGAGTGAAGAATCTTTAGCGCTATTGATTGAATCAAAAACATACATATCAATCTATGTCCAAATCACAATCTCGAAGCAACGTTAAAAGTTTGAAACTGGTAAATTAAGGTAAACATGTCAACCTCCACCACGGAAGAGAAGCCAAGTGTTCCGGAAGACAAGTGACTTGCTGATTAATTTTTAGACTAAATAGGATATTCATTAATTCTTATCAGTGAACTTGCATCTATTTTTTCCAGATATTTGTAAATTTTAACAGAGAGAGAGAGAGAGAGAGAGAGAGAGAGAGAGTGGGTTCCTAGAGCCATCAGGGTGATCCTTTGCATTATGTTGCGATAATGCATATGTGCAAACATACCTGCATTAATTGTCTAGAGTTCCTAAAGGCAGATTTATGTTTCTCAACCAATCGAACTGAATTAGCATTTATTTCTCCCACCGGATACGCGGTTATTGGCCAAACCTACAAAACAATTAAATGCTCCAATTCAAAAAAGATTTTAAACATGGAAAACGATCACAAGACAAATATTACTTTATCTGCTCTCTGAAGTATATAATTTTGTTCTTGTGAGAAATTAAATGGAGAATTTCATACAAAATTTTGTATCCTGAAGCAACTACAATCTAATTCAATATGCCTTCTTTTTGTCTATTAGATACGCTTTGAATTTAATTAGCAGGTTTCAAAAACGATGATATAATGTTTTTATTTTGTAATTTAATATGTTGCTATGGTCACGTTTTCTTTGTAAGCTCATATGTATCATATTCCAATACAGCTTGTATATAGTAAGTACGATAAACTGTTGAATGACAACGACATACTAATGCCAATACAAAGGAACAGATTGTTTTACATGCCGTTATTTGTAATTTCAAGTTACCTGTCATAACATTCGTAATAATATTTAGGTACATTTATTTCATTTGTGTTAAATCTAGGTAAAAATGTCAACTTACGTGTGGTAACATTTGTATTAATACATAGGTACACATAACAATTTACCTGTGGTAACTTTCGTATTAAATCTAGGTAGAAATTTCAATTTACCTGTGGTAACATTTGTTAAATCAATGTAGAAATTTCAATTTACCTGTGGTAACATTTGTGTTAAATCTGGGTAGAAATTTCAATTTACCTGTGGTAACATTTGCGTTAAATCTGGGTAGACATGTCAATTTACCTGTGGTAACATTTGTGTTAAATTTAGGTAGAAATTTCAATTTACCTGTGGTAACATTTGTTAAATCAATGTAGAAATTTCAATTTACCTGTGGTAACATTTGTGTTAAATCTGGGTAGAAATTTCAATTTATCTGTGGTAACATTTGTGTTAAATCTGGGTAGAAATTTCAATTTACCTGTGGTAACATTTGTGTTAAATCTGGGTAGAAATTTCAATTTACCTGTGGTAACATTTGTTAAATCAATGTAGAAATTTCAATTTATCTGTGGTAACATTTATGTTAAATCTGGGTAGAAATTTCAATTTACCTGTGGTAACATTTGTTCAAATATCATTTCTCCTTTCACTGTTCGTATTAATTCATCCGGCATGTCAGTTCTCTCTATAATATGGTCTTCATTATGGTTAACACTAGAATTAATAACAAAATCAATCAGTACAGCCATAGTTAAAGTGGACAATGCTCGAACACCACTGTGATTGTTCACCAGAAATGGTTGTCCTAATCAAAAACAAACATACTTATCCATATCCGAATCAAAATTCAGAAACAAATTAAAAACTTTGAAACTGTCAAGTTAGGTTTACACGTGAACATTCATCAGGGACGTTAGTCCTGGTGCTCCGGAAAGGTAAACATATCCGTTACAGCTAGCTATACCCCACACGTGTAATCAAAATTGTGTGAAAGGAACATGAAACTATGAGACGTCAAACATATCCAGGGCAATCCTGGACACAGAGATATCAAACTTATCAACAATTCTGTGATGACGGCCATAAAACTTTCTAAGGGCCTTGATATGACACATTGAACACGTATATTCTACATACATGCAATGGGACTACATGTATGATCACCAATGTTATTGTTGGCCATACTTATTATGGCGATAAAGACAGCCAGTCGTGCAAGACCTTAAAGACTAGTGAGATTGAGCCAAAGAAAGACTATGTAAAATGTTATCGATGTATAACTTCATGTATGATATTTAATTTTAAACTCCTCACAACAAAGAAATTCAATGGAGGTTATAATCAAAAGTGGAGCTTTACGTTTATTAATAACACCGGGATAAGAATCGAAATTAGTTGAGTAATGGTGTTTACCGTTCCAGTCAAGAATATTTCACTTATATCGATACGTCGCCAGCTATAGGCAAAGGTGCAGAAATTTTGTCTGTGCGTTGCGCCGCTGTCATTATACAGCAAGGTTCTTTATCGTGCCAAGCCCACCGTGACACGGGACCTTGTTTATTTTAAGTTCCCATTCGAAAGAATCGTAATTTTAATTTCGTAGTGCCGAGTGCTTTGCGAAAGAACAGTCACTATCCACTTTCAAGTCTTGGGTCAGACCCGGCGGGGGTTTGAACCCACGACTCCCTACTTACAGAGCGAGCACTCTGCCAAATGAGCTACCGCGGTGGTCCGAATCGAAATGGAGGAAGGTTTTAACTTAAATCTCATATCTACTTACTAAGTAACTTTGAGCTGTATATATGTTTTGAGATTACGATATCCATCACATTCATCACAAGTAATACGTCCATCTCCACCACATGTATGACATCTAAAATTAACAAATAATATCAATATCAAATATCGACTACTTCAAATCACAGTTTATAAAAAATTATGTTCTTATATATTTTACCTGGCGAAAAAGAGAACAAACTTAAATTGGCATGGAAAATTAATAGAAATGGCCAGAACTATACTCTCCGAAATTACTTGAACAATGTTCTTTGGATAAATAACTGGAAACACCCAGATAAAGTTTCTTTGAAGTTCTTGACAATAGCCAATGCAGTATATATGTACTTGGATTACAGTTAGAGCAATGTATTTCGGAATTACCAGAGATTACCAGAGTAGTTTACTCGGAATATCCAGAAAACTCTTGAAAACGACCCAACAAACCGCATTATATGAAATGAATCGCTAAATACCCGGATGAACACATATCGAAAATTGAATTGAATGACAAACAATCTATTGATGGATTTAAGACTATGATCTAGTTTAGATATAGGTACTATGTTTGCATAAATAAACCCAGGACTTTAGTTTGTGCGATTGATTGGAGCGAGAAAGAGTTTGTTATGATGTGAATAAGCATCAAATAAATTGGTGTTATCAAGTTTATTTTCTATCCGACTACAATAATTGTATAAGTGAAATTACAGGTAAGACAAAAATCGCATATACCTGCTTCTCCTGCTTATTTTGTATATGTTTCACAGTTTGGTATGATGGAGCTTGTTTCCACTATGGAAACTTTATACAACGAAGCAAACCTCATGGAATAATTTGATTAATCAAGTATTGCAAGTCTAGGCTTATCAAGGCCATAAAACAATTTAATTGCCGCCTTTACACTATTGTCGATACATATTCTGTCTCCATAACCAAAATTACCTAAGATATATCTGACATCCTATTGTTCACACTGCCTTTTATTGTTGAAATGTCACGTGTTTATCCTAATTTGTCAGTTTTTAAAATTTTTACTTTGTTTTTGAATTGTGATGTAGACGTGGCTTGTAATGTTTGTTTTTATTATAATTGACAGAATTAACAACATGTATATAAAGATGTCATTAATAGAAAAGGAATTCCATCATTACCTTTCCTGACCAGATCCGTAACAATTATGACATCCTACTTCATGCGGACCTTCTGGGGTATGTTCCATGGTTCGTCCACTTCCGTCACAACGACCACAGCGTACATGACCCCATGCATGGCATCTCCAACATGGATGGAAACCACGGGCATCACAAGCGTGGCAGGGCTACAAGTATTACAAGTATTAAAATATATACATATGTATTTGTATTTTGAATTGTACAAAAATGATGTGTTTATTTTTAAACTTAAGTCAGTTTCGAATTATAATTTTATATCATTTTAGTTTAAACAATATTTATTCATCGTAAAATACAAAAATACAACACAAGTCAACTTTAAACTGGATTCAGGAACAAGCGCTAGCTTATTTAAACCGGTCTCCAGAACAACTGTACAACATAATGTATACCAACCCTTATTGTCAACTGCCAACCCCAAAACAATTCAATAAGACACTACCTCGCGATTTGCACTTTGGATTTACAGTGAGACAATAAAGGTTGTTCTACAGTAATTCAGAACATAATGGCCGTAACTAAGAAAAATATATCATTTATTACTTACTGTATCCTTAAATATCCTTAACAATTACTTTAATTTAATTTGACGTATCTTATACACATCTTATACACAGAGACTTAAGAATTAGCATGTATTGTGATATTAAAAATACAAAGATTTTTAAATTTAGTAGCCAGAGCAGCAACATAGCACAAAATCATTTTACAAACAATACACCATCTACTACGTAATGTACATAGTTAACAAAATGAAACCACTGATGGTTAAAATAGAAATCGTCTTTAAGGATTTCCTGTCATTATCATTGAACTCAAAACTAAACTTTGGCAAAGTGTATTTTCAACAGACGTACATGATATAATACTAGACAAAACTAAATGGACAGTCTGGATAGACACATAGTAACTGTGGAACCACTAGGGGCAAAACATACTTACCCTGACGGTGGCAGTATGTGGAACCTCCATTTTCTTTGTCTGGTTTTGGAACATCTGATCAGGTTGACATGGAATGGCCCAAGGAGGGGGAGGTGGTCCATTCTCTGGTCCATCTACTGGTCCACCTCTATATGGCACACTCATAAAACCGGTATCACGGGATTCGCAGTATGTTTCAAGTGTGTACTGAAATGAATATATGTTAATATAACAAGATCAGTTTTCATATGATTTACTACATTACAGGTAAAAATTCTTATGATTTTTACTTAAAGGAACTTGAAAATAACTATTAAAACATAAGTTTATATCTACTATATAATTGTTATTACATAAGCGCAATTATATCGCAGTGGACACGTGCTTCTTTATACGTCCTGCCCATTGATTTTTATATAAAACCAGGGAAGTGATGAATTTAAACGACCGTTTGAAGTGGTTTGGAGTAATGAAGCAGCCCCAGTAGATTCTTTTAATGATATGGAGGTGATGGTTTCTCTTATGTTGGGAGAAACGGGAATTCCAGACAATTCCGCCGACTCTTGGCAAACGAAGTAAAAATACTTATCTGTTTATAAGATCTGTCTCAAGCAGATTTAAACTTAAACGATGAGCGGCACTGTCGTCCTTAAGCAAGCGCTTAAGACAATCGACCACCGAGGTCCCACGGTTATAGATTAACTGATTAATTATTAAGATAATTGTCTTGAGGGTTAAAATAGACATGTGGATCTAAAATCCTTTGTAAGTATACTAACATGTAAGGCTGTCATTCCAAAGTGTTTAGTTATCTGCATTTCCTGAGCTGGTTTTGAGCCGTAACAACAGTTCTGGTTAACAAACTCTATCATTGCTTGTCTACATGCCGCTTCGTCTAGATTTGCAATGCTGAAATAATACATTGACATATCTGAATATTAGATTATGCATTTTGAATTAGTATATATGTCATTGAAGCTGACTTGTGTTCCCCAAATAGGCTTTACCATTTGGTCATGACTCATGTTGGTTTACATGTGTGTCAGGTTTTATTAAAATTAATCCATAGATATTGAAGGCACGATATTATAATTAGGACGGGTGGTCAGACAGACGGAAAGGGTGATTTCTATATACCCTAAAAACTTTGTTTGTGAAGGGGGAATATAATTATTCCAAAATAAAAATATAACATGGTCAAAATGGAAATGGAATTTCATTATATACAACATTTAAAACAGTACAAGAGCTAATTGTACATAAATACTTACTCCGTAAATTCTTGTGGCGGTGGATTCCCCTGTGGAGGTGGTGGTGGCGGTGGTGGCAATGGCGCCACTGAAAGAAATAGTTAACATCACTGAAGTTATTTCATGGTGTAGTACATAGCATATATTAAAATATGACAAAAAATATGTTGTTTGTTTTGGACAAAACCAATATCTCGACATATTTTAGCGACCATATGGTATCCTTATCCGAACTTCAAACTCTCTCAGTTCAGTATTAAACTTTCGACAAGTCTCTACTCTGCATGTTTGACAAAATATAACCAAGAATGAACGAAACGAGACTTTTTAAACTTTGGCCGTGTACGGAGTTAAATAATAAAATGGTATTCGGTGGTGGTTAAAGTGTTATTGGAGGACCCTAAATAACCACTTAGTTTACATCTATTGGTTTACAACCACACACATTTCTACGTAGACAGTTCTGGGATGATGGAGGGAGCCGCCGGAGAAAACGCGCGACGTTCTTCGAGTGAACTGACAGTGACAGACTTTGGCACAATAGAAATCAGCAATAGTGAGATTCGAACCAAATTACGAGTCTAAAATCAAAGTCAAAGATTTCAAAGCTTTCAACTTAAAAAATGAAAAAAAATATTAAAACTACTTACTCTGACCAAATGCCCCCTGCGCTGCTGCTTCATAACCAGCAAATTGTGGCATTCCTTGCATCGGAGGTGGTCCTCTTACAGGTGGCCCCATTGAAGCATTGGCGATAGGTGGACCGGCCCCTTGTCGTAGATCTTGGGGAGGTGGGCCGCCCATTCCTGGCTGCCACCCTATCAAATGAAATTAATATAAAAAAATAAAATTATATACAGATTGTTAAGTATTTCAGATTTTGTAGAAAGAGTAACTTGACAGATACGTTGTTTCTGGGCATAGGATTTAATAATATCCAAATAGTGGACAATAATTATTCTGAGGCGAATTATATCTACATCAATCTTCAAATGGCGAGGTTTTAAAAATTAATTGAATTACTAGATCCAAAACTATTGGAAACAAAACTGAATTTGATTGAAGACATACACCAGTATATTAAATCATTGTAAGGCTTTTAAAATATCATGGGGGAAATAACTTGAAAAAAATCTTGAAAGGTTTTAGAAAGATTTATAAACTGATCCAATACTGCTTGTGTGAATCTTTATATACATATAGTAAAACCTCCATTGATTGCTACAATTTGACATTATAAATAATAAGTCGAGTAATGGTGTTTTACGCCCAAGTCAATATATATTTCACTTAAATCGAAACAGCCATATCTTGGATGGTTGAAGAAACCGGACTGTACGGATGAAAAACAACCATGGACCTTAGGCATGAGAACTAAAATCGATCTCACACTATAAACTGCCCCTAGTGAGGTTCGAACCAAGGTGGTGATCCTTAAGCCAGCGCTTTTACCCACGCAGCCACAGAAGTACTTATTATAAAGAAATTGGTCGATAAACCAAGTGAGGCTTATAGAGAGGTACATAAAAGTTGTAGATTCTTGAACTTCACATTTACTGTAGAGATAAGTAAGATTGCCAAATGTTCCGGCGGGATGGGGTGATTATAACAGAGTTTATGTACTTACTTTGTGGTGGTTCACCATAAGCCCCTGTAAATATAAAAATACGTAGATTTAATAGGTGTTATGTGGTAAATTTTAAATATAGTATATTCTAGTTATTTTAAAGGCAACACAATCATGATACAATTCCAATTTGTTTACGAGTTCTATATATAATTTGAATACCAAATATTCGATCTAGGTGAGTAGGGTAGGAATTGGACATAGAGAGTAGTAAACAGTGGTAAAGTACTATCTTAATATAATAATGTGTACAGTAAAAAAATTTTCGGATTTATCCTGATTCGTTACAGTATGAACTACATGTATGTGGTGGCTGATGTATCATGTAGCGAGGCTACACGTTTTGTGGTGACTTGTTTCTGATGTACAATATAGTGATCATACACACCTTTTAATGATAACAATGTGGTTGTGAATAGATTAATCTTATACAAGTCAGAGCTATTCTCCGTGTTTTATTGGAAATGTTCATCAAGTAAGTCACCATGAAATCTTCAATGAAGACGCTTGTGCATTTTGTAGTTAGTGACAAGAAATCTTATCTTTCAGTTTTTTCCACACTGTATACGTGCTTGTATATTTGCATACAATTTTATTCTAAAAAATTCCGTTGAGGATTTGAATGCTGAATAGCACGTGTAATGCTTTAAGACATCGAGACATTGTCACGCTGCTCTGCTTATTATTCAATGAAGCTGTGATTTAGTCTTTTCCCTATCTACTTGATATAATATTTACACCAATAAATTTGTATCATGCATGCATTAATTATACTATAAAATCCCTGAGTTTAACTTAATTTGCCAGCTTACAAAGTTTTTACTTTTAGTATTATTTGGGATTTTGATTTGGCCATGGACCGGTATGTTTGTTTGTGATATAAAAGTGGCCTTCTTAAATTTTCTGATTAATATTGACAGAGTTTTGTAACACGTACATTTAAACAACACACACCCACACACATATATTGACTTTTTGTAATTAGTTTGTTTTAATTAAATAGTGTTATGTTGCGCAATTATCTATTGTTGTACAGCCAAACCTGTCTATAAAAGCCATATATTGGAAGGTGGTTCCTAAATACAGGTACACATTACACAAATAAAAAGCAATTGGGATAAAATATAACCAGGTGACCCGTATATTGAGATATCTATTAAAATTAAAACTATAAATTCCCAAAAGAACCAAAAAATTGCCTTTATGGGCAGGTGGTCCTTATATACTGGTACATATAATACAATTAAAGAGTAATTGGGATAAAATATCACTGGTCTGTAAAAGCAGGTGGCCCTTATAAGGAAATGTCGTTTAAGGCAGGTTTGACTGTAATTGTTGATATATTGTACATTGACTTCACACGTCACGTACTAGTACCTCTGTGGTATAGAGCTGATATATGGACGTAATTAGGGATATTGTGTTGTGGCACATTTTATATATGATCGTATTACATTGAGAACATTTAGTATACATATTATATCGATTTATATAGATAATTATAAATATCACATTCAATTAAGTTGTGTTTTGGAGACGTGTCTTAGTTTGCTGATCACCAGGTGACCTACATACCTGACAGTGTAAAATTTTTAATCCCCGTATTGTTGATTTCAATGCATTTAAATAAAGCGTGCAGGTATGTTTGTACTACCTGCTCTCTATTAAGGTCAATCTCATAATAAAATGAAATAAAATAAAATAAAATGATAATTATGAAATGAAAAATATGAAAAAATAAAATAAATAAAACCAGAGGGTCCTAACAGTAGGTTATTCCAACTTTGTACGGTAGACATGTGCGTTAGATACATGTGTTTTATGGCATAAGTTTAATTAATTTATTCAACTTCAAGTTAATAAGGATCGATAATTAAACCTGAAAGTTTAAAACAGTAATTCCATGAGTGGAATTTTACAGGAGTTCAAACACGTGTGACCCGTTAGTACTCGAGGTTATCGCCAGACCGTCCGTTTAATACTGATCTAAATTCACGGTACAGCGGTACAGGGTTAAATTTGAACCCCCATCTGTGACAAAATAAAATAAAATAGAAAAATGCTTTCCACAGAAATGTTCAAGAATGCTTTAATATCCAGTAATTTTCAATAAAAATAAATTTAAATGCCAGAGGATTCAAACATTTACACTGATTTACATTCAAAAATTAGCAATATTATTAAACAACCACTCGCTTCCAAACCACATCAAGGCGATCAGATACCTTAAGATTAAAGTCTTGCTACTTTAGCCATGTATTTATCTAGTAAATTATTCATAATTCAGCACTTTACAGATGACCCAATCCAAAACGCCTAATTCATAACTTATATATTTGAAAAAAAAACCTGATCAGGTGATAAGAATCCTGAAAGCATCCTCGATACATGTAACATCCGTGTGGCAGTATAATTTAATGAATTAAGCAAACGTATTTTTAGATAAATACGTGGGGCAGGAGGTCTAAATTTTGCTTTTTCAGAAATTTTCCAGGGTGAAGAATGAATGTATGTAAAATGCTTTATGGGACTTTCAGTCCAAAAATAGCCTTGAACAATCAGTTCCGTATATAGTATTCAAACACAAGTGCTAGTTTAGGTAGCACACACACACACGCACACACACACACACCTTGGCGTTATCCTAACATTCCTAACATAATATATAATTTCACTTCGTGACTTACCTGGTGCCGCCATTTTTATAATTCAATAGAAAAAAGAAAAGAATTAATGTTTGTTACAATCACATGGATTATTATATCGATGCAACCATGGTATTTATAACAACATTGATGACGTAAAAATGTAAACTAAGCGAGATAACTCCCATATATCCGGTCAATGACATAGCTCTATTTTCCAGATATAATTAGTTATGCAGTAGAGCATATCGTATTATTGAAATGATATATAGCAGTTTTTAAAAAAGTATTTAAATATAATTTTTATAAGTATAAAAATGAAATATTAAATATAGCAATATGAACATAACATTTAGTTAAAAGTATCACGTACAAAACACTTTATCGGGTGATATATAGTTTATATAAATATTAATATAATATATAAAAATAATCCCTACAATTGCAGGTTTTCATAAGTTTTACATTAGATAGAGACAATCATGAATAGCCGTTTTTTAGGACAGAGACACCTAATTAATGAAATAAGTTGTGCAGCAATAATATTAATAGGCGATCAATAACAGTTGAACATTATAAAAGTCACCTTCTCATAAAGACCACTTTTACTAGCTGCTTACGGACCCCAGTACCGCTTGTCGCCTAGGTTACAATCTGGCTGGCAAATTCTTACATGACAGAGTTTGTCAGTTCGGTTTCCGGAAGGTTCCTTGGTTTTCCTCTAGTGCTCTGGTTCGAGTTTCAGTATCATTTCTTAACTAAGATTTTCTTTTACTTAAATCTGTCAAATTTTGACAATAAAGGTACTACAAATGAAAAAATTCAACAAAATTTAAAGATAAATGTAATAAGGTTAGAATGATCTTCAATATGACATCTTAAAATAATTTATATCTTAAAAATCAACAAAATTATTAAGATTTCAATTTGCCACATTCAATTTAAGAAAAATATAAGTTAAGAAATGATTGTGAAAGCGGGACTGGGTGTCCTGAATCATGCCATAACTCCACGAAAGTCACCGGGATGAATATCGACTCTATTAATACAGTCAATTCTCAATTTTCCTGATGTAGCCTGTTTATTTGCCGATATAAATTTTCTAATATTCTCAAGCTCAGCTTTTTTTTTTTTTTTTTTTTTTTTTTACTTTCAATCGCATTAAAATTGTCAATGATGTTTACTGGTAAGATCCGATTTCAACAAAGTTTTTTTTGAGAATTTTTTTTCAGTGAAAATACACAGGAATATGTATTCAGTTGCTTACCGTTTCCAATCCAAGATCAAACCTTTAAACTAAATAAGGGGAAGTAACTCATAATTTTATTTTCTAATGAAACATCGTAGAAAGATATAAAGCAGAGTGGCGCAGTGGAAGCGTGCTGGGCCCATAACCCAGAGGTCCGTGGATCGAAACCACGCTCTGCTATTTTTCTTTTCTCCCTCTTTTTGCTCTTTTGCACTTTTATTGCGCTCGGTCATGACAATAAATGACAAAAGTCATGACATTATTCATATTATTCATTACTCAAGATTATTTTAACAAAGGGACTTGTGCGCCATTGACCCACAATTTTTAATTAATTTTTTCCAAGTGGAATATCCATGATATGTCACCAAACAAATTGCCAATAATACAAATAAAATAAATCCATAAAAGGTTTACTCAAAAAACCTTTTAAACTGTCATCGTGTATCACTAAAGTACAGGGGGTTTCTCCATTTTTTTTAAATTTCTTCAAATATACAGAATAAGCGCAGTCTTGCTGCACAAAATATTTTAACAATTACCTTATGTTGAATAAAAGAACCACGTAGCGAAATATTTTGTGGATCACGACTGCGCTAATAGAGAAGTAACTCAACACTAGTCAACAGCACATAATCTACTCTCATTTATTCCATCTACAGGACCGAAACATCAGTTAGCTACACTTATGTTTCCTGAATATAAAACTGCCGAATTCACAGATATTATAAAGTCATTACATAAGAAATTTTGTACAAATCGTCTTTTGACGTTGAAATGTAGCCGATTACTTAGTAACTTGTTATCTTTCCGCACCAACTGATTCCCATGAACGCAAATAAGCTTGATATAGTTATTTTTTCCCCCACCTTTCGCAGAAATAGCGGGATATTAAATTTAAAGTTCCCTCCTTCCTTCCATTCAAATACTTCTTAACCATAATATTTTTCCAAAACTATGAAGCACTATTTTGCGAAACTGGGTGCAAAGCATTAACATTGATAGGAAATACGAATAATTCTGAATCTGATTTGATTTGCTCAATTTCCGATGAGTTATGTCCCTTTGTCTGAAAAATATCCACTGGTGAGGAATCACAATTAAACGGAATTCACTGAATTTGATTGTTTTAGTCTAATTTCAGTTTCTGTAAAGTTAATGGTTGAAGTGAATTCCATTTTGCAGAGTTTCATGATGACATTCTAGTGACCATTCAATTAAAAAATAGGATGTTTTCAAATCAGTGGTACATGTCTTTAACAATCTGATCGCAATGTATTTAATATAAGCCCACAGTTTAACAAAGTTTTTTCCTTAACGTAATATATTGGAAATCTTTATAATTGTTTTTTAATTTTCAAAATATCCGGGAATTTAATTTTGATGATCATTTATTTAGCTTTTAACATTTGTATTAAATTGAACTCGCGGTGGGCTTGCCACTGTCATATACCATTGTTTGAATTTAATTATAAAATGAATACATTTTATGATAAATTAAAAAACGGTATATGACAGCACGATAATGAATCCTGCTGTATAATGCCACCAGCGCAACTAACAGACAAAATTTCTGCACCTTCGTCTATACACGTAGCTGGCGACTTCTCGATATAAGTGAAATATTCTTGACTGAGACGTTAAACATGGAATTTTCTGTAATGGTACTATTCAAGTTTCCTAAGATAAGCATTTGTTTTTCTTATGTTGATTTCTTTCACATCAACGTGATTTAAACAATTTTTTCACACAACCACACCCTTTCAGATAATTTACACTTACTCCACATTCTTGAAATCAACTTCGAACTCGCCAACGATTTGATCTGATTCATTATTATTAGTACACGTATTTGCATTTGTGATACAGAATTCATCTCAAATAAAATATTAGTGATGTTCATGGAACATGGAATCTTTACAGATGACGGTACATTGACAACACTCGAATTAAATGACTATTCAAAAGGACCATTGATGTGTTCTTCTAATTCATACAACCCAAAAATTATCAAAAACTCCAAACTATTCCTGATATATAGAGGATCTTAGACGAGTGGGGGTTTAATATGAAATTTATTAAACGAGTTTAATAATTAAATATGCCACGAGCCTTGGCGAGTGGCATATTTAATTATTGAACGAGTTTAATAAATTTCATATTAAACCCTCACGAGTCTAAGATTCTATATATCACATAACTCAAAATACCGAGGCATAATGACATGTTCATATTATTTGATGCCATATATAGGTCGCGCACATCCGGGGTTTTTCAGTTTGTAAATAAACATTGCAGCTCGTTCGATAAATGTTATGTTTTGGCCCATAGTGTATAACGGGGACAAGTGTTGAGAGTTCTATCCTGCTATAATACATTTTTTTAACAAAAAAGTTTGATTAAGCCCATTAATAATAGTAATTTTAATAACAATAATGTCATTAATGATAATATCGTCAATATATTGTCGTGTGCTATTTTGACTCTATATTTATTTAATAAAAAGTCAAAATAGAAAATAATAATAATAATTTCTTATTATTTGCTGTATCAAATAATAAATTCTTCACCGTGAAATGTATGCTGAATATATTTAAAACAAGTTACTGAATGGCTTTGCGAAAAATTTTAATTCAAAACTATTTATTTATTAATCTTATGTACTTAGTCTTATTCTGTTTTTGTTTTTATTTTGTGTCTTGCATTAGGAACAAAACCCTTTTCTGAACCAGCATCAACAACAATCAGACGGTCACCTGCTCCGATTGGAACACTTAAACCGTTCCCATCCAGCTGCCAACACTTGGGTACAGTGTGTGAAGAGTTTATATACGTTTCATCCATATAAATAATGTTGTGTCCAGTTTCTCTAAGTTTTTTAATATCGCGAAGGTAATTTATTCTTTTTGATACAATATCTGGTTTTTCCATAAGGATTTTTCTATTTGTGCTGCATTTTTTCAAGTTAAACCCCATTTCTTTAAGCAATTTTCTGAGAATTGTTTTACCCCCCTTAAAGTCAATTTTGTTAATTATTTCCGAATGCCTGAATAGCATTTATAGTTGGAAGAACGCGTTTATTTAAATACACATTAATTATTGTTCTTCTAATTACGCAGATATCAAAATCATCAATAAAAAGTTTATCTGATCTCTGTTTTCTATCAGCCTGTTTGGTTTCTATTCCGAACGATTTTAATCTTGATAATGTTCTCCTCGGCACACCCGTCATTGCACTTGTTCTCTCCAAGGGACAGCTGATGGGATTTATGAGACATTTTTGTTTTGCCTCATCAAAGCAATGTTTTACAACATTGATGGCAATTTGTTTTGCCTGTGAATTTAATACAATCTTTTTATTTTCAGACATCTTCTCGGTTATGAAAATCACACGTGTTGTCTCGTTTTCGCCTTATACCTATTATACTATATTCTCACATTTTTACGAGGGCGTGACCATTCAACTCGTTCGCATGTTCTAATTAATGGTCCAATTAACTTAATAATTAACATCTCGTCCCTTTTAACTTTCAGATCCACCCAACGCCATGATATGTTGGAATTCATATCCTATTGTATTATATTATTAATTAGAACAAACACCTGCTGTAATCTCTTGCATCACAAATTGGAAACTGGTACATTTGATTAACTTTAATTTTGAATCTATTAATAAAAATTATAAATGAATGCATTAATATGAGTTGTGTTGTTGGACATAAAATATTTCACTTGTAAGGAGGAATTGTATTTTTATATTTCGCACAGCGTCATGTGGAGCATTTTGAATTTTAACAGAGAAAAATATTAAATTTAAAATTATGCACATGACAACAATATTAACTGTCTATTCCCAGATATGAATAAGTAAAATAAATAAATTAAAAAAACAATAAATAAATGAATAAACACAGTATAAAATTTATTGATGTTGGCATCCTTTTCCAAATTAATATAGGTTTACAGTTTGCTTTTTTCGTATGACGCGGCGGTGAGGTACGGATTAATAATAGTGATTAGTCCCAAATAGTGCTAATATTTTGATTTCTGTATGAAACGAGACGTTAAAATTTTGCCCTGTGCTAATTTTAAATGTTATGTAGTTCTGGTAGAAATAATTTCCACAAGAATTTTAAAATTTAGGCTGTTCATACATTTACAAGATAGAAATTATTAATTATTAGCCTGATAGCACATTTGAATAATTAGTATAGATTCATTTATTTCTTTTACTTTTTAATTGAAAAGTTTTTATAATAAATATTAAAAACAAAATTAGATAAAATTAAAAAATATATATGTATGGACCCGGTAGTGTTCGAACTCACTTGTGACAAAATTATATCGCTGTCCACTAACTGTAAGATATGTTACATACCACTGAGCCAAGGACGACAGTAACCTATCCTATCAAATTAAAGGCGTTAAGGACACATACCTTGTTATATCTTCAGACAATTCGTTCCACAGTTATGTGGAACTTCACAAAAATTATGCAGAAATGAAATAATTTCATGTGAATATTTAAAAAGTTTCAATTAAAGAACATAAATGAAAATGTCTAAGATAAGTGGAATATGATAAATATTTATATTTCAACAAAAATATGTATGAAGGTGCAGCATGGACATTGGCGAGTTGTTCAATGTGCGTGTTCATGAGTCCGATTTACAATGTTTATTTACAAAATGAATAAGCCCGGATGTGCCAAGTTATCGTGCGCGACCTATAGAAACAGACGATGTCTATCTAGGTCAGACAAATCACCTCCAAATCAACTGCGCAAGTAAGAATATAGTTCTATTTAGTTATAGTAAAAGTAAATTAATCACCTAGAAAAAAGACATAATCAGTATGTAAGTTTAAATCATAATATTTTTCCGAATGCATCAAAATTATTTTTCAAAGAATCGGAAAGTCTTCAAAAGTCTAAAAATAAACAACAGACTGACACAGTTTTCATATGACGTCATTAGGCACGACCACTACGTAAAACAGAAGCGTGATAACTGATTACGTCACAATCAAGTGATATTACATGGGTACCTGTGTAATACGAAAAATATTACACCGTTTTATTCCATCAATAAACAGGAGGGTTATGTGATATTTTTATTTACAAAATTTTGATATTTTTCACGACGACTTCTTTTTGTTATCGTCATAAAATTGGCAAATAAGTTTTGGTAACATACAAAAAACTTTTAAAAAATAAGCTTTCACAGAAATGTTCAAAATGACTTTATTCCATTATTTAAGGCTTTTTCAGCCCTTTCTTTCTTTTGTGTCATTTCATCAAGAATATGTGTCGATAAAAAAACTTTTAATAATAATTTTCTTTTTTTTTCTTTCTTTTCATTTCCTTTTATTTTTAAAAAAAGATTAATATAATGAAGTGAAGTTTTCTATAATAATTTCATGTTTAGTGTTTTGAACATTCAATATTGACATGACCTGGTACTATGAACTTCAACACAACTGACATTACATTGGGAACCCTTGCGGAGCCTTATGTAACAAACAAGCCTCGGCTAAATTTAGAAACAAAAGTGGGTCACATCCGCTGTAGCCATGGCGTTGAAGTGTGCATACAGTATAAAAACATTTCAAATTTATGTATAAAGTTCATTTTATTAATTTCATTTTTCATACATTCGTGGTTTATGTTCAGTAACATGATTATGATTTGTTATGAATAAATAATGAACCCTTAGACTGCTACGGTAGATGTAATATTGACATCTAACCGCCCCCCCCCTTTCCGAGTTAGTGAGCAGTTGTATCGACTGTAGTTGGTTTTTTATAGGCCTACATAACCTCATACGCAGAGGCTTAGTTGATTTGGATTTAATTTCAAAATTTAGGATCAATGTCATCCCGATTTGGTCATTTCAAAGGCGTCTTTTCGGAAAAATATCCATGGTCGGGACAATGTGCACATGTCAATATTCAAGAGCCTGCATGACATTTTATTGTTGCTTACATATTTGACAAAATAGAAAGCGCAGTCTTGCGACGTCATACATGAACCTGTGTACGTTAAAACACCTGCAGGTGTTCATTCGAGTCGGGAAAAATCCACTCTTTTTACGACGTCATTTCTTAAAACGTCACAAACGCAAATAAGTATGGTTTTCGCTTGACGCGTCACATTTAGTTTTGTTAAAAATATTTATTTTCAGTCCCGAAAAAGATTGTCAAAATTTGCAAAAATTAAAGTAAGGAAAATCTTGGTTAAGAAATGATTGTGAAACTGGACTAAATAATGCGTAAAAGGCGTGATTGTATCGAAATGTTGACTCGCACCTGTTTATAAACAATCTGCCGTCATATCGTGAAGGATCTAATATCAATTAATGATGATGTCTCTATTTTGTACCTTATTATTAGCCGCCTCCCCCACTTCCATCCCCACCCCACACGCTCTGTAAGGGAGTAATATGAAATCAGTGTGAGGCTTAAGAATATGATTGTGATTTGCATTACCATTGAAGGAGGTCTAAATATCTGTAGTAAATGAAATTGTTTTAAGAGTATTTTTATTAAGCTTCAGAACTCAAGTTTTCTCCTTTAGGTGTGACTTACCGATGTGGAATTACTCTATCCAACCAATGATGTCTTCTTATAATGAAGTAATCAAAATCTGTTGACGTTCTAGCATGAAACGATTATGACGTCATCAATTTAGTTTATGTAAGTGGTTGTGACATAATAGACGGGAAAAAATATCCCACCAGGGTAGTGGAATAGAGAAATCCCACATCGGTGACACGGAAAACTCAAAACCTACCATCGATAAGGACTTACTTGCGTAAGGCTCTTAGCAACTGATACCCTACTTTTGGATATAGAGTCAACATATGTAGCCAAATATAATTATATACATTAAAAACGGATAAAGTTACTTGAACGATATCAACAAAAGACATCATTTTATTTTCAAGTATAAAAGAAATAAAGGACACATGCATTCCATAAGTGTGAGAGTAATTTTCTTTTCTGGATTCTAGCCGCGAATAGCTGCAATATTGCTGATGCGGCTTTAAACAACAATTCACTCACTCACTTTTTTGGATTCAATGCAATGGCACAGTGCATATAATCCCATTAGGGTAAAATAACAAAAACTATGAACATCTGTGTAGCTGATACATATCACAAAGAAGCAGCACAGCTTGTTACATAATGTTACTCTATAAAAACATAATATGGTAGACATTTATATAAGATTATACACATTATTGTATATACATGTACAAGGAAGAACGAAAATCAGTTAACGTTTAATTGAAAAGCATTTACAAAAGGAGTTATAAGATGACTACACATGCTCTTGGTAATACATAAACACAAAATGTCCTTAATGTCCTTGGCAAAAAAAAAAAAAAAAAGGGGTGGGGGGTGGGGGAAGGGTAAAGAGAAACGAAAAAACCAACGCTGCTTTAAAACTTCCTTTTACATTTATAAGCTATTAAATTGTTGGTAAGTTTGTCAGAGTATCAAAACAATTTACCAGGACCTGGATATTTTAGACTTTCCATAACCAAATGTAACTTTCTTTTTCATTTTTAAACGTGGTGTAAATAGGTACCTAGACAGGTGGTGTTTACCCTTCCGAACTTTTTTAACTTAATATGCCAGTTTTAAAGTTTGTTTTTACTTTTTTAGATTGTGATTTGAACATAGAGCAGTTTAATTGTGTTTGATTAATTAAACTATGAACATGTATGTCGTAATGCTGTAAATAAGTATGATATGTCATAACGCTGTAAATAAGTATGATATGTCATAACGCTGTTGATAAGTATGGTATGTCATAATGCTGTTGATAAGTATGATATGTCATAACGCTGTAAATAAGTATGATATGTCATAACGCTGTAAATAAGTATGATATGTCATAATGATGTTGATAAGTATGATATGTCATAATGATGTTGATAAGTATGATATGTCATAATGATGTTGATAAGTATGGTATGTCATAATATGTCATAATGATGTTGATAAGTATGATATGTCATAATGATGTTGATAAGTATGGTATGTCATAATGATGTTGATAAGTATGGTATGTCATAATATGTCATAATGATGTTGATAAGTATGATATGTCATAATGATGTTGATAAGTATGGTATGTCATAATATGTCATAATGATGTTGATAAGTATGATATGTCATAATGATGTTGATAAGTATGATATGTCATAATGATGTTGATAAGTATGATATGTCATAATGATGTTGATAAGTATGGTATGTCATAATATGTCATAATGATGTTGATAAGTATGATATGTCATAATGATGTTGATAAGTATGGTATGTCATAATGCTGTTGATAAGTATGATGTCTTTTTATCCTAATTATTCTGAAAATATTAAAAGTCCCATACTTCTATCTTTCTTTCATTCTAAACTCTAATGCAACACGTGGTCCGTGCGGTGTAGTTAACTAGACATAATCAAGAGAAGCTTATCCTTACAACGATTTCACTCCCCTTGTTGAGAGTTGACGTGTCTTAATTACTTAATTTTCCAGTTTCTTTTCTATAAAAGTTTAGCTTTTTTGAATTGTGATTTGAACATGGGCAGGTATATTTGTGTTTGATTTGCAAAACAATATACCATCGACCTTAACGTGTATATGTTATTTATTAAAGTTAAAAAAGCAACTTGCACTACTGTTTATATTACAACTATTTATAACAGAATATTAAAAAATAATCCATGTCCAAATCATAATCCGTAAGCAAAGTTAAAACTTCGAAACTGACAAACACGTGAACTTTAACCGGGAAGTGAGGCCGGGTGCTCGAGAAGGGTAAACACCTCCTGCTTAGCTAGCTACACCCGCCATGTGTGTGTCATATACCACTTTTTGAATTTAATCATAAAATGCATTCAAAAAATGGTATATGACATGTGTAATCAAAATTGAGTGAAAGGAACCATGAACGATCTGGGACGTCAAATATATCCCGGACAATCCTGGACACAGAGACATCATATTTACCTACAATACTACTGAAAAAATAAAAGAATAATAAAAAACCAAGCATACCAATCCATGTCAAAACCTCAAAGCAAAGTAAAAACTGAAATTGCCAAATTAAGTAAAACACGTGACCTTCTTCCACCAGGCCAGAGAAGTGATACTAGGTGGATAATAAATCTGTATTACAGAGATGTATTACGATATAAGGAAGCTAGTTAAATAGTGAAATAGTCCGATTGACACACATAGCGGGGGGTGGGGGATTTTTTTCAATCATAACTAACTTCATATAACATTTGTGTTTATCATCCATCATATATTTGTATTATAGTGATAAATATCAAAGAAAAACAGACATAATGTTTTTTACGTACATAATAAAATGTATAAGTTTTTACTGAGTGATCGACCAACATCCGTATGTAAATTCACTAGTTCTATCTTCTTTATGCCTCTGAATTTTTTGGAGATCAAAAGACCAAAACCAGTCCTCTTCAACACACATTGGTTTTTAGATTCTGCAGCTGAACTCTACGGCAATGCTTTTACGCCAAGTCTGTTTAGGCCCGTGCATCTCTCCTTGTGGATTCCAGTCGAGAGCCTACCTGATTAGATTCGATGCAGCCATGCGGATTGTGAGACTGTCTCCTTTATGCAGGTATAAAGCCCGTGTTCTACATCTTTATAATCCAACCAGTAGTATACTTGCTTGTTTTGTTTCTGGTGTATCCATTTGCCGTAGGGATATTGCAAGCCTAGGCTTATCGGGATCCTTAAAACGTTTGAAGACCATCATTACTAAATTGTTGATTCTTATGATATCTCTGTGTCCAGGATTGCCCTTGATATTTTACACCAGTTACATGTTCCTACATTAGACTATGTAAATGCTATCTATTCAAGTGAGCTTGAAATAAAAAATAAGACCGATTCCTCAAATTCTGCTTCATATTTAGACTTATACCTTAATTATGACGCCAACCAAGGGCAACATTTTAAATAAACTATGACAAACGTGATGGCTTCAGGTTTTATTGTCAATTTTCATTTTCTACGTAGCAATATACCTGCTATTTCCTGCCTATGATGTATTTGTTTCATAATAATTTTTTCACAATAAATACACCATGGTACAGTTAGTTCCCGCTATGAAAATCTTATACAACGAAGCAAGCTGCTTCCAAATAAATCGTTGACGATGGGACACATTTATTGTAAAATTCAAATGAGTCGAGTCTCCAACTGGTACCGTACCATGATGTCAATGTTTACGTCTCGACGATGGACGATGGAAATCCTAGAATGTTTTTGCAGTTTAACAGAACCTCATAAAAACCCTAAAAGACGGAATAACGCCGTGGAAAAAGAAAAAAAGTGAAACGAAATCGAAATTGCGCAATGTGAAGGAATCATAGACAAAAGACGAAATAACGCGACGCGAAAAAACTATGCAAAAAAGAAGAAAAATATCAATTGCGAAAAGACATGTGTAGCAAAATAAAGACGGACAAGTTTTTTTTCAAATTTCAAATTTTGCCCTGAAGTTTTGTCTTTTCGAATTGGTGTAATTATTCTTTACACCCTTTTGCTTGGTGATGTTTGATATATATTATAAATTCATATTTTAAATGGTCAAATGGGAATGTTTAATTATCTGATTGTAACATTTATAGGCAATAATAAAAGGACTTAAATCACAACACAATATAGCACATTATTTTCATTATACGAAAAATATAAAATGACTCTTAATTAAGTCAACGACATGTTATAAACTACATATTTTAATAAATCAAAAACAAACATACTTATCCATGTTCAAACTAAAATCCAGAAGTAAAGTAAAAACTTTGGAACTGACAAGTCAGGTTAGACACGTGAACTTCCACCAGGGAAGTGAGGCCCGGTGCTCCGGAAGGGTAAGCACCTCCTGTTTCACTAGGTACAACCGCTACGTGTGTAATCAAAATTGTGTGAAAGGAAATTAGCCAACAACATGTTACAAACATACTAATCCATGTCTGAACCATAATCTCAAATCAATGTAAACATTTTGAAGCTAACATATTAGATTGAACACGTAAACTTCCAACAGAGAAGTGAGACCGGGTGCTCTGGAGAGGCAAGAACCTCCTGTTTATCTAGATACATCTATGTTATAATAATTTGGACTTAATGGAACATGGAATTATGGAACGTCAAATATGTCCAGGATAATTTTGGTTACAGAGGCATTATACTCACTCATTTTTTTGAAGCGTTTCTATGACGTCAATCGGATTTCCGTCGACATTTCTTTATCAGTAACGTAACAGAAAATGTCAGATTTCATTTCCGCCAGATAAAACATTATTACAATAAGCAATCAAAAACAAACACACTAATCCATGCCAGAACCACAATCCAGAAGCAAATTTAAAATTTTGGAACTGACAAGTTAGGTAAGACACGTGAACTTCCACCAGAGAATTGGTGATCCGGAAAGGTAAATAAATTAAATAGAAACACTAGTAGTTTAAAGGGTATACACGCCATCCTTGATCATGCGTCTACTTCGAAATTACACTATTTCAGCACTTTTTCATCATGAAGGAATATTACAATTTTCATGTCCAAATATTTACCAGAATTCCCCGTATTTACTCATTTGAAATAGACTTTCGCTTGCTGACCGTTGGTATTACTCACAAAGTATCTGTCCTCAATAATGATCTGTACCAGTGTCTAAGAGGATAGTTCGCAAATTGTGGATTTCAAGGCCGGAAAATGTATATGCATGTATATTAAAGAGAAATATTTTAATGGATTGAAATAAAAATTAAACAAATAATGATTTTCTTATTATTTCCCTGTAAGTTTTTGCAACTGTTTTAGTTGAATTTATATTTCAAGCTGTATAAGCTATTACTACGTGCGCATGTATTAAACTATCACGTGTACGTAGTAAAAATTACATGCGCACGTATTAGCTATCACGTGTTTCCGTAGTAAAAATTACACGCGCGCGTAATAGCTAATACTTGTGTACGGAGTTCTAAGATACAACGTAATGGGTTAATATGTGCATACGTGATGTAAAAATATATTCCACATCACTTTTACTTCACCGTAGTTTAAAGGAATTTCTGATCAATCATAACCAAACATACCAATCCATGTCCGAATCACAATTCAGAAGCCAAGTATAAAACTTTGGAACTGACAAGTAAACTTCCACCAGAGAAGTGAGGCCGGGTGCCGTTTTTTTAATGATCACAGTTTTGTCATTTAACAGTAGTTACATTATATTAAAAAGTAACATATCGTTAACAACATTACATGTATTAGTAGATATAAGATTTTTTCTGAGATAACTGTATACGTCACTAATAATAGAAAAGATAAAAACATAATCCAGAGAAATTAAATACTGCAGTAAGTTTAATGAACAAAAATCTATATAAGCTGAACAGATTGTAACAATAAAACGAAGAAATATCGTTATTGTTAAATGAACAGAAAACACTTGTTTTCTAAAACTGAAAGCGAGTGTTTTCCAGAGGATAACACAACTGAAACAAAATGAATCTAAATAAGAAAATTGTTGTTCTTACTGTACTTCTTCGAAATAATAATGTTCCTTATATCGGCGAAGTTAATGACCAAAATGATAAAAATCATTTTGACCCCTAACACCCTCTTGGTCATAGTATTCATCGTCTACAACTACTGTTGTATGTCTCTCAGGCAATGTTGTTTCTTCTGGTAATGTTGTTATTGGTTCTTGATGTTCTGTTTCAGGTTTTGTTGTCTGTATTTTTGGTTCTGTTTGAGGTTCTGTTTGAGGTTCAGGTTTTGTTGTCTGTATTTTTGGTTCTGTTTGTGGTAATGTTGTCGGTATTTCTGGTTTTAGTGTTGTTTCTATTGGATCCACGTGGTACATTAAGGTTGTTGTTGGTCTATTTTGTAACATGGTCACCATTGCTTGCTTACAGGTTTTTGATAGTTTTGACGCTCCTGTTGGACAGTCCGAATTATCATCGATTTCAGGACATAAATGTGATATTCCATTGTCTTTCACCAATGATATGTCGTCACAGCATACTTTGTTACCAGAGAATCGAAATTTTAAACATTTTTTCATCTTATTCGCCTCTGTAAAAACAGATTTATACATGGCTAGACATAATGTTAGAGCCAGTATTTGACGTGTAATGTTCAGCTTCATTCTTGCCTTATAATCTGCCAGTCTATATTCAAACACTAACGTTATATCTGTAAGATGTAAAGAAGATAACGACCCGCTTGTATTTTTCCTGGTGCATATATTCGATGTATGGGCTGTGTTAGGAGACATATGTGGTGAATACTATTGCTTAATTTTGTGACAAACGTTTTAAAGACGTTTTATTGACAGAATAAAAGAATAGAAAAAATCTGATTTCTATATAACAAAGCACATCAATGACATTAGGCCAATAATAACAAATTGTTTGTTTTAGTAAGTTTTGGGTTATTCAATGAAAATAGGCCAATACAACAAATTGATTGTTTTAACTAATTTTGGGCTTATACTATGATATAAGACGCTCAAAACGTAAACGAAGACAAAAATCAAAGAAACAAATAACATTTTATTTTGTTGTAAAGAAAACATTTTCACTGTTAAATTTACCAAGTGAAGGCTTCTATTTGATCTTAACAGTTACAGGTAATCCCTCCATGTCTGTAAAAATAGTCACAAGTGATGAAGAAATTCTCAATTCCACTAACTCAAATAAGATATTTTCCTTACCGGTTTCATAGTTTTTACTTTGCTTTGAGATTTTGGTTTGGACATGTATTGATATGCTTGGTAATCGACTTCAACATTCTTGTTTAAAGTTATGAGTTAATAGTTAAATTAAACATTATTTATAATCATGTGTTTAATACAAAAGTAGCTCGATATTACAATTTTTGTGTTCTATCTAGAGACGCTATTTTAGTGTTCCTTGTGTATTTTGTTGATTTTCATTGTGTTCTATCTAGAGATGCAAATCTAACTCCCTCGTGTATTTTGTTGATTTTCATTGTGTTCTATCTAGAGATGCTAATTTTAGTGTTCCTTGTGTATTTTGTTGATTTCCATTGTGTTCTATCTGGAGTTTCTTATTTTAGTGTTACTCGTGTATTTTGTTGATTTCCATTGTGTTCTATCTGGAGTTTCTTATTTTAGTGTTCCTCGTGTATTTTGTTGATTTTCATTGTGTTCTATCTGGAGTTGCTATTTATAGTGTTCCTCGTGTATTTTGTTGATTTTCATTGTTTTCTATCTGGAGTTGCCTATTTTAGTGTTCCTCGTGTATTTTGTTGATTTTCATTGTGTTCTATCTAGAGATGCTAATTTTAGTGTTCCTTGTGTATTTTGTTGATTTTCATTGTGTTCTATCTGGAGCTGCTTATTTTAGTGTTCCTCGTGTATTTTGTTGATTTTCATTGTGTTCTATCTCGAGTTGCTTATTTTAGTGTTACTCGTGTATTTTGTTGATTTCCATTGTGTTCTATCTGGAGTTTCTTATTTTAGTGTTCCTCGTGTATTTTGTTGATTTTCATTGTGTTCTATCTGGAGTTGCTATTTATAGTGTTCCTCGTGTATTTTGTTGATTTTCATTGTTTTCTATCTGGAGTTGCTTATTTTAGTGTTCCTCGTGTATTTTCTTGATTTTCATTGTGTTCTACCTGGAGTTGCTAATTTTAGTGTTTCCTCGTGTATTTTGTTAATTTTCATTGTGTTCTATCTGGAGTTGCTATATTAGTGTTTCCTGTGTATTTTTTTAATTTCCACTGTGTTCTATCTGGAGTTGCTAATTTTAGTGTCCCTCGTGTATTTTGTTGATTTTCATTGTGTTCTATCTGGAGTTGCTATTTTAGTGTTTCCTGTGTATTTTTTTATTTTCCACTGTGTTCTACCTGGAGTTGCTAATTTTAGTGTTCCCGTGTATTTTGTTGATTCTCATTGTGTTCTATCTAGAGATTCTAATTTTAGTGTACCCTGTGTATTTTTTTTATTTTTTTTATTTTCATTGTTTTCAGGTATAATACAAAAATAACTCGAAATACAATTCATTGTGTTCTACCTGGAGTTGCTAATTTTAGTGTTCCTCGTGTATTTTGTTGATTTTCATTGTGTTCTATCTAGACTTGCTAATTTTAGTTTTCCTCGTGTATTTTGTTGATTTTCATTGTGTTCTATCTAGAGATGCTAATTTTAGTGTTCCTCGTGTATTTTGTTGATTTTCATTGTATTCTATCTGGAGTTGCTAATTTTAGTGTCCCTCGTGTATTTCGTTGATTTTCATTGTGTTCTATCTGGAGTTGCTATTTTAGTGTTTCCTGTGTATTTTTTTAATTTCCACTGTGTTCTACCTGGAGTTGCTAATTTTAGTGTTCCTCGTGTATTTTGTTGATTTTCATTGTGTTCTATCTAGAGATTCTAATTTTAGTGTACCCCGTGCATTTTTCTTGATTTTCATTGTGTTCTATCTGGAGTTGCTAATTTTAGTGTTCCTCGTGTATTTTGTTGATTTTCATTGTGTTCTATCTGGAGTTGCTAATTTTAGTGTTCCTCGTGTATTTTGTTGATTTTCATTGTGTTCTATCTAGAGATTCTAATTTTAGTGTTCCTTGTGTATTTTGTTTATTCTTATTGTGTTCTATCTAGAGATGCTATTTTTAGTGTTCCCCGTGTATTTTTTTTTTAATTTTTTTTATTTTCATTGTTTTCGGGTGTATAATACAAAAATAATTCGAAATTACAATTCATTGTGTTCTATCTGGAGTTGCTAATTTTAGTGTTTCCTGTGTATTTTGTTAATTTCCACTGTGTTCTACCTGGAGTTGCTAATTTTAGTGTTCCCGTGTATTTTTGTTGTGTTCTTCTGTTCATTTTCTAGACAGGCACATGGATATTATACAGAACAATTTTGTGTTATTTTGTTATATATGGTTAATTTTTTACCTGTTTATTGGGTAGATCTATGTATAAATCAAAGTTAGCAGACCCATGTCATGTTTTACTTCAAATAATGTATTACATGTTATACCAGTTTTAATTTTACAGTACTAGACGGCCGTTTCGGAATACAATTCCTCTATTATGTTTTTATAATATCCTAAATGGGGAAATGTTTTATTTCCGCGAAAAATTTCGTGAGAATACGGAAGTTATATCTGACTACAACGGCAAATTTATATACAGTCAAACATGCATTTAAGGCCACCTCCATATAAGGGTCACGGTCACCTCCTTATTAAGGCCTGTAAATTTACATCACGATTGTTCTTTATTCGTGATATTTGAACATGTATACAAGGATCGCCTGTCCATTAAGGCCACTTTTACAGTTTCCCTTAGGTTGCCTTTATAGACAGTTTGACTGTATAGTGCAAACTTCTGATAATTTTTTTAAGCATGATTATCTAGCGTGATGCTTTTTGAGGAAATAACTGTTTATAATAACATATTAAGATGATCTTTGTTGCAAAAATTAATTTATTTCGGTCAGTAACACTATCATGTCTGATTACACCAAAATAAACGGTCTTGCAGGGTCCTGATAGATTAAAAAACCCACGTGGTGACAGATTGCAATGGCAAACAATACATACAGTTTTCCCATCCTTGATTTTATAAAATACCAGATTTGTAAGCCATTGTTATTTTCACTTTGAGATCTTACAGTGTGTACAACATTTTCCGTTTGATGTATATTAGCTATGAGAACATTAAATGTCAGAAATAAAGTCTTAATTATCTAGCTACGTGTAAACACATTAAAATGACAAAAGTCAAACCCTACTTGTGTGCCGGTGTTCCGAATTAAATGTTTTTATAACTAGTAGCATGAATTATAACTTAAAAAAACAACCATACTAATCCATGTTGAAATAAAAAAACAAATATATCAGACCATGATGTTGAAATCACAGTAAAAAACACAAATAAACCAGACCATGTTCAACTCGCAATCCAACTCTGTAGTTCAAGACGAGAACCTTCCACCAGGGAAGCCAGGCCGGGTGCTCCAGGAGGGTAAATACTTCCTGTTTAGCTAGCTACACCCGCTGCATGTGAAAAGTAATTAAGAATAATAAAAAAAACATTGGGTGATAAATATATGAATGGTAGTTTGGGATACGGAAACACCGTACTTATATACAACTTCCACCAGTTAAGTGAAATAAAGGTGCTCCATAAGGGTAAGAACTTTCTGTCTAGATGGCTGGCCTTGATAAGCAATAAATAATTATCAGAGAAAATGGTTTCTCAAGTTCTGTAAATATTATTGTTGATTGAATTGAAAGTATTAAATATATGCACCAAGAAAAAGTGACAAAAAATCATGTTAATATTTTGTCTCTGTTAAATCCCAATAACAGTAAAGTGTCGTAGTTTGAAATAGGAATACATTCAGTCTATAGATTGCTCTGCATGATAAATCAGACCTTGAACAGTTCTTAAAAAGATTTTTGAATAAGTCTTAATTTCGATATAAACGATTTGAGTAATGAGATGATGCAAATTACTCGTTCAATCAATCAGTCAATATATACTCAATAATGTCCAAATAAAATTATTTATGAAATACTAGGGAGTAAGTAACAGCCTTACAATATCCAGACGTATAGATAAACAACATTGACCTGTCCGCTTGACCTTTCATTAGGAATAGTCATATAGATGGACCTATCCAATAAATGGGTAATAGTAGGACTCATTGTTAATAACATGTACTCAAGGTGCATGATTAATGTTCGCATTATGTAGACAAAATAAACCCACGTTATTCCTAAACATAAATGTACTCGTCGACAAGAAATAATAAACGGTCAAGCGGACAGGTCAAAGTTGTTTATCTATACATACGTCACGTAAACCAATTATTGATACTGACATATATACCATTTTCATATTCTATCATTCAAAATTTTAAAACATGGTATATTATATTTTACAGTACTAAATAGCGACCATGCATTTATTATAATACTTCTGTCATGTGCTGCTTTTGATTTTTTAAATTTCAATTGTCCTGTGCTAATTTTGAATGTATTATTTCATAAAAATTTAAAAGTCTAATAAAGTCCAAGGTTCTTTATAAAAATCCAAAGTCTAATCCAATTTCCTAAGCGTATTGTGGATGTTTGCCAATTTATGCTTTTGATAACTCGATTATAATTTGTTAAATCAATATTATAATAATTATATTGGCACTAACATTACAGTCGTTAGTCACGAGTTAAAACTACCGTGATTAAAAGTTTCTCGTGTTTAGGTTAAATAACTGTCCATGTGAACACATTTGTCGTAATGTCACAATCCTTTAAACAAACAGCAGCACTACGGTAGCTCAGTTTGTAGAGTGCTCGCTTTGTTTGTGGGAGGTCGTGAGTTCAAAACCCGGCCGGTGTCTGATCAAGACTTAAAAATAGGTAGTGACTGTTCTATCGCCAACACACTCTGAAATGAAAGTCACGAGTCCTAAACAACCGATGTCCCGTGTCACGACAGGTGAGCCACGTTAAAGAACCCACCTTAGCGCACTGCAAAGGGCAAATTTCTGTCTATATATAGCTTAACTGGTGACGTCTCGATATCAGAGACATTTTCTTTTTTCGACGTAAAATCACATTCAATCAATCCACCATTACAATTATAACTACCAAAATGATCCATTTGAATAATAATAATAATTACAATAAAGAAAATGTAGAACATTAAACTAAGAAATCTACTCAGACAAAAAATTGATATAACTCATACAAAACTGACCTGTCTGCTTGATCTTTGATTTAAATATGCATTATGGACAGGTAAATTTAAGTAATACGTGTATTTTTCGGCTATATATTGTGAACACTAATCATGGGCAATGTGTATTAACTGTGAATCCTAACACATCCCATGTATTGGTCGGACCCTCCAATATGAATATTCCTAATGAAAGGTCAAACGGACAGGTCAATGTTGTTTGCCTATACTAGCAGACAAACTACAACACTTGCTATGAAAACCAAAATCATTTAATAAAAACGTATTTGTTACATCATTAAGCACTTAAAGCATAGAATCGACTCAGACTGATAGTTCTATCTTTACGACAGAAATTGTAATTCTTAACTCTTAAGAAGTGGATACACAATTTAAATGAGTGTATAATAAAACATTACTTAGCTTCAAAACTACAAATCGCCAATTTAAATCCTTTTTCTAAGCATTGAAAAGTTATAATTAAAATTGTAATTTAATAATTAATGTTTGTAAAAGTTGTTGAACACTGAACTCATTACTATTTCGCGAAACTCTTTTTATTGCGAATTTGTTCCAAATCCTGTTTTGTTATCTGATTTATTTCTTCATTTTTGCGATCCATGACGTATATTTCTGCAATTATCAGATCCATGACAAAATAACTTGCCACAGATTTACATAGCATACTTTCAGGTTTATAAGCACATAACGAATATCGTTAAAACAGTAAAAGTGCTGACCAAAACAGGTGATACGTCTTAGGAATAGGCCGGTGGTGGGTACGCTGGATTTGGTGGTGGATACATATTACCACTCTGTGCCGTATATGATGGTGGTGGCGGCGGTGGATACATTCCTGGTGGCGGTGGATGTTGGTTCATTCCTGGTGGTGGCGGTGGTGGATGTACTGGAGGCAATGTTGGGGCTATGTAGAAAATAAACAAAATAGCAGTGTAAGTTCACTAAAGAACACATAAGCAGTCATAATGTCTCAATATAAGCAGCCATAATGTCTCAATATAAGCAGCCATAATGTCTCAATATAAGCAGCCATAATGTCTCAATATAAACAGCCATAATGTCCCAATATAAGCCGCCATAATGTCTCAATATAAGCCGCCATAATGTCTCAATATAAACAGCCATAATGTCTCAATATAAACAGCCATAAAGTCTCAATATAAGCCGCCATAAAGTCTCAATATAAGCCGCCATAATGTCTCAATATAAACAGCCATAATGTCTCAATATAAGCAGCCATAATGTCCCAATATAAGCCGCCATAATGTCTCAATATAAGCCGCCATAATGTCTCAATATAAGCCGCCATAATGTCTCAATATAAGCAGCCATAATGTCCCAATATAAGCCGCCATAATGTCTCAATATAAACAGCCATAATGTCTCAATATAAACAGCCATAATGTCCCAATATAAGCCGCCATAATGTCTCAATATAAACAGCCATAATGTATCAATATAAGCAGCCATAAAGTCTCAATATAAACAGCCATAATGTCTCAATATAAGCCGCCATAAAGTCTAAATATAAACAGCCATAATGTCTCAATATAAGCCGCCATAAAGTCTCAATATAAGCCGCCATAATGTCTCAATATATTCTGTTTTATTTAGTTATACAATTCTTTTGACGTATACCACTGCGGTAGCTAAGTTGATAGTGTTCGCTCCGTAAGTAGGAGGTCGTGAGTTCGAGGCCCAACCGGGTCTGATCCAAGGCTTGAAAGTAGATATTACTGAACTGTTCTTTCGTCAAGCACTCGGTATTACGAAATGAAAAAGCACGGTTCTTTCGAATGGGAACTTAAAATAAACGACGTCCAGTGTCATTGTTGGCTTGCCACGATAAAGAACCCATCAGCGCAACGCACAGGCAAAATTTCTGCACATTCGCCTATAGCTGGCGACGTCTCGATATAAGTGAAATATTCTTGGCTGGGACGTTAAACACCATTACTCAACTACTCAACTCTTCTGACTTATATTTCAAGTTACATCTACGTGTTATAGTATATAATTAAAACCACTAGGCTGGTATCGCTGCTGGTGGACTTAACATCCCCGAGGATAAAGTTAAACCTGTATCACCAGATAAACATTGTTAATCAAAATTATCCACTTCTGAAACTTAAAAAATCCTCAAAAAAACTAAGCTATACTTAATCGTTCAAAGAATCGACTTAGTTGGATTTGGTAAAATACTAGTCAGTTTAGGCTATTTTCTATTTTTTTTTTTTTTTTTTTTTTTTTTTTTTTTTAACATCTTAAAATTATTGGGATCTCCACATTATTTCATTATTTTCCCGATCAATACTTAAATGCGGAATTTTATTCCGAAAAAAAACCCGTCTAGTGCTGCAAAATATAAACAGGTTTGGTAACTTTAATGTATCACATTTAGAGTAAAGGAAAAAACTCAGTTGATGACGGGTTGATGTAGGTTTAAAAATATTGTATCCGTCCAAAACTGATAGCCATAGAATCATGCCTTGTTAAAAAAAACGGCGCATGAAAACAAGAGTGAATGCAGAAATTTGGGTCAAATTATATATTCAAAGTCCTCTAATTATATAAAGTAAAGTTACAATTACATGTAATTAACAGCCAACTCCTGTAAATGTAACTATTGACAATACAATCGCTGTCCACAATCGTACGCATAGTATTGGGTAGCTAGAATAGAAACTGTTGCTTTGTGGATGTTACAATTGACGAAAGTTTGCTTTGCAGTTTTGTTTTGTGCTATTTTTGAATTTTTATGAAATAATATAATTCAAAAGTAGCACATGACAATTATTTGATAAAAATTCAAAAGTAGCACATAGCAGTTCAGTTGATGCTGGTTTAACTTACCGCTGTTTTCTTTTTTTGTGGGGGGGGGGGGGGGGGGATTACGGTAGTAGTCAGAGTTGATGCGGGTTTAACTTACCGTTGTTTTGTGGACGAATTACGGTAGAAGTCAGAGTTGATGCGGGTTTAACTTGCTGTTGTTTTGTAGGAGAATTACGGTAGTAGTCAGAGTTGATGCGGGTTTAACTTACCGTTGTTTTGTGGACGAATTACGGTAGTAGTCACAGTTGATAATGGTTTAACTTACCGTTGTTTTGTGGGTGAATTACGGTAGTAGTCACAGTTGATGCGGGTATAACTTACCGTTGTTTTGTGGAAGAATTACGGTAGTAGTCACAGTTGATAATGGTTTAACTTACCGTTGTTTTGTGGAAGAATTGCGGTAGTTGTCACAGTTGATAATGGTTTAACTTACCGTTGTTTTGTGGAAGAATTACGGTAGTAGTCAAAGTTGATGATGGTTTAACTTACCGTTGTTTTGTGGGTGAATTACGGTAGTAGTCACAGTTGATGGTGGTTTAACTTACCGTTGTTTTGTGGGGGAATTACGGTAGTAGTCACAGTTGATAATGGTTTAACTTACCGTTGTTTTGTGGATAATTTACGGTAGTAGTCACAGTTGATAATGGTTTAACTTATCGTTGTTTTATGGGAGAATTACGGTAGTAGTCACAGTTGATGATGGTTTAACTTATAGTTGTTTTGTGGGAGAATTACGGTAGTAGTCAACGTTGATAATGGTTTAACTTACCGTTGTTTTGTAGGAGAATTACGGTAATAGTCACAGTTGATAATGGTTTAACTTACCGTTGTTTTGTAGGAGAATTACGGTAGTAGTCACAGTTGATGATGGTTTAACTTACCGTTGTTTTGTGGGAGAATTACGGTAGTAGTCACAGTTGATAATGGTTTAACTTACCGTTGTTTTATGGGAGAATTACGGTAGTAGTCACAGTTGATAATGGTTTAACTTACCGTTGTTTTATGGGAGAATTACGGTAGTAGTCACAGTTGATAATGGTTTAACTTACCGTTGTTTTATGGGAGAATTACGGTAGTAGTCACAGTTGGTAATGGTTTAACTTACCGTTGTTTTATGGGAGAATTACGGTAGTAGTCACAATTGATAATGGTTTAACTTACCGTTGTTTTGTGGGTGAATTACGGTAGTAGTCAGAGTTGATGCGGGTATAACTTACCGTTGTTTTGTGGACGAATTACGGTAGTAGTCAGAGTTGATGCGGGTTTAACTTCCTGTTGTTTTGTAGGAGAATTACGGTAGTAGTCACAGTTGATAATGGTTTAACTTACCGTTGTTTTGTGGGTGAATTACGGTAGTAGTCACAGTTGATGCGGGTATAACTTACCGTTGTTTTGTGGAAGAATTACGGTAGTAGTCACAGTTGATAATGGTTTAACTTACCGTTGTTTTGTGGAAGAATTGCGGTAGTTGTCACAGTTGATAATGGTTTAACTTACCGTTGTTTTGTGGAAGAATTACGGTAGTTGTCACAGTCAATTCTGGTCTAACTTACGATGAATTACGGTAGTAGTCACAGTTAATGATGGATTAACTTATAGTTGTTTTGTGGGAGAATTACGGTAGTAGTCAACGTTGATGATGGTTTAACTTAACGTTGTTTTGTGGTGAATTACGGTAGTAGTCACAGTCGATGGTGGTTTAACTTACCGTTGTTTTGTGGGGGAATTACGGTAGTAGTCACAGTTGATAATGGTTTAACTTACCGTTGTTTTATGGGAGAATTACGGTAGTAGTCACAGTTGATGATGGTTTAACTTACCGTTGTTTTGTAGGAGAATTACGGTAATAGTCACAGTTGATAATGGTTTAACTTACCGTTGTTTTGTAGGAGAATTACGGTAGTAGTCACAGTTGATGATGGTTTAACTTACCGTTGTTTTGTGGGAGAATTACGGTAGTAGTCACAGTTGATAATGGTTTAACTTACCGTTGTTTTATGGGAGAATTACGGTAGTAGTCACAGTTGATAATGGTTTAACTTACCGTTGTTTTATGGGAGAATTACGGTAGTAGTCACAGTTGATAATGGTCCAACTTACCGTTGTTTTATGGGAGAATTACGGTAGTAGTCACAATTGATAATGGTTTAACTTACCGTTGTTTTGTGGGTGAATTACGGTAGTAGTCACAGTTGATGCGGGTATAACTTACCGTTGTTTTGTGGAAGAATTACGGTAGTAGTCACAGTTGATAATGGTTTAACTTACCGTTGTTTTGTGGAAGAATTGCGGTAGTTGTCACAGTTGATAATGGTTTAACTTACCGTTGTTTTGTGGAAGAATTACGGTAGTTGTCACAGTCAATTCTGGTCTAACTTACGATGAATTACGGTAGTAGTCATAGTTAATGATGGATTAACTTATAGTTGTTTTGTGGAGAATTACGGTAGTAGTCAACGTTGATGATGGTTTAACTTACCGTTGTTTTGTGGGTGAATTACGGTAGTAGTCACAGTCGATGGTGGTTTAACTTACCGTTGTTTTGTGGGGGAATTACGGTAGTAGTCACAGTTGATAATGGTTTAACTTACCGTTGTTTTATGGGAGAATTACGGTAGTAGTCACAGTTGATGATGGTTTAACTTATAGTTGTTTTGTGGGAGAATTACGGTAGTAGTCAACGTTGATAATGGTTTAACTTACCGTTGTTTTGTAGGAGAATTACGGTAATAGTCACAGTTGATAATGTTTTAACTTACCGTTGTTTTGTAGGAGAATTACGGTAGTAGTCACAGTTGATGATGGTTTAACTTACCGTTGTTTTGTGGGAGAATTACGGTAGTAGTCACAGTTGATAATGGTTTAACTTATCGTTGTTTTATGGGAGAATTACGGTAGTAGTCACAGTTGATAATGGTTTAACTTACCGTTGTTTTATGGGAGAATTACGGTAGTAGTCACAGTTGATAATGGTTTAACTTACCGTTGTTTTATGGGAGAATTACGGTAGTAGTCACAATTGATAATGGTTTAACTTACCGTTGTTTTATGGGAGAATTACGGTAGTAGTCACAGTTAATGCGGGTTTAACTTACCGTTGTTTTGTGGGGGAATTACGGTAGTAGTCACAGTTGATAATGGTTTAACTTACCGTTGTTTTATGGGAGAATTACGGTAGTAGTCACAGTTGATAATGGTTTAACTTACCGTTGTTTTATGGACGAATTACGGTAGAAGTCAGAGTTGATGCGGGTTTAACTTGCTGTTGTTTTGTAGGAGAATTACGGTAGTAGTCAGAGTTGATGCGGGTTTAACTTACCGTTGTTTTGTGGACGAATTACGGTAGTAGTCACAGTTGATAATGGTTTAACTTACCGTTGTTTTGTGGGTGAATTACGGTAGTAGTCACAGTTGATGCGGGTATAACTTACCGTTGTTTTGTGGAAGAATTACGGTAGTAGTCACAGTTGATAATGGTTTAACTTACCGTTGTTTTGTGGAAGAATTGCGGTAGTTGTCACAGTTGATAATGGTTTAACTTACCGTTGTTTTGTGGAAGAATTACGGTAGTAGTCAAAGTTGATGATGGTTTAACTTACCGTTGTTTTGTGGGTGAATTACGGTAGTAGTCACAGTTGATGGTGGTTTAACTTACCGTTGTTTTGTGGGGGAATTACGGTAGTAGTCACAGTTGATAATGGTTTAACTTACCGTTGTTTTGTGGATAATTTACGGTAGTAGTCACAGTTGATAATGGTTTAACTTATCGTTGTTTTATGGGAGAATTACGGTAGTAGTCACAGTTGATGATGGTTTAACTTATAGTTGTTTTGTGGGAGAATTACGGTAGTAGTCAACGTTGATAATGGTTTAACTTACCGTTGTTTTGTAGGAGAATTACGGTAATAGTCACAGTTGATAATGGTTTAACTTACCGTTGTTTTGTAGGAGAATTACGGTAGTAGTCACAGTTGATGATGGTTTAACTTACCGTTGTTTTGTGGGAGAATTACGGTAGTAGTCACAGTTGATAATGGTTTAACTTACCGTTGTTTTATGGGAGAATTACGGTAGTAGTCACAGTTGATAATGGTTTAACTTACCGTTGTTTATGGGAGAATTACGGTAGTAGTCACAGTTGATAATGGTTTAACTTACCGTTGTTTTATGGGAGAATTACGGTAGTAGTCACAGTTGGTAATGGTTTAACTTACCGTTGTTTTATGGGAGAATTACGGTAGTAGTCACAATTGATAATGGTTTAACTTACCGTTGTTTTGTGGGTGAATTACGGTAGTAGTCAGAGTTGATGCGGGTATAACTTACCGTTGTTTTGTGGACGAATTACGGTAGTAGTCAGAGTTGATGCGGGTTTAACTTCCTGTTGTTTTGTAGGAGAATTACGGTAGTAGTCACAGTTGATAATGGTTTAACTTACCGTTGTTTTGTGGGTGAATTACGGTAGTAGTCACAGTTGATGCGGGTATAACTTACCGTTGTTTTGTGGAAGAATTACGGTAGTAGTCACAGTTGATAATGGTTTAACTTACCGTTGTTTTGTGGAAGAATTGCGGTAGTTGTCACAGTTGATAATGGTTTAACTTACCGTTGTTTTGTGGAAGAATTACGGTAGTTGTCACAGTCAATTCTGGTCTAACTTACGATGAATTACGGTAGTAGTCACAGTTAATGATGGATTAACTTATAGTTGTTTTGTGGGAGAATTACGGTAGTAGTCAACGTTGATGATGGTTTAACTTAACGTTGTTTTGTGGGTGAATTACGGTAGTAGTCACAGTCGATGGTGGTTTAACTTACCGTTGTTTTGTGGGGGAATTACGGTAGTAGTCACAGTTGATAATGGTTTAACTTACCGTTGTTTTATGGGAGAATTACGGTAGTAGTCACAGTTGATGATGGTTTAACTTACCGTTGTTTTGTAGGAGAATTACGGTAATAGTCACAGTTGATAATGGTTTAACTTACCGTTGTTTTGTAGGAGAATTACGGTAGTAGTCACAGTTGATGATGGTTTAACTTACCGTTGTTTTGTGGGAGAAGTACGGTAGTAGTCACAGTTGATAATGGTTTAACTTACCGTTGTTTTATGGGAGAATTACGGTAGTAGTCACAGTTGATAATGGTTTAACTTACCGTTGTTTTATGGGAGAATTACGGTAGTAGTCACAGTTGATAATGGTCCAACTTACCGTTGTTTTATGGGAGAATTACGGTAGTAGTCACAATTGATAATGGTTTAACTTACCGTTGTTTTGTGGGTGAATTACGGTAGTAGTCACAGTTGATGCGGGTATAACTTACCGTTGTTTTGTGGAAGAATTACGGTAGTAGTCACAGTTGATAATGGTTTAACTTACCGTTGTTTTGTGGAAGAATTGCGGTAGTTGTCACAGTTGATAATGGTTTAACTTACCGTTGTTTTGTGGAAGAATTACGGTAGTTGTCACAGTCAATTCTGGTCTAACTTACGATGAATTACGGTAGTAGTCATAGTTAATGATGGATTAACTTATAGTTGTTTTGTGGGAGAATTACGGTAGTAGTCAACGTTGATGATGGTTTAACTTACCGTTGTTTTGTGGGTGAATTACGGTAGTAGTCACAGTCGATGGTGGTTTAACTTACCGTTGTTTTGTGGGGGAATTACGGTAGTAGTCACAGTTGATAATGGTTTAACTTACCGTTGTTTTATGGGAGAATTACGGTAGTAGTCACAGTTGATGATGGTTTAACTTATAGTTGTTTTGTGGGAGAATTACGGTAGTAGTCAACGTTGATAATGGTTTAACTTACCGTTGTTTTGTAGGAGAATTACGGTAATAGTCACAGTTGATAATGTTTTAACTTACCGTTGTTTTGTAGGAGAATTACGGTAGTAGTCACAGTTGATGATGGTTTAACTTACCGTTGTTTTGTGGGAGAATTACGGTAGTAGTCACAGTTGATAATGGTTTAACTTATCGTTGTTTTATGGGAGAATTACGGTAGTAGTCACAGTTGATAATGGTTTAACTTACCGTTGTTTTATGGGAGAATTACGGTAGTAGTCACAGTTGATAATGGTTTAACTTACCGTTGTTTTATGGGAGAATTACGGTAGTAGTCACAATTGATAATGGTTTAACTTACCGTTGTTTTATGGGAGAATTACGGTAGTAGTCACAGTTAATGCGGGTTTAACTTACCGTTGTTTTGTGGGGGAATTACGGTAGTAGTCACAGTTGATAATGGTTTAACTTACCGTTGTTTTATGGGAGAATTACGGTAGTAGTCACAGTTGATAATGGTTTAACTTACCGTTGTTTTATGGGAGAATTACGGTAGTAGTCACAATTGATAATGGTTTAACTTACCGTTGTTTTATGGGAGAATTACGGTAGTAGTCACAGTTGATAATGGTTTAACTTACCGTTGTTTTATGGGTGAATTACGGTAGTAGTCACAGTTGATAATGGTTTAACTTACCGTTGTTTTATGGGAGAATTACGGTAGTAGTCACAGTTGATAATGGTTTAACTTACCGTTGTTTTGTGGGGGAATTACGGTAGTAGTCACAGTTGATAATGGTTTAACTTACCGTTGTTTTGTGGAAGAATTACGGTAGTAGTCACAGTTGATAATGGTTTAACTTACCGTTGTTTTGTGGAAGAATTACGGTAGTAGTCACAGTCGATTCTGGTTTAACTTACGATGAATTACGGTAGTAGTCACAGTTAATGATGGTTTAACTTATAGTTGTTTTATGGGAGAATTACGGTAGTAGTCAACGTTGATAATGGTTTAACTTGCTGTTGTTTTATGGGAGAATTACGGTAGTAGTCACAGTTGATGATGGTTTAACTTACCGTTGTTTTATGGGAGAATTACGGTAGTAGTCACAGTTGATGCTGGTTTAACTTGCTGTTGTTTTGTGGATAATTTACGGTAGTAGTCACAGTTGATGGTGGTTTAACTTACCGTTGTTTTGTGGGAGAATTACGGTAGTAGTCACAGTTGATGGTGGTTTAACTTACCGTTGTTTTGTGGATAATTTACGGTAGTAGTCACAGTTGATGCGGGTTTAACTTACCGTTGTTTTGTGGGGGAATTACGGTAGAAGTCACAGTTGATGCTGGTTTAACTTGCTGTTGCTTTGTAGGAGAATTACGGTAGTAGTCACAGTTGATAATGGTTTAACTTACCGTTGTTTTGTGGATGAATTACGGTAGTAGTCACAGTTGATGCGGGTATAACTTGCTGTTGTTTTGTGGATGAATTACGATAGTAGTCACAGTTGATAATGGTTTAACTTGCTGTTGTTTTGTAGGAGAATTACGGTAGTAGTCACAGTTGATAATGGTTTAACTTACCGTTGTTTTGTGGATGAATTACGTAGTAGTCACAGTTGATGCGGGTTTAACTTGCTGTTGTTTTGTAGGAGAATTACGGTAGTAGTCACAGTTGATAATGGTTTAACTTACCGTTGTTTTGTGGGGGAATTACGGTAGTAGTCACAGTTGATAATGGTTTAACTTACCGTTGTTTTGTGGGAGAATTACGGTAGTAGTCACAGTTTATAATGGTTTAACTTACCGTTGTTTTGTGGATGAATTACGGTAGTAGTCACAGTTAATGCGGGTTTAACTTGCTGTTGTTTTGTAGGAGAATTACGGTAGTAGTCACAGTTGATGCGGGTTTAACTTGTTGTTGTTTTGTAGGAGAATTACGGTAGTAGTCACAGTTGATAATGGTTTAACTTACCGTTGTTTTGTGGAAGAATTACGGTAGTAGTCACAGTTGATGATGGTTTAACTTACCGTTGTTTTGTGGGAGAATTACGGTAGTAGTCACAGTTGATAATGGTTTAACTTACCGTTGTTTTATGGGAGAATTACGGTAGTAGTCACAGTTGATAATGGTTTAACTTACCGTTGTTTTATGGGAGAATTACGGTAGTAGTCACAGTTGATAATGGTCCAACTTACCGTTGTTTTATGGGAGAATTACGGTAGTAGTCACAATTGATAATGGTTTAACTTACCGTTGTTTTGTGGGTGAATTACGGTAGTAGTCACAGTTGATGCGGGTATAACTTACCGTTGTTTTGTGGAAGAATTACGGTAGTAGTCACAGTTGATAATGGTTTAACTTACCGTTGTTTTGTGGAAGAATTGCGGTAGTTGTCACAGTGATAATGGTTTAACTTACCGTTGTTTTGTGGAAGAATTACGGTAGTTGTCACAGTCAATTCTGGTCTAACTTACGATGAATTACGGTAGTAGTCATAGTTAATGATGGATTAACTTATAGTTGTTTTGTGGGAGAATTACGGTAGTAGTCAACGTTGATGATGGTTTAACTTACCGTTGTTTTGTGGTGAATTACGGTAGTAGTCACAGTCGATGGTGGTTTAACTTACCGTTGTTTTGTGGTGGAATTACGGTAGTAGTCACAGTTGATAATGGTTTAACTTACCGTTGTTTTATGGGAGAATTACGGTAGTAGTCCAGTTGATGATGGTTTAACTTATAGTTGTTTTGTGGGAGAATTACGGTAGTAGTCAACGTTGATAATGGTTTAACTTACCGTTGTTTTGTAGGAGAATTACGGTAATAGTCACAGTTGATAATGGTTTAACTTACCGTTGTTTTGTAGGAGAATTACGGTAGTAGTCACAGTTGATGATGGTTTAACTTACCGTTGTTTTGTGGGAGAATTACGGTAGTAGTCACAGTTGATAATGGTTTACTTATCGTTGTTTTATGGAGAAATTACGGTAGTAGTACAGTGATAATGGTTTAACTTACCGTTGTTTTATGGGGAATTACGGTAGTAGTCACAGTTGATAATGGTTTAACTTACCGTTGTTTTATGGGAGAATTACGGTAGTAGTCACAATTGATAATGGTTTAACTTACCGTTGTTTTATGGGAGAATACGGTAGTAGTCACAGTTAATGCGGGTTTAACTTACCGTTGTTTTGTGGGGGAATTACGGTAGTAGTCACAGTTGATAATGGTTTAACTTACCGTTGTTTTATGGGAGAATTACGGTAGTAGTCACAATTGATAATGGTTTAACTTACCGTTGTTTTATGGGAGAATTACGGTAGTAGTCACAATTGATAATGGTTTAACTTACCGTTGTTTTATGGTGAATTACGGTAGTAGTCACAGTTGATAATGGTTTAACTTACCGTTGTTTTATGGGAGAATTACGGTAGTAGTCACAGTTGATAATGGTTTAACTTACCGTTGTTTTGTGGGGGAATTACGGTAGTAGTCACAGTTGATAATGGTTTAACTTACCGTTGTTTTGTGGAAGAATTACGGTAGTAGTCACAGTTGATAATGGTTTAACTTACCGTTGTTTTGTGGAAGAATTACGGTAGTAGTCACAGTCGATTCTGGTTTAACTTACGATGAATTACGGTAGTAGTCACAGTTAATGATGGTTTAACTTATAGTTGTTTTATGGGAATTACGGTAGTAGTCAACGTTGATAATGGTTTAACTTGCTGTTGTTTTATGGGAGAATTACGGTAGTAGTCACAGTTGATGATGGTTTAACTTACCGTTGTTTTATGGGAGAATTACGGTAGTAGTCACAGTTGATGCTGGTTTAACTTGCTGTTGTTTTGTGGATAATTTACGGTAGTAGTCACAGTTGATGGTGGTTTAACTTACCGTTGTTTTGTGGGAGAATTACGGTAGTAGTCACAGTGATGGTGGTTTAACTTACGTTGTTTTGTGGATAATTTACGGTAGTAGTCACAGTTGATGCGGGTTTAACTTACCGTTGTTTTGTGGGGGAATTACGGTAGAAGTCACAGTTGATGCTGGTTTAACTTGCTGTTGCTTTGTAGGAGAATTACGGTAGTAGTCACAGTTGATAATGGTTTAACTTACCGTGTTTTGTGATGAATTACGGTAGTAGTCACAGTTGATGCGGGTATAACTTGCTGTTGTTTTGTGGTTGAATTACGATAGTAGTCACAGTTGATAATGGTTTAACTTGCTGTTGTTTTGGTAGGAGAATTACGGTAGTAGTCACAGTTGATAATGGTTTAACTTACCGTTGTTTTGTGGATGAATTTACGTAGTAGTCACAGTTGATGCGGGTTTAACTTGCTGTTTGTTTTGTAGGAGAATTACGGTAGTAGTCACAGTTGATAATGGTTTAACTTACCGTTGTTTTGTGGGGGAATTACGGTAGTAGTCACAGTTGATAATGGTTTAACTTACCGTTGTTTTATGGGAGAATTACGGTAGTAGTCACAGTTATAATGGTTTAACTTACCGTTGTTTTGTGGATGAATTACGGTAGTAGTCACAGTTAATGCGGGTTTAACTTGCTGTTGTTTTGTAGGAGAATTACGGTAGTAGTCACAGTTGATGCGGGTTTAACTTGCTGTTGTTTTGTAGGAGAATTACGGTAGTAGTCACAGTTGATAATGGTTTAACTTACCGTTGTTTTGTGGAAGAATTACGGTAGTAGTCACAGTCGATGCGGGTATAACTTACTGTTGTTTTGTGGGGGAATTACGGTAGCAGTCACAGTTGATAATGGTTTAACTTACCGTTGTTTTATGGGAGAATTACGGTAGTAGTCACAGTCGATGCGGGTTTAACTTGCTGTTGTTTTGTAGGAGAATTACGGTAGTAGTCACAGTTGATGCGGGTTTAACTTGCTGTTGTTTGTAGGAGAATTACGGTAGTAGTCACAGTTGATAATGGTTTAACTTACCGTTGTTTTGTGGAAGAATTACGGTAGTAGTCACAGTCGATGCGGGTATAACTTACTGTTGTTTTGTGGGGGAATTACGGTAGCAGTCAACAGTTGATAATGGTTTAACTTAACCGTTGTTTTATGGAGAATTACGGTAGTAGTCACAGTCGATGCGGGTATAACTTACCGTTGTTTTGTGGGTGAATTACGGTAGTAGTCACAGTTAATGATGGTTTAACTTACCGTTGTTTTGTGGGGAATTACGGTATAGTCACAGTCGATGGTGGTTTAACTACCGTTGTTTTGTGGGGAATACGGTAGTAGTCCACAGTTGATGGTGGTTTAACTTACCTTTGTTTTGTGGGGGAATCACGGTAGCAGTCACAGTTGATAATGGTTTAACTTACCGTTGTTTTGTGGGGGAATTACGGTAGTAGTCACAGTCGATGGTGGTTTAACTTACCGTTGTTTTGTGGGGGAATACGGTAGTAGTCACAGTTGATGGTGGTTTAACTTACCGTTGTTTTGTGGGGGAATACGGTAGTAGTCACAGTTGATGATGGTTTAACTTACCGTTGTTTTGTAGGAGAATTTCGGTAGCAGTCACAGTTGATAATGGTTTAACTTACCGTTGTTTTGTGGGGGAATTACGGTAGTAGTCACAGTCGATGGTGGTTTAACTTACCGTTGTTTTGTGGGGGAAACACGGTAGTAGTCACAGTTGATGATGGTTTAACTTACCGTTGTTTTGTGGGGGAATTACGGTAGTAGTCACAGTCGATGCTGGTTTGATCTGGACTCTGGGTCTGTTGGATTTCATCATAACTGCTCTGCAGATAATGATCGTGATAACTGTTATAACAGCGACCCCTACAATGGCGCCAACGACAGCTCCAGCGATCCTTAAACAACAAAATACATCAATGACAATAACAGTTCTTTATCAAGCTATGTCCCCAGTTTTGTACTCATTTCTTAACTAAGATTTTCTTAAATCTGACAATTTTTAAATTTGAATAATCTTGCGAGTTTCAATATACATGTATTCATGAATTTAAGGTGGCATTCTAAACATCATCTTAAGGGTATGCCATCTTTCCATCTTTATTCTAGGTTTAAAAAATGTTTATTTGTAGCGAGATTAACAGATAATCAAAGTTTGTGCGATTTTAGTGAAGGTAAATCATAATTATGAATTGATTGTGAAACTTGCATCAATACTCGTGTTTTATACATATTGCAATGTATCTTGTGCTTTATAATCAGGAATTATGATACAAGTCCAGCCAAAAAAGTTAGACATCCTTAAATGTACCTTACAACTGTGTGAAAATGAGTAGAAATGTACTGACGTTTCCGGAATACTAGATCTTTAAGTAATTTCATTTAGGAATGCATTTTGTAATCGGACAAAATATGCAATTTATCAGTAAACATAAATTTATCTACAAATTGGTTTTTATGGATAATCTATTTAGTCTATGAGAGAGAGAGAGAGAGAGAGATACCAGGCGTCCCCACTACCCCCGGAGTAGTTGTAGTAGTAGTAGTAAGTTCGGTTCGGTAGTAGAAGTAGGAACGGTAATAGAAGGACAAGAGAGAGAGAGAGAGAGAGAGATTCTTACCAGGCGTCTCCACCAACCCGGAGTAGTTGTAGTAGTAACTTCGGTAGTAGAAGTAGGATCGGTAATAGAAGGACATGAGAGAGAGAGAGAGAGAGGAGAGAGAGAGAGAGAGAGAGAGAGAGAGAGAGAGAGAGAGAGAGAGAGAGAGAGAGATTCTTACCAGGCATCACCACTACCCCCAGAGTAGTAGAAGTAGTAATAGTAATAACTACGGTAGTAGTAGGATCTATAATAGTAGAGAGAGAGAGAGAGAGAGAGAGAGAGAGAGATTCTTACCAGGCATCACCACTACCCCCAGAGTAGTAGAAGTAGTAATAGTAATAACTACGGTAGTAGTAGGATCTATAATAGTAGGAGAGAGAGAGAGAGAGAGAGAGAGAGAGAGAGAGAGAGATTCTTACCAGGCATCACCACTACCCCCAGAGTAGTAGAAGTAGTAATAGTAATAACTACGGTAGTAGTAGGATCTATAATAGTAGGAGAGAGAGAGAGAGAGAGAGAGAGAGAGAGATTCTTACCAGGCATCACCACTACCCCCAGAGTAGTAGTAATAGTAATAACTACGGTAGTAGTAGGATCTATAATAGTAGGAGAGAGAGAGAGAGAGAGAGAGAGAGAGATTCTTACCAGGCATCACCACTACCCCCAGAGTAGTAGAAGTAGTAATAGTAATAACTACGGTAGTAGTAGGATCTATAATAGTAGGAGAGAGAGAGAGAGAGAGAGAGAGAGAGATTCTTACCAGGCATCACCACTACCCCCAGAGTAGTAGAAGTAGTAATAGTAATAACTACGGTAGTAGTAGGATCTATAATAGTAGGAGAGAGAGAGAGAGAGAGAGAGAGAGAGAGAGAGATTCTTACCAGGCATCACCACTACCCCCAGAGTAGTAGTAATAGTAATAACTACGGTAGTAGTAGGATCTATAATAGTAGGAGAGAGAGAGAGAGAGAGAGAGAGAGAGAGAGAGAGATTCTTACCAGGCATCACCACTACCCCCAGAGTAGTAGAAGTAGTAATAGTAATAACTACGGTAGTAGTAGGATCTATAATAGTAGGAGAGAGAGAGAGAGAGAGAGAGAGAGAGAGATTCTTACCAGGCATCACCACTACCCCCAGAGTAGTAGTAATAGTAATAACTACGGTAGTAGTAGGATCTATAATAGTAGGAGAGAGAGAGAGAGAGAGAGAGAGAGAGAGAGAGAGATTCTTACCAGGCATCACCACTACCCCCAGAGTAGTAGAAGTAGTAATAGTAATAACTACGGTAGTAGTAGGATCTATAATAGTAGGAGAGAGAGAGAGAGAGAGAGAGAGAGAGAGAGAGAGAGAGATTCTTACCAGGCATCACCACTACCCCAGAGTAGTAGAAGTAGTAATAGTAATAACTACGGTAGTAGTAGGATCTATAATAGTAGGAGAGAGAGAGAGAGAGAGAGAGAGAGAGAGAGAGAGAGAGATTCTTACCAGGCATCACCACTACCCCCAGAGTAGTAGTAATAGTAATAACTACGGTAGTAGTAGGATCTATAATAGTAGGAGAGAGAGAGAGAGAGAGAGAGAGAGAGAGAGAGAGAGAGAGAGAGAGAGAGAGAGATTCTTACCAGGCATCACCACTACCCCCAGAGTAGTAGAAGTAGTAATAGTAATAACTACGGTAGTAGTAGGATCTATAATAGTAGGAGAGAGAGAGAGAGAGAGAGAGAGAGAGAGAGAGAGAGAGAGATTCTTACCAGGCATCACCACTACCCCCAGAGTAGTAGAAGTAGTAATAGTAATAACTACGGTAGTAGTAGGATCTATAATAGTAGGAGAGAGAGAGAGAGAGAGAGAGAGAGAGAGAGAGAGAGAGAGATTCTTACCAGGCATCACCACTACCCCCAGAGTAGTAGAAGTAGTAATAGTAATAACTACGGTAGTAGTAGGATCTATAATAGTAGGAGAGAGAGAGAGAGAGAGAGAGAGAGAGATTCTTACCAGGCATCACCACTACCCCCAGAGTAGTAGTAATAGTAATAACTACGGTAGTAGTAGGATCTATAATAGTAGGAGAGAGAGAGAGAGAGAGAGAGAGAGAGAGAGATTCTTACCAGGCATCACCACTACCCCCAGAGTAGTAGTAATAGTAATAACTACGGTAGTAGTAGGATCTATAATAGTAGGAGAGAGAGAGAGAGAGAGAGAGAGAGAGAGAGAGAGAGAGAGAGAGAGAGAGAGATTCTTACCAGGCATCACCACTACCCCCAGAGTAGTAGTAATAGTAATAACTTCGGTAGTAGTAGGATCTATAATAGAGAGAGAGAGAGAGAGAGAGAGATTCTTACCAGGCGTCACCACTACCCCCAGAGGAGTAGTAGTAGTAATAGTAATAACTTCGGTAGTAGTAGGATCTGTAATAGTAGGATCTATAGTAGTAGGAAGCTTCTGATAAACCTAAAACATAAATTAAGTTAAAATTAATATTATAGAATCATTCATATTCGTGAACTTAAAATCAATTTTGATTCCACATGTGACTAATGAAGAGACAAGAGGCGCTTACTCTTCCAAAGCACACCGGTCTCACTTCCATGTGGAAGACAAGTTCGCGTGTTTTACTGAATTTGCGGCATATTATGTTTTTGTCTGCACTGTTTTCAATTGCCTTACCGTTACTTGATTAGGTGACATAACAATTTAAATTTTATTAACTACTGGTCTCGGTTTGATGAAAATTCTTGCCACTTTTGAAAAACCAAAAATTAATAACAAAATGAATGACAGTTATAAATTCAAAGAAACCCTGATATACAAAGTAAATATTATGCAAAGTCTAAAATTGGGGGGGGGGGGGGGCAATTCTTTTATTTTAATGTCTCACGGGGCAGCTCTGATCTCTTTCGATTTTACTACTAAAATCAATTAAGGTTCGCGACTTTCAGTTCTGATAAAATTATAAATTTTGTGTTTTAAATTGTACTCACCTGTAAACAAACTAATCACCATGGAAACTAACAGAACCATAAATTCGTTAAAACACCCCATATTTAATGTTTAACCACCATTAACTTTCCAACATTGAAATGGTCCGGTCGTTAAATGATCATTCGAATTAAACTAAGTAGGTAAGTGATTTTTGAACTTGTCAGACTTGTCGAAATTAAAAGGTCGTGGGTTTAAAAGGAAAAATATAATAAAAATCCAATATGTATTCCAAAGTACGAAGTAGAAAATAAAATTAAATGTGCATAAGGAACGAATAATGAAAAATATGACTTTGAAAACGCTAACTACATGTATTTAATGGTATGTTTATAAAGAAATGATTTGAACATTAATGACAAAATATGGAATTAGTCAAACCAGGTTAAAGTTGTCTCATTTTTCTAACCCATTCAGTTTATTTTCTCAAGCTTAAAGGAAAGCTTAACAATTCCAGAGTTTTTAGAAACTAAATACTAAGCCTATTACTTGTATATGCGTCACCTAGTATTATTTATATTATATTTGTATGAACTGAATTATATACATGCTAAATACGAAATATTAAGCTGTAAAGATTTAAAGTGACGTATATTTTCTTTTTATTATATGACGTGACGAGAGAGAGAGAGAGAGTCTTTCCCTTACACCACGTCATATTATTATGTTCTCTCTCTCTCTCTCTCTCTCTCTCTCTCTCTCTCTCTCTCTCTCTCTTTCTCACACACACACACACACACACACACACACACACACATTGAAATATATATAGTCTACTATCAGTGTCACCTAAAACACCAAATCTTGAAATATTAGTTTGTATTATGTTCGTTGTTAAGACTTTGTCTAAAGCATTGTTTTAAATACTAATTTTGGCTTAAAGAACCAAAGTATGATTAAACCATTGATAACTCACAGAAAATATCAATCAGTTTTACAGACATAATAGTCATGAATCACATGACCTGGGCTACAACTTGCAGCGCAACCAAAAACACGAAACAACAAGACCGAAATCAGAACACATATGAAGACCACACATATTAAGACCAAATGTATATAAAGTCGCGAATTAGGAGGAACTGAATAAAATGAAAACAAAACATTAAAAATACAAAGATACTAATCCAAATCTAAATCCAGAAGCAGAGTAAAAACAACCATACCATTACATATCCAAATCTAAATCCAGAAGCAGAGTAAAAACAACCATACCATTACATATCCAAATCTAAATCCAGAAGCAGAGTAAAAACAACCATACCATTACATATCCAAATCTAAATCCAGAAGCAGAGTAAAAACAACCATACCATTACATATCCAAATCTAAATCCAGAAGCAGAGTAAAAACAACCATACCATTACATATCCAAATCTAAATCCAGAAGCAGAGTAAAAACAACCATACCATTACATATCCAAATCTAAATCCAGAAGCAGAGTAAAAACAACCATACCATTACATATCCAAATCTAAATCCAGAAGCAGAGTAAAAACAACCATACCATTACATATCCAAATCTAAATCCAGAAGCAGAGTAAAAACAACCATACCATTACATATCCAAATCTAAATCCAGAAGCAGAGTAAAAACAACCATACCATTACATATCCAAATCTAAATCCAGAAGCAACGTAAAAAACAAGCATACCGATCCATGTCCAAATCAAAATCCAAGAGAAAAGTAAAAACAAACATACTAATCCATGTACAAATCAAAATTCCAAAAGCAAAGTAAAAACAAACATACTAATCCATGTACAAATCAAAATTCCAAAAGCAAAGTAAAAACAAACATACTAATCCATGTACGAATCAAAATCCAGAAGCAAAGTGAAAACTTTAAAAATGAAAAATTACAAAAGTAGGCAAAACATGTCACTCTCACCAGGGAAGTAAGGCCGGGTGCTCCGGATGCTTAGGCGCCTCCTGTTTAGCTAGCTACACCCGCCACGTGTGTAATCAAAATTGAGTGAAAGGAACATTGAACTATGGGACGTCAAATATATCCACGGCTATTCCGGATACATAGATACTTATCAACAAAATTTTGATGACGGCCATAAAATATTTTAGAGCCTATGCTTGCAATATTCCTAGGTCAACAATTTATTTGTAAGCAGATTAGTTCGTTTCATAAAGTTCCCATATTGAGAACCTTTACCATAGCGTATTTATTGTGAAATATATACATCCTAAGCATGAGAATCGGGTATATTGCTGCATAGAAAAGGGAAGTTGACAATAGAAAAATCGAAGTCATCATGTTTCTCATACAGCTTTAAATGTAGCCTTTCGTGGGTGTCATAATTGAGATACAAGTCTAAATATTATTCATTTCAAGCTCACTAGGATAGACGATATTCACATAGTCTCTAAATTTAGGACTGTTACGAGATAAAACGTCATCATGAAATAGACAATTTATTTTTGATTTGCTTTGGTATTGTACTTATGTTACAACCAGTTAACGATTGTTTGTATGGTTCCCTGAAGTATGTTGTCATATCTCCCATAAGTCTACTGTGACTAAACAAAACAAACATACTAATCCATGTCTAAATCATAATCCAGAAGCAAAGTAAAAACTTTGGAACTGACAAGTGAGGTTAGACACGCGAACTTCCATCAGGAAAGTGAGGCCGGGTGATCCGGAAGGGTAAGCATTTCCTATTTAACTAGCTATACCGTCATGTGTCCTGGACACAGAGACATACAAGATAAAACAGAACATATTACCGAAATCTAATAAGTTAATTATTAAGTATTGACTATATTAGACGTTTTAAAGTACGCTTTGGGGTCGTATTGTTGAATTTTGATCTCTGCGTCACTGTAGTGCTAGTGACAGTCAGATTACACTAGGTCCTGTGACCATGACTGGCGGTGTTTATTATTCGCATTGTCTTGTCTCAGTGTATAGCATACTGTCGATTTAAGTGCTAGTCAACCGAGACAGCAGTTGCTGTCCTAACGGTTCATTATCCTGACGCCAGGTACTGTGAAATTAATAAACCTGCTTCGAACCACAACATGAATTTTTGGATTTGGCGTCCATTAATTGCCCTTTCAACTTGTCTTCGTGTTCAAAACAGTTACTAGACGTCTAGTATTACATTGTATAAGTAAAAAAAATATACGACAAAAGGTAGCCGAATCGTGTATGTTATTTGTTAATATATAGATCTAAACTTTTTTCTTTTTGATACGGAATGATGCCTTAGTCTCCCTTTATCTTACTATGTTCTGTTCTGTTTTCTAAGCCCCATTCCAGGTGGTATAATGAATTTCATTCTATTTTTCCCCCAGCTGTCGATCTAATAAGTCACGTTTTTAATACTGTTAATCAACTATAAAAAGTATTTAAAAGTAGCCCCAAGAACTAAACCGTTTGTAGTATGAAAGAACTAACTCGCTTGTAAAATGGTTAAGAGTGTGAGAGTTAAGTCCCCTTCTTCGTGGTAATACGTTTGTGACTGGTTACACATGAGATATTTCAGTAAAACTTAGTGTCTTGAAGAATCTCTCGAAATTTGCAATGACAATAAGACTACATAGCCAAAGTCGGATATTTATTACCAATAGCCTTAATATATTTGTACTCTTGTGTTTCCTTTCCCGTTTGTGTTTTATTGTGCTGTGGTTTAAAAGGTCAAATGAATTTGCATTTCTGATCAGTTGAGTCAAAAACACGTTTGTGAATCTAGGTCATGTTGCACCATAAAATTTAATTTTCTATGAAGAATTTTTGGCTTTAACCAATCTTAGCTTTTCATGTACAAGGGCTGGTTGGAACAGTACTCAGTGTATGCACGGTTGTACAATAATGTATGTTGAAAAAGACTGTACAAATGGTGTGTTATGCCACTTGTCATTGATATTTTACTATAACATAGAACAAAATTTTGACGCCTTGATGTTGATACTTGACAAGTGGCGTCTAAATTTTGTTCTATGTTGTAATTAAAATAACTATGTTTTCTATTATGAGGAAGTACACATATTCTGTAAACAACATTTTGAAACTCCCACAAATTGTACTTCTGTCTCACATGGAGCTGCAGGACCCTCCTAATTAGTAGGGGTTTTACACATGTAGATGCTTTAGATGTTTCTTCGGGGTTTAAGCCTTCATTAACGAATGATTTTTCCATATTAGATAACTACTGTTCAAATCATGTAACCAAGAAAATATTCAATGAATCCGTTAATAAGAAATTAGAAGAGAACAAAGAAGGTAAAAAGGAATTTGAGGAACTGTGGGAACATCAGCGACAAGCATATATCAAATCAGCAGAAGAAGTGCTAGGCTTCAGAAAAGGGAAGAACAATTAAACAGTGGATAAGTGAAGACACATGGAAATTGATTGATGGAAGGAAAGAAGTAAAAACCAAGATCGACAGCACCCGCTCAGACAGACTCAAAGACAAACTGAGAGAAGCATACAGGGAGAAGGACAGAGAGGTGAAGAGAAGTGTGAGAGAGGACAAGAGGAGGTGGATATCAGAGAAGGCAGAGAAAGCTCAGAGTGCAGCAGAGAACGGCAGACAGAAAGAGCTCTATAGTATCGTGAAACAACTCAGAGTGCAGCAGAGAACGGCAGACAGAAAGAGCTCTATAGTATTGTGAAACAACCCACAGGACAGAGTAACCGTCAGGCATCAGCTGTGAAGAGCAAGGATGGGGAGCTACTGAAGAACAAGGAAGCCAGACTAAACAGACAGAAAGAGCTCTATAGTATTGTGAAACAACCCACAAGACAGAGTAACCGTCAGGCATCAGCTGTGAAGAGCAAGGATGGGGAGCTACTGAAGAACAAGGAAGCCAGACTAAACAGACAGAAAGAGCTCTATAGTATCGTGAAACAACTCACAGGACAGAGTAACCGTCAGGCATCAGCTGTGAAGAGCAAGGATGGGGAGCTACTGAAGAACAAGGAAACCAGACTAAACAGATGGAAAGAGCTCTATAGTATTGTGAAACAACTCACAGGACAGAGTAACCGTCAGGCATCAGCTGTGAAGAGCAAGGATGGGGAGCTACTGAAGAACAGGGAAACCAGACTAAACAGATGGAAAGAGCTCTATAGTATTGTGAAACAACTCACAGGACAGAGTAACCGTCAGGCATCAGCTGTGAAGAGCAAGGATGGGGAGCTACTGAAGAACAGGGAAACCAGACTAAACAGATGGAAAGAGCTCTATAGTATTGTGAAACAACTCACAGGACAGAGTAACCGTCAGGCATCAGCTGTGAAGAGCAAGGATGGGGAGCTACTGAAGAACAAGGAAACCAGACTAAACAGATGGAAAGAGCTCTATAGTATTGTGAAACAACTCACAGGACAGAGTAACCGTCAGGCATCAGCTGTGAAGAGCAAGGATGGGAAGCTACTGAAGAACAAGGAAACCAGACTAAACAGACAGAGCTCTATAGTATCGTGAAACAACCCACGGACAGAGTAACCGTCAGGCATCAGCTGTGAAGAGCAAGGATGGGAGCTACTGAAGAACAAGGAAACCAGACTAAACAGACATAAAGAGCTCTATAGTATTGTGAAACAACCCACAGGACAGAGTAACCGTCAGACATCAGCTGTGAAGAGCAAGGATGGGGAGCTACTGAAGAACAGGGAAACCAGACTAAACAGACAGAAAGAGCTCTATAGTATTGTGAAACAACTCACAGGACAGAGTAACCGTCAGGCATCAGCTGTGAAGAGCAAGGATGGGAGCTACTGAAGAACAAGGAAACCAGACTAAACAGATGGAAAGAGCTCTATAGTATTGTGAAACAACTCACAGGACAGAGTAACCGTCAGGCATCAGCTGTGAAGAGCAAGGATGGGAGCTACTGAAGAACAAGGAAACCAGACTAAACAGACAGAAAGAGCTCTATAGTATTGTGAAACAACCACAAGACAGAGTAACCGTCAGGCATCAGCTGTGAAGAGCAAGGATGGGGAGCTACTGAAGAACAAGGAAACCAGACTAAACAGACATAAGAGCTCTATAGTATTGTGAAACAACCCACAGGACAGAGTAACCGTCAGGCATCAGCTGTGAAGAGCAAGGATGGGGAGCTACTGAAGAACAAGGAAACCAGACTAAACAGACAGAAAGAGCTCTATAGTATTGTGAAACAACCCACAGGACAGAGTAACCGTCAGGCATCAGCTGTGAAGAGCAAGGATGGGGCTACTGAAGAACAAGGAAACCAGACTAAACAGACATAAAGAGCTCTATAGTATTGTGAAACAACCCACAGGACAGAGTAACCGTCAGGCATCAGCTGTGAAGAGCAAGGATGGGAGCTACTGAAGACAAGGAAACCAGACTAAACAGACAGAAAGAGCTCTATAGTATTGTGAAACAACCCACAGGACAGAGTAACCGTCAGGCATCAGCTGTGAAGAGCAAGGATGGGAGCTACTGAAGAACAAGGAAACCAGACTAAACAGACAGAAAGAGCTCTATTATTGTGAAACAACCCACAGGACAGAGTAACCGTCAGGCATCAGCTGTGAAGAGCAAGGATGGGGAGCTACTGAAGAACAAGGAAAGCAGACTAAACAGACAGAAAGAGCTCTATAGTATTGTGAAACAACCCACAAGACAGAGTAACCGTCAGGCATCAGCTGTGAAGAGCAAGGATGGGGAGCTACTGAAGAACAAGGAAAGCAGACTAAACAGACAGAAAGAGCTCTATAGTATTGTGAAACAACTCACAGGACAGAGTAACCGTCAGGCATCAGCTGTGAAGAGCAAGGATGGGGAGCTACTGAAGATCAAGGAAGCCAGACTAAACAGACAGAAAGAGCTCTATAGTATTGTGAAACAACTCACAGGACAGAGTAACCGTCAGGCATCAGCTGTGAAGAGCAAGGATGGGGAGCTACTGAAGAACAAGGAAACCAGACTAAACAGATGGAAAGAGCTCTATAGTATTGTGAAACAACTCACAGGACAGAGTAACCGTCAGGCATCAGCTGTGAAGAGCAAGGATGGGGAGCTACTGAAGAACAGGGAAACCAGACTAAACAGATGGAAAGAGCTCTATAGTATTGTGAAACAACTCACAGGACAGAGTAACCGTCAGGCATCAGCTGTGAAGAGCAAGGATGGGGAGCTACTGAAGAACAGGGAAACCAGACTAAACAGATGGAAAGAGCTCTATAGTATTGTGAAACAACTCACAGGACAGAGTAACCGTCAGGCATCAGCTGTGAAGAGCAAGGATGGGGAGCTACTGAAGAACAAGGAACCAGACTAAACAGATGGAAAGAGCTCTATAGTATTGTGAAACAACTCACAGGACAGAGTAACCGTCAGGCATCAGCTGTGAAGAGCAAGGATGGGGAGCTACTGAAGAACAAGGAAACCAGACTAAACAGACATAAAGAGCTCTATAGTATTGTGAAACAACCCACAGGACAGAGTAACCGTCAGGCATCAGCTGTGAAGAGCAAGGATGGGGAGCTACTGAAGAACAAGGAAACCAGACTAAACAGACATAAAGAGCTCTATAGTATTGTGAAACAACCCACAGGACAGAGTAACCGTCAGACATCAGCTGTGAAGAGCAAGGATGGGGAGCTACTGAAGAACAGGGAAACCAGACTAAACAGACAGAAAGAGCTCTATAGTATTGTGAAACAACTCACAGGACAGAGTAACCGTCAGGCATCAGCTGTGAAGAGCAAGGATGGGGAGCTACTGAAGAACAAGGAAACCAGACTAAACAGATGGAAAGAGCTCTATAGTATTGTGAAACAACTCACAGGACAGAGTAACCGTCAGGCATCAGCTGTGAAGAGCAAGGATGGGGAGCTACTGAAGAACAAGGAAACCAGACTAAACAGACAGAAAGAGCTCTATAGTATTGTGAAACAACCCACAAGACAGAGTAACCGTCAGGCATCAGCTGTGAAGAGCAAGGATGGGGAGCTACTGAAGAACAAGGAAACCAGACTAAACAGACATAAAGAGCTCTATAGTATTGTGAAAACACCCACAGGACAGAGTAACCGTCAGGCATCAGCTGTGAAGAGCAAGGATGGGGAGCTACTGAAGAACAAGGAAACCAGACTAAACAGACAGAAAGAGCTCTATAGTATTGTGAAACAACCCACAGGACAGAGTAACCGTCAGGCATCAGCTGTGAAGAGCAAGGATGGGGAGCTACTGAAGAACAAGGAAACCAGACTAAACAGACATAAAGAGCTCTATAGTATTGTGAAACAACCCACAGGACAGAGTAACCGTCAGGCATCAGCTGTGAAGAGCAAGGATGGGAGCTACTGAAGAACAAGGAAACCAGACTAAACAGACAGAAAGAGCTCTATAGTATTGTGAAACAACCCACAGGACAGAGTAACCGTCAGGCATCAGCTGTGAAGAGCAAGGATGGGGAGCTACTGAAGAACAAGGAAACCAGACTAAACAGACAGAAAGGGCTCTATAGTATTGTGAAACAACCCACAGGACAGAGTAACCGTCAGGCATCAGCTGTGAGAGCAAGGATGGGAAGCTACTGAAGAACAAGGAAACCAGACTAAACAGACATAAAGAGCTCTATAGTATCGTGAAACAACCCACAGGACAGAGTAACCGTCAGGCATCAGCTGTGAAGAGCAAGGATGGGGAGCTACTGAAGAACAAGGAAACCAGACTAAACAGACATAAAGAGCTCTATAGTATTGTGAAACAACCCACAGGACAGAGTAACCGTCAGACATCAGCTGTGAAGAGCAAGGATGGGGAGCTACTGAAGAACAGGGAAACCAGACTAAACAGACAGAAAGAGCTCTATAGTATTGTGAAACAACTCACAGGACAGAGTAACCGTCAGGCATCAGCTGTGAAGAGCAAGGATGGGGAGCTACTGAAGAACAAGGAAACCAGACTAAACAGATGGAAAGAGCTCTATAGTATTGTGAAACAACTCACAGGACAGAGTAACCGTCAGGCATCAGCTGTGAAGAGCAAGGATGGGGAGCTACTGAAGAACAAGGAAACCAGACTAAACAGACAGAAAGAGCTCTATAGTATTGTGAAACAACCCACAAGACAGAGTAACCGTCAGGCATCAGCTGTGAAGAGCAAGGATGGGGAGCTACTGAAGAACAAGGAAACCAGACTAAACAGACATAAAGAGCTCTATAGTATTGTGAAACAACCCACAGGACAGAGTAACCGTCAGACATCAGCTGTGAAGAGCAAGGATGGGGAGCTACTGAAGAACAAGGAAACCAGACTAAACAGACAGAAGAGCTCTATAGTATTGTGAAACAACCCACAGGACAGAGTAACCGTCAGGCATCAGCTGTGAAGAGCAAGGATGGGGAGCTACTGAAGAACAAGGAAACCAGACTAAACAGACATAAAGAGCTCTATAGTATTGTGAAACAACCCACAGGACAGAGTAACCGTCAGGCATCAGCTGTGAAGAGCAAGGATGGGAGCTACTGAAGAACAAGGAAACCAGACTAAACAGACAGAAAGAGCTCTATAGTATTGTGAAACAACCCACAGGACAGAGTAACCGTCAGGCATCAGCTGTGAAGAGCAAGGATGGGGAGCTACTGAAGAACAAGGAAACCAGACTAAACAGACAGAAAGAGCTCTATAGTATTGTGAAACAACCCACAGGACAGAGTAACCGTCAGGCATCAGCTGTGAAGAGCAAGGATGGGAGCTACTGAAGAACAAGGAAAGCAGACTAAACAGACAGAAAGAGCTCTATAGTATTGTGAAACAACCCACAAGACAGAGTAACCGTCAGGCATCAGCTGTGAAGAGCAAGGATGGGGAGCTACTGAAGAACAAGGAAAGCAGACTAAACAGACAGAAAGAGCTCTATAGTATTGTGAAACAACTCACAGGACAGAGTAACCGTCAGGCATCAGCTGTGAAGAGCAAGGATGGGGAGCTACTGAAGATCAAGGAAGCCAGACTAAACAGACAGAAAGAGCTCTATAGTATTGTGAAACAACTCACAGGACAGAGTAACCGTCAGGCATCAGCTGTGAAGAGCAAGGATGGGGAGCTACTGAAGAACAAGGAAACCAGACTAAACAGATGGAAAGAGCTCTATAGTATTGTGAAACAACTCACAGGACAGAGTAACCGTCAGGCATCAGCTGTGAAGAGCAGGATGGGGAGCTACTGAAGAACAGGGAAACCAGACTAAACAGATGGAAAGAGCTCTATAGTATTGTGAAACAACTCACAGGACAGAGTAACCGTCAGCATCAGCTGTGAAGAGCAAGGATGGGGAGCTACTGAAGAACAGGGAAACAGACTAAACAGATGGAAAGAGCTCTATAGTATTGTGAAACAACTCACACGACAGAGTAACCGTCAGGCATCAGCTGTGAAGAGCAAGGATGGGGAGCTACTGAAGAACAAGGAAACCAGACTAAAAGATGGAAAGAGCTCTATAGTATTGTGAAACAACTCACAGGACAGAGTAACCGTCAGGCATCAGCTGTGAAGAGCAAGGATGGGGAGCTACTGAAGAACAAGGAAACCAGACTAAACAGACATAAAGAGCTCTATAGTATTGTGAAACAACCCACAGGACAGAGTAACCGTCAGGCATCAGCTGTGAAGAGCAAGGATGGGGAGCTACTGAAGACAAGGAAACCAGACTAAACAGACATAAAGAGCTCTATAGTATTGTGAAACAACCCACAGGACAGAGTAACCGTCAGACATCAGCTGTGAAGAGCAAGGATGGGGAGCTACTGAAGAACAGGGAAACCAGACTAAACAGACAGAAAGAGCTCTATAGTATTGTGAAACAACTCACAGGACAGAGTAACCGTCAGGCATCAGCTGTGAAGAGCAAGGATGGGGAGCTACTGAAGAACAAGGAAACCAGACTAAACAGATGGAAAGAGCTCTATAGTATTGTGAAACAACTCACAGGACAGAGTAACCGTCAGGCATCAGCTGTGAAGAGCAAGGATGGGGAGCTACTGAAGAACAAGGAAACCAGACTAAACAGACAGAAAGAGCTCTATAGTATTGTGAAACAACCCACAAGACAGAGTAACCGTCAGGCATCAGCTGTGAAGAGCAAGGATGGGGAGCTACTGAAGAACAAGGAAACCAGACTAAACAGACATAAAGAGCTCTATAGTATTGTGAAACAACCCAGGACAGAGTAACCGTCAGGCATCAGCTGTGAAGAGCAAGGATGGGGAGCTACTGAAGAACAAGGAAACCAGACTAAACAGACAGAAAGAGCTCTATAGTATTGTGAAACAACCCACAGGACAGAGTAACCGTCAGGCATCAGCTGTGAAGAGCAAGGATGGGGACTACTGAAGAACAAGGAAACCAGACTAAACAGACATAAAGAGCTCTATAGTATTGTGAAACAACCCACAGGACAGAGTAACCGTCAGGCATCAGCTGTGAAGAGCAAGGATGGGAGCTACTGAAGAACAAGGAAACCAGACTAAACAGACAGAAAGAGCTCTATAGTATTGTGAAACACCCACAGGACAGAGTAACCGTCAGGCATCAGCTGTGAAGAGCAAGGATGGGGGCTACTGAAGAACAAGGAAACCAGACTAAACAGACAGAAAGGGCTCTATAGTATTGTGAAACAACCCACAGGACAGAGTAACCGTCAGGCATCAGCTGTGAAGAGCAAGGATGGGGAGCTACTGAAGAACAAGGAAAGCAGACTAAACAGACAGAAAGAGCTCTATAGTATTGTGAAACAACCCACAAGACAGAGTAACCGTCAGGCATCAGCTGTGAAGAGCAAGGATGGGGAGCTACTGAAGAACAAGGAAAGCAGACTAAACAGACAGAAAGAGCTCTATAGTATTGTGAAACAACTCACAGGACAGAGTAACCGTCAGGCATCAGCTGTGAAGAGCAAGGATGGGGAGCTACTGAAGATCAAGGAAGCCAGACTAAACAGACAGAAAGAGCTCTATAGTATTGTGAAACAACTCACAGGACAGAGTAACCGTCAGGCATCAGCTGTGAAGAGCAAGGATGGGGAGCTACTGAAGAACAAGGAAGCCAGACTAAACAGATAGAAAGAGCTCTATAGTATTGTGAAACAACTCACAGGACAGAGTAACCGTCAGGCATCAGCTGTGAAGAGCAAGGATGGGGAGCTACTGAAGAACAAGGAAGCCAGACTAAACAGACAGAAAGAGCTCTATAGTATTGTGAAACAACTCACAGGACAGAGTAACCGTCAGGCATCAGCTGTGAGGAGCAAGGATGGGGAGCTACTGAAGAACAAGGAAGCCAGACTAAACAGACAGAAAGAGCTCTATAGTATTGTGAAACAACTCACAGGACAGAGTAACCGTCAGGAATCAGCTGTGAAGAGCAAGGATGGGGAGCTACTGAAGAACAAGGAAACCAGACTAAACAGACATAAAGAGCTCTATAGTATTGTGAAACAACCCACAGGACAGACAACCGTCAGGCATCAGCTGTGAAGAGCAAGGATGGGGAGCTACTGAGGAACAGGGAAGCCAAACTAAACAGATGGACAGAACACTTTCAAGAGGTGCTGAACAGGGACAAACCAAGCACACCACCGCATGAACAAGAAATAGATAAGGAAGAACTGGACATATCTGTTGAGGTACCAAGTGTTGGAGAAATCAATACTGCACTGAAAGCCCTAAAGAGCGGGAAGGCACCGGGAGCGGACCAGATTACAGCAGAGATGCTGAAAGCAGACATAGACCAGTCCAGTAAAGAACTGAAACGGCTAATTGATCTGATATGGGAAAAAGAGGAAGTGCCAAAACCATGGACCAAGGGACTCATATGCAAGATACCGAAGAAAGGAAACCTCCAAGATTGCAGCAACTGGAGAGGAGTCACCTTGCTACCAGTAGCCAGCAAAGTATTCAGCAGAATTCTAATCAACAGAATACAAACAGGAGTAGACCATTCCCTCAGAAAAGAGCAAGCAGGATTCAGGAGTGGGAGAAGAACAGTGGAGCAAGTCAACTAGTGGAATGCCACCTTGTACATTCACTTTGTGGACTTTGAATTCAGTGCACAGAGAGAGCCTTTGGGCAATCATGAAGGCATACAGAATTCCACAGAAGCTGATACGTATGGTGAGCTCTCTGTACGAGGACTTCCAGTCCAGTGTGCTGTGATTGATGAGAGCGAGACCACCGACTTCTTTCCCGTGGTGACCGGAGTAAAACAGGGATGCTGCGTGTCAGAATTCCTGTTCCTACTAGTCATTGATTGGGTGATGAGGCAGACAGTAGAGGGTGAGAGAACTGGAATCCGATGAAACTTCACAACAATGGTGGAAGACCTAGACTTCGCAGATGACATTGCTTTTTTGTCTTCAACAATGAGCCACCTTCAGTCTAAAACAACCAAGCTGGAAGACAATGCAGCACGAGTTGGACTGAAGTTGAACGCCAAGAAATGCAATGCAATGAAATCCAACAAGAGCGAAGCAAGCCTGAAGGTAGGAGGGAGCGAAGTAGAACAAGTGGAGAGTTTCACATATCTTGGAGCAAACGTGACTATAGACGGCGGAGGCAGTATTGATATCAAAAAGATACTAGGGTTAGCCTGTGCAGCCTTCAAGAGACTATACAACGTGTAGCAGTCAGGAGACATAAGCAAGAAGACAAAGACATCTCTCTTCAAGAGCTTAGTACTATAAGTTCTCCTCTATGGTTGTGAGACATGGATCAAAAACTGGATGCCTTCCAAACCAAATGCCTCAGGAAAATATACAAAATTAGATGGCAGCAACACATCACCAACAAAGCAGTCCTTGAAATGGCAGAAGTGGATAAGATCAGTGATGAAGTAAGGAGGAAGAGATGGAATTGGATTGGTCATGTACTGAGGAAAGGAAAGACAGATGACTGCATTGTTGCCCTTGTGTGGACTCCTGAGGGAAGAAGGAAAAGAGGTCGCCCTAAAACAACTCGGCGGCGGATAGTAGAAACAGAACGGAACGATGCAGGCTGGAACACCTGGAATGCGGCACGTCAAGTAGCCTTATACAGACCAACATGGAGGAATGACGTCAAAGCCTTGTGTGCCTCCTGGCACTGGGAGAATTAAGGTAAGGTACTGTTCAAATCATTGTGTTTTTGACAGTGAAAAAATAATACTTTCATTTGCATCAGCCATTACAATACAATTCACTTGATACTTTAATTTAAATATTTATTATAGACAGGTGCAGGCATGTGTAGGAAATACGTGTGAACATTTCGTATACACCATGGGAAACATGCATTGTTCAATGTTTTAACTGCAAATTCATACACTAACCATCTATCAGATTGACCATATTATATATCATAACAAACATACCTATTCATATTCAAACCTCAACCCCATAGCAAAGCAAAATCTTTGACACGGGCAAACCAAGACAAACACGTGAACTTCCTACAGGGAAGTGAGGCCCGGTGTTCCGGATATTAAAGGTATGCACCTCCTGTTTAACTGGCCTTTCGTAGGTGTCATAATAGAGGCATAAGTCTAAATATGAAGGTGAAAGTAACGAATCAACCGTATCTTTTATTGCAACTCACTAGGATAGATTGCACTCACTTAGTTTCGAAATTTAAGATTATTAAGAAATAGAACGCCATCTATAAACCTGTACTTAGAGTTGCATGATTTGTCGAGTCTTCTCTCCAGATTTTACACGATTCTGTGTAATTTTGATCTGTTTGATATGAATAAAGAAATAAATCACTAAGCATTGGAGCACAGTTTATGCCCATTGGTATACCGATTGTTTGTTTGAAAATTATATTACCAAACACAAGTATGCTGTGTATCAAAAACTCTTAACATTTTATTGATGGTATATCTTCGGTATATCTTTGTTTGGAGACCGTATGTTGCTTGACAAAATAACAAGAGTCCCTGTTCAGCACTAGATATTTGTATCTTGAATATTGCTGATGAAAAGTCATGCTGGCGGGTGAATATTGGTCGCTAATAGATCTATAAACCCCCGACTTTTGATGAATACATGCATGACACTTTTACGTAACGAATTGAACTGTAACACTAAATGAATTAAAAACAATGGCGTCCATCATTTATTTATATAATTTATACAAAATTTTATATTTCATAAAAACAGAATATAAACAATTTAAATCGAACAATACCCTATGAAATAAATTAAAAATCTCTCTCTCTCTCTCTCTCTCTCTCTCTCTCTCTCTCTCTCTCTCCATCAAATATACATGGCATACATGTACATGAACAATTCGGCACACCTGATTTGCCACACAAAAAAAACAAAAAAAAACAATATTTTCTGTTTATCATAAACAATCAAGATTAATTACAAATACTGAATGGCTACATCAGACATATTTACAGCCGTAAACGTTTATGTAACACAGAAATAAATTATCATCCTGACATAAAACCGCTATACTAGCACCGTGAAGTTTGTATTTCTTGTAGAACACCTTTATAGTACAAACTCCAAAGTAACATCATCGGACTAATAGCACCATACAATATCTGGTCTGTTATTTGTATTAATGCTTAAGGTAACCAATCTTTATGTACACAAATTTTTAAAACATTCCTTTAAATCCCGTTTTAAGCTTTTACGGTGATGTTGGGAGAAATGTTGCTTTTTCATACCTGTAGTATATTCTAAATAAAGGACAACAATTTAGCAGATGCTGAAGAGATGTTCACATTCTCTTTACATGATATGTTGCCGTTAGTAATCTGCTTATATACAGCAGAAAAACGGGTATATATTAAAGGCATTCGTGTCAATGATCAGTTTCTCATTTAAATATTTTTTTTAAAGTTTTACAATTATCACAGATTTCCTGGACTGGCAATAATTGCCTCCGAGTAAGATGGCGGTGGTGACAGTATCCTATTCTGTCCGTTACTACTGTCTCTGTGTTCGTCATTAACTGTATATGCTGGTGGTGGTGGCATTTCTGATGGCGGTGTATATAACTGTTGTGGGTACCCTGGTACGCCCGTGGGTGGGTATGACTGTTGGGGATATTGTGTCAGATTATACTGGTAACCGGTGTTGTTTTGTATTTGGGATGGATCCTGTGTTGGTCTTACATTTATCGATCTTGTCTGTGGATTATATCGTTGTCTTTGTTGTTGTTGAGCAGCTAAAATAAAATAATAATAAAATAAATATGTTAAAATACGTATAAGTAAAAACTTTGCTTCAATAGCTACTAGTTAGTTAGCTGAAACATATATTTGCATAGCTGGCTTCATTTCAAAGCGCGTTGTTAAATCCAGTACATCCAGGCTTTATGTTGGCAACCGTATCATTTATTTCTCCTGTTGATATGCAGACAATTGGTTAACTTCAATAATATACCCAATTTACTTTGAATTCTTGGAGAAAGAAGACGAAAGTTCTTGCCACTATTGTTCAAACCTTTAAACTTTCATAAAGTATTACACATTATACCAATGATAATTTTACAGCACTAGACGGAAAACAGTTCATCATCAGTAGTGCTTGGACCAAAATTGTTACAAGTACATGCGGGAGTATACCTTAGTTTTTAGGGATTTTCAGATTTTAACTAGCATCAAATATGACAGTAGCATATTTCTGACAAAACAAAAGTGTTATTTATTGAGTTTGTGATATCTTCGGAGATACATCCACCAGTAGAGATACCGGCTCTGTGGTTTAAATTACACATTATACCGGTGTTAATTTTACAACACTAGACAGTCGTTTCGGAATATAATAACCCATCTGTAGTGTTTGGATCAAAATTGTAAAACAATATTTTCCCCCGAAGTAAAAATTAATCGACCAGTTAAATATATGCAGTTACAGTCAAACTAGTCCGACTAATCAGCCCACTAAACCCCCATTTTAATTTTTTACTTGTTAAGGGTAAACCTCTATTTTAATTTTTTACTTGTTGGGGTAAACCCCCAACAAGTAAAAAAAATTAAAATGGGAGTTTAGTGAGCTGATTAGTCGGACTACAGTCGAACCTGCCTTAAAGGTCACCTCTATATACTAGTAAGGGCCACCTGCTACTAAATGCCAGTAGATTTTATTCCAATCGTTCTTTATATAATTAGGACCTGTATATAAAGGTCATTTTACTTGTTTACTTGGGTGGCCTTTATAGACAGGTTTGACAGTAGTTGTTTCTTGTGCAACTTTTTTTTATCGAAAACAGCATAAGGCACTTGTAAAGTATTCGTGTAGTATGCTGGTTGTTTCTTTCGGCAATAAATTGGTTGAATGGGGTTTACGTCCAAATCGATTATATTTCATTTATATCAAGACGTCACCAGCTATACGTGAAGTTGCAGACATTTTTACCTTTGTAGTGTGTTCAGGACAAGATCAAGATGGAGATGGATAGGACATGTGCTCAGAAAGCCTGTGAATAACATCACAAGAGTTGCTCTCAGATGGACGCCTGAAGGAAAAAGGAAGCAAGGTAAACCCAAAAACACCTGGAGGAGAACTGTGGAAAAGGAAATGAAAGAACATAGACTAACTTGGGGAGAACTGAAGAGTATGGCAAAAGATAGAGACAAGTGGAAAACTCTAGTCCTTGCCCTATGTGTCCCCGGGCATAAAAAGGACTATGTAGGTAGGTAGTGTGTTCAGGGCAATGTGCAGAGAGGATTATTTAAGCCACGCCTGCCGTGACACGGGGCATTGGGTTTTAAGGTCTCTTCCGAATGACCGTGAGTCTCATTTCAGAATGCCGAGCTCTTGACGAAAGAACAATTACTAACAATTTTAAAGTCTGGGTCAGTCCACGGTCTCCAACATGCGGTCAACAATAAAGGTCTACAAGGTTGCTGAATTGGAAATAACCCTGTGTCATATACCATTTTTTTAAAATTTAATAATAAAATACGTTCAAATGATGTCATATACCATTTTTTAAAAATGTATTTTATCATTAAATTTAAAAAAAAATGGTATATGACACCTGTATGACAAAGCACATAATACTTTTGTCAATATTTCCCAGAACATATAACACAGAAAATAAAATATAAACACATTATAACATATAGAATTCTTACCAGATGCGGTTGTTATTTGTGTACGGTTACGGTATGCTCGTGTTGTGTGGGGTTTAACTTGGAATGTTGGCTTTTTATATTTTAAAATACACCATCTTAGACAAACATATAAAACCAAAATTAGACAAATCCCTCCTATGACTCCTCCTATCACCACGCCCACTATCCTATTATAAAGAAAAATATACATGCATTTTTTATTTAAAGCACTAAATATATTGTAATTGTGTGGATAACAGCTAGAGTAAAGAAAGGTAAAATAACAAAATACCTATAATGTACATGATCTGTGTAACACTTAACAATTTAAAATTATAAAAAGTTTTAGAACTTTAGATAATTTGAAATTGAGCTTTAAATGGTTAAGTGTTACACGGACCGTACATGTTGTCCAAACTAAAAACGATATCTCTGAAAAGTAAAGTTATATAGATCAAAGGTAAACATAAAATGAAACTTAAAGTGTGCTTGCCAGGTCTACAAAAATCCAAATAAAATTATGAAGGAAGAAATGAATAATGCCCATATCTAACTTGTAACTTTAGTTATATGGTTACATAGTAACTCCAGTTGAGAGTTGGGCATCGGTGTGTTTTCGTCGCAGTCAAGACTATCCTTCATATCGAGGCATTTAGTTCTGTGATGTTGAAGTCCCGAAAAAAAACTACAAAATGACAAGCAAAATGACAAACTTTCCCACACTAATATCTGTTTGAGTGGTACCGTATTTAAACAGCCTCTATTATCGGTAAGCGCATGCTTTAGACAACTCGTCCAGCGAGTCCCCTAGTATTGCAAGTGATTCAATGCCTATGGAATTAGCTTTTTGGTATATTTTGCTCATAATTAGCTTTTGTTTTACAATTCTTTACAACATAGACGTATATGTAATAAGTATATGACCAAAGTTGCAGTAAATGGACATCGCTGTTTTTTAATTATAAACATTCATTCTAACTCATTACTTCTACAGTATATGTGTTTAGGATATAAGTGAATGGTCAGTTCATTTATGTTTTGTACAGTCAAACCTGCCTTAAAGGTCACTTCTCGATGTTTTTAAAGGCTAGTACGTACGATTTTATCCTAATTGCTCCTCATTCATGTTATTTAAACCTTGATATAAGAGTCCCCTGTCCATAAAGGCCACTTTTACAGCTTTTCTTGGATGACCATTACAGACAGGTTTGACTGTAATTTTTTTTGATTTAGATAACATAACTCACCAGCCATTTCCGTCGTCGTCGGATGAGTAATAGTAGTTATAATAGTATCTAGATCTGCTGTAGTATCCATATGATCCTTCTACACAATCTGTAACATGAAGCATAACAAGTTATTGTTAAATAAAATATACAGCAGTATCAATTTTACAACTGATCCTTGATTAAATTGTCCTTAACTGAAACACAGTAATTTATAGCAAATTTTGGCCATCTTTAATTTATGATACTTAAAATATGATATTTCAATAAGTTAGAATACCGATGCCACCGATGCCACAAATAACTGAAAACCTTAATTTCAAATGCCAGTTAAGGAATGGCGTGTGTGGGGCTATACAGCATACCAATCCCGGAAACAGAATTATAGGCAAAACTAGCACTTAATTTTTGGACCTGACATCGATTTGTCAAAGAGATCTTATCTTCTCCCACGTACATGTAAGTGCAGTGGGTACTACTGGATGGTGGATCTCTCTCTCTCTCTCTCTCTCTCTCTCTCTCTCTCTCTTATACATTAGCAATGCGGCATGCCTGATTTGCCACACAAACAAAAACAACACTTCCTGTTTACCATAAACAGAACTCCCTGGGCTTATCAGTCTAGATGTTTTATTAATGGTCTAGCTATTTAATTATTAAATCACTGTGTTTTATTAATATTTTGTGGTTTGGTAAAAGTACAAGTACAAGTATTAATTAAGAATCTTGATTTAATCGATATATGTTTTTCATTGCACTCTTTATATGAAATTGTAATACGATATGTATTATAAATGGATCCATTATATAAAGCAAATTAACATGGTCAAATCAATGGTTCATGTTTGGTTAAAGCTGTTTATATTGCTTCTCTCTTTTTTGATGACATATTTGTAATATAAAAGTTTGCTGTTACAAAATATGTGTTTTGAATAAAAAAAAATCTATAGAACTAACAAAAGTGAAAAATGAAATCAGAGGACATTTGTGAAGCTATTAAAAATCCATATTGTACCACTTTTTATTTAGCCAGTAAAGTTAGAAAGTACACGTGTGTGTGTGTGTGTGTGTGTGTGTGAATCACAATCCAGAAGCAAAGTAAAAACTTTGAAACTGACAAGTCAGGTTAGACACGTGAACTTCCACCAGGGAAGTGAGGCCGGGTGCTCCGGAAGGGTAAGCACCTCCTGTTTAGCTAGCTACACCGCCACGTGTGTAATCAAAATTGTGTAAAAGGAAAAGGAACTATGGGACGTCAAATATATCCAGGACAATCCTGGACACAGAGACATCAAACTTATCAATAATATAGTAGTTAATAGCTAGTTAGTAGCTAACTTTACCTATCTTGCTTATTAAATATGCAAGGATTTAGTCGTACATCGAACTAGAATGTCAACAATAAACACACTTTTCAAGTTTCATCCATATCTAATCAACAACTCATTGATTACCATCTGGGGACAATAAAAGGACGCCATCGAGGGCGCCATGCTCTCTGTATCACATTTGCATTTCTTGCAGGTGCAAAAAGATCTGACATGCTTGTACAGTCAAACCTGTCTTAAAGGTCATCTATATAAGTGACGCCTGTTTTATAAAAGCCAGTAAAAATTTATCACAATTGCTTTTCATTGGTGTTAATTGAGCCTCTAAATAAGGATCACCTGTCCATTAATGCCATTTTTACTGTTCCTTTAGGTGGCTTTAACGGTATGTAAGGGCCACGTGTTCATTAATGTCACTTTTACTGGTTCCCTAGGCTGGCTAAATGACTATATGGTTAGATTTTGAGGAATGGTAAATTTGAAGACATAACATCTTCAAAATCGCTGAATGGTTTTAAATCAATCAAGGAATTTATTTATTTATTTATTTATTTATTTATTTATTTATTTATTTATTTATTTATTTATTTATTTATTTGTTTGTTTATTTATTTATTTGTTTATTTATTTATTTTGCATTGGTTTTTATTACTATTTTTTATTATATATTTTTTAAAATTATATAGATGAATGGACTCTAGATAGTAGATAGTAGGATATTGACATATATTGTGGTGATTAAACATTATAGTACATTTTTCACTTATATCGGACTTTAGAATTTACAAATCTACAAATTAATTTGTAAGATAAATAGAACAATCGGCCATTTGAAGTAATTTTGGAAAATAGTTTTTGAACTTTTTAGACCAACAGGTGTCCCTTTTAACACATTGGCTATGTCATAAAATGAGAGATTGGATTAATTTATTTTGATAGAATTGGCAGAATTCCATATTACGGTAATAGAACTAAAATCAGCGTGTCTATAAATGTGTCGTATTAATTAGGTTTAAAATCGAGGGAAGACAATCGGTTTATTAATCACTGTTGTGTCTACATAACTGAAATGAAATACCCCCTCCCCGTGTCTAAAACCAAAAAATATACCCCCTCCCCGTGTCTAAAGACAAAAATACTTGACCCCCTCCTTGTGTCTAAAAACCAAATTAATATACCCCTCCCCGTGTCTCTGAAAACCGAAATATTTCACACACACACACACACACACACACACACACACACACACACACACACACTGTGTCTAAAACCCCAAATATAATGGAGCCCCATGTCTAAAACAAGCATACATGTAATTATGTTTGGAAAATTTGACATAACTTGATTTATTGCATAAAGTTTATAATCATTCCAAATTTATTTTGGAATAATGTACCCCACAAATTTCAAATAACACACACACACATACACACATACACACACTACTTACCATATACAATAAAGAACAATAAGCTAGTAACAAATAAAAACGTATTTTCGGACATCATCTTTTAAGTTCCATAAATACTTTAAAAAATCCAAAATCTAGTTATTATTTCTTCATCAAATTCTATATTATAACTTATAAGTAAACACTGCCATTAACATCGATATTCCTTTTAAAGATTAACTTTCTATTTATACACATCAAATTCATATCAGGTATACAGCCTGTTTTGGTATTAAAGTCTCTAAACATTTAAAAATAAATTACGTAGGTCTGTCCCAAACAAGAACGGACGTGAAAAAAATTCTCGGCTAAATAGAACTTAATAAAGTTGCCAATACAAACAATAAGCGATAGTGTTATGATCCGTGAATTAAATCGTGATGTAAATATATGTAACTTGTCCTCGATCCAAAAACCTGAGTGGATTATGTATAAATTTAGCAAGATCAATAGTGTCTAAGTTTTAAATGGATCGTGTATGAGGCGCCGTTTCTATATTTATTCACTATTTTTACATATGCATAATTCATTTATGGATATCCATAATTCATTTATGGATATCCATAAATCGAATTTAACATATGTAAAAATATTTTTAGATATCCAAAAATAATTTTGCATATGCAAAAATCGATTTATGGATATCCAAAATTCGATTTTTGGATATCCATAAATCGATTTATGGATATCCATAAATCGAATTTTGCATATGTAAAAATGCTGACTATTTTTGGATATCTAAAAATCGATTTATGAATATCCATAAATCGAATTTTGGATATCCATAATTCGATTTTTGCATATGCAAAAATAGTCAGTATTTTTACATATGCAAAATTCGATTTATGGATATCCATAAATCGAGAGTGCGAAATGATTTCTCCCCAAATATACAGTGCGGGACTGTTTTACTATTTACGCGGGAAATTGTCAAGTAAGCAGAAAAGCTAAGTGAACAGTTGCATTAAAGGCAGACATCGTTGTGATTGTCTTAACTCTATCAAAATACGGTTACACTTTCAAAACATCTCATTGCGTTTAATATTACTCCGCTGTATCCAAGTGTTCGTTCTTTCCATTACTTTCTGTAGCAGCCATGTTGGATTTTAAGACAAGACGCGCGTACCGCGTAGGCACTGCAGGAAACAAAAAAAATCTTAAAATATACACAAGTTTGCATGTTTAACAAAAGTCGATGAAAAAACGCATTTATAATCCATATTGTAAAAATATGATTTTTATTTGCGAGGATAAATATTTTTTTATTAATTCAATGTACCAACAATATTCACTTCGGGATTGATATATGGGGAGAACTCAGTATTTTGGAATTTCCAAAATTTAATTTTGGATATCCATAAATCGATTTATGGATATCCAAAAATAGCTAGTATTTTTGGATATCCATAAATCGATTTATTGATATCCATAAATCAATTTTTGGATATCCATAAATCGATTTTTGGATATGTAAAAATACTGGCTATTTTTGGATATCAATAAATCGATTTATGGATATCCATAAATCGATTTATGCATATGCAAAATTCGATTTATGGATATCTAAAAATAGTGAATAAATATAGAAACGGCGCCTCATAATCGTGTAATTAATATAGCTTTTCCTGTAAAAAAATAAATATTGAATTTATTTGATGTTTAAAAAAAATTATATGTCCTTTTTTATCACTTATTTAAATTCTCAGATAAAACAATTAAGTTCCAATAATGTTGTTATCCAAATATATAAAATGATTTTATTTTAATTGCAGTATGCCCATGTAGCATTTGATGTCGTAATTGGACGAAGGAAAAAACGATACATTGGTGATGCCCAAAATAATTCTAATAATAATAATAATACATTATCATATGGGTACTGCTGGGTAATGTCAAAGATTTGAAACTGGATTTCGTTTGTTATGGAAGATTTGTTGAATCATAGAAAACTGAATACTAAAAACAATTGATTTTTTGTTTCACGACAGTCATTCTGATTGTATTCGGAGTCACGTGATTAGGCCAAAGGAACAAACTCAGAAGAGAAGGCGACAAAACGACCGTGATGAAGCAATACACGGGAATGAAAGTCGATGTGAAGGCGAACGACATTTTTAGGCGACAGTAGCTTCGTTCAATCGCTTTGCATCGTTTTTATATAAAACTTGCATTTTCGTTCCCGCTCTAGTTGTTTTTATTACACGCGCATTATTACCCTCTCGTTCTATATATTACACCCTGCTACTCTATTTAAAAAATCTAAAATCCAAACTATTTACGAAAGACTACACTAAAGTTTGTTTTATGTATAAAGCTGTTTATGATATCACTCGATCCACTTCATATCTCAAACATTTTAGAAGCTGTATATCAACTTAGCCATGAATATAATTTTTCTGTCATACGTTAAGATTTTTAAATTTCAATCATATAATATATTTAAGCAATGGTACATGACAATATCTTTAGTGTATTTTATGATTAAATCCAAAAATGGTTTATGTTGAATTCTAATATTTCATAAACATTCAAAATTAGCACATGTGCATGCCACATGTTTAAAACTGGTCATATCATAATAGACTGAAAATCATCCCAATATTCAAATGTTGAAGACATCATTCTGTTAAAGCTCAGGTTTTTTCCGTCTAAAATAGCTTAGTGGTTTTATCTTGTAATTTTTTTCCATATTTTAGAGTTTTCTGAAAAGAAAATCTTAACTTATCAATAATTCAAGTTCTCGAAGAACTGTGTACAAGGAACAAGACGTCAAAAATATTACAAGAATAAAAGATACATACATATAGATCTGAGGCTTACCAAGATGTCGGTTATATAGAGAGAAATTGTCACAATAAAAATATTTAAAACTTGATACTTTGCTGATGTATAGTTTACGAAAACATTGTCTACATTTTACAAGCAAGATACTTCTCCAACGTATGTATGTGCAGGCCCAAATTTCAAAATCATTCCTTAACTAAGATTTTCCTTAACTTATATTAAGCAAATTCTGGCAATCGATTTCGGAACCACAAATTAATATTGTTTATGCCATAAACCACTTTTTGAATTTAACCATAAAATAATTCAAAAAGTGGTATATGACATTTACAAAATTAAAGGCAGATGTTATTAAGCTTAGAGTGGTATACAAAATGGCACCTTAAATTCCAGAATATCTTAAAAATTAACAAAATTAATGAGATTTTAAGATTGCCAGATTTAAGTAAGCAAAATCTTTGTTAAAAATGGTTTTGAAAATGGGACCAGGCCCCGGTTTCACAATCATTCCTTAGCTAAGATTTTCCTTAACTTAAATTTAGCAAATTTTTGTTATCTCGTTTTGGAACTACTGGCGTATATTTTCGTTAAAACTAAATGCAAATGTTTTTATCTAGAAGTACTCTTAAAAATGGCACCATAAATCCCTCAATATCTTGAACATTAACAAAATTATAAAGATTTGAAATTTTGCAAAAATTAAGTAAAGGAAAATCTTAGCTAAGGAATGATTGTGAAACCGGGGCCTGATGGAAAATATACCTACGGTGAGGTGTTTTATGTAATCAATGACTAACCATCTACCAATGGCCGGTCAAAAGAGTGTCAGCACGGTAAGCGGCCACGGTTCTACTCCCGATAGGATAACCCCGAAACTTATCGCCAAGTATTCCGTATAAAGTTGTCTATCAGATGGGGCATTAACAACGATGTTTCTTATCCACAAAATTATATTTAATGTTGATTGCCAAGAATAGGCTTACAATTCTACAACTTAAATTTTCTAAACGTTCACGAGTGCTGGTATAATGAACTCCTGCTATTTACTAGTAATGTCATATACCATTTTTTTAATTGAATTAAAAAAAAATAGTACATGACAGTAACATCTCGATATAAAATGCCAATTCAATCTTGAATAGGACATGAAAACCATACTACACTTATTGCAAGCCTATGCTCATCAGGGCTGTCAAATGATGAGCCATCAAGAAAGTTTTGTGGCCGTCGTCACAATATTGTTGATAAGTATGATGTCTGTATCCAGGATTATCCTGGATATATTAGACTTCCCATAGTTCCATGTTCCTTTCACTCAAATTTAGATTGCACATATGGCGGGTGTGGTCAGCTAAACAGGAGACGCTTACCCTTCCGGAACACCCGGTCTCACTTCCCTGGTGGAAGTTCGAGTGGTTAACTTAATTTTTCAGTTTCAAAGTTTCAAATTTGCTTTGGGGTAGTGATTTGGACACGGATTAGCATTTTTTTATTCAATCTTTATTCGGGCCCTGTTTTTCTCATGCTATGTCTTTTCGCCTTTAAAGTCTTGTGTCAAGTTATACAAATTTTGGAAAGGCGCATTAAGAAACCAGAGAACATGTTTCGATTTGAAGTATGCCCAACGTAGCTGTCATAAACCATTTTTTCTATGCATTGAATGATAAAATTTAAAAAATGGTAGATGACACAGCCACCTCAAACACACACGGCAAACACTGCGAAGCGGTCGTCAGGGTAGCTCAGTGGGTAGCTAGGGCACTCTATTCGAGGGAATTTGGGCGAGAATCCACATGTTTGAAAGTGTGAACACTCAAGAATAACAGGTGAAGAATGTCGTGGTATGGGTAGCTCAACCAGATAAGGCACTCGTCTATAGCGCGGGCGGTCCCGGATTCGATCCCCGGCCTGAGACGGCATTCTCCTTCTTTTAACAAAGTAAGAAATGAGGACAACAACTAAGTGGCATCATTATCAGAGAAAAAAACCAAAATATTCCTGGTAAAGTGCATGAATTTATTACAATCTGTTACCAAGTAAAAACCAACAATAAAACCTATAAAAACTTTTGTTTACATTTATGTTTGGTTGTATCTAATTAAATGTTCAAAATAAATCAAAAGTATAGCAAAAAATCTGAATTAACTTTCTAAATAAAAGTGTCTTGACGGGAGAAACACTTCCTAGAGCTGAAGATTTAGGTATTTCTTGATATCTTCATTGGTGTTGGGCAATTTTTCTATACCGTCTGGTAATTCATCGTTCTCCAACAATCTATCCCTGATTAAGCATCTTGTCAAGTGTTTCAAAGGAGCTGGTGTTTTGTAGCGATCAGAGGGAATGAAAGGAGCGGTAGCCTTCCTTACATAGTAAATCCCCGACTTCTTAAGATCTCCAATCATCTGATCGTCAAAGCAGACTTTAATACTTGGGATTGCACGTAAACAGTACTCCAAACAGGTCTTGACAATTTCAATAGGAACATCACTAAATTCAGACTGTGTGGCTTCTTTTACGATATCCTGAGACCCCAAAACTGTTAATAAATGTTCTAATGGGCGACCATGAGGAGAAGCTCCGTGTTTTAGCAGAGTTAACACAAGATTTTTCTTCAAGTTTTCAACGGCCAAAAGGAGAGGACAATGTCCGATAAATGATTCCGGCACTGTGGTCCTGGTCATCTCTAGGGTTGGGTGACCCAATGGAAGATCAAAATAGTAGCACCAATCGGCCACTGCAAGATCCTTGTATTCAACTCTGGCGGCTCCGACAAATATTTTATCAGACAGACCTTTGTTGAGTGTAACTTTCATTCCTCCACAGAAATGCAAAATATACATGGTTTTGTCAATAACAGATGGATCTGGTGTTTCGTCTTCATAATATTGAAGATCTCTCATGAAAAGTCCCATATCTATACCACGGCTGTATGGTAGCAATGCACCAAGGATTTTCCGAATAAGGTCCTTAGAAGTTACTCTGTACTGGTAACAAATTCCAAGAGCAAGATGGAGTGTCAACCAGGAAAGATGAATACCTTCAGGAGTCTTCTCGTTAAGATCTGCGAAGACCATTATATCATCAATTGCTTTCCCCATGGTAATTTCCTTGCTGTCGATTTTAGAACAAATCTGGAAACCGATCAGCTCGCATTGTCCTTCCATTGTTGAATATCCGGTGGTCATCTTATTACGTAGCTGTACAAACACATTATTCTTCAGCTTCTGTTTCAACTGAAACTTCTTAATACACGGACAGGCTAGAAATCCCGCCATTATGTTGATTAAACTTGCACAAAACTAAATTAGTGTACTAGTTGTTAGCGATCAGCGCATCAAACTGATTGGCACTGGTTGCGGGGTAACAATAGTAACTATGTTTGACGTCATAGACAACTTTTGACGTCATGATAAATGAAAATACGGAATCCGATGAAAACGGAATGATTATGATCATAATAACGCAAGATTAGTACACGGGTGTTAGGGAACTCGCTGTTTTAGGCAGTTAGTGGTTTGTTATTATTATTATCATCATCATTATTATTATTATTATTATTATTATTATTAAATGAATTTTGGTATTAAGTTAAGTTTAGGAAATGTCTGACATGAGTTCTGAAATACTCTAAGGATATTGACACAGTGACCAATTTTACTACATTAACCCTTTGAGTGCCGTAGGGCCGATCTGGGCCGATGCAGTGTGTCTCAGAGTGCCGCAGGGCCGATCTGGGCCGATGCAGTGTGTCTTAGAGTGCCAATGGGCCGATTTGGGCCGATGGTTTATGAACCTGTTTTGTATTGATTTTTGTCAAGAAAATTTATTTACCTTGTTTATGTTCTTGAATAAAATGAATTTTAAAATTTGTTTCTTTACCCCAAAACCTATGACGTCACAATTTAACCTTCTCTTAACGACGTCATGTTGACTTCAATGACGCCATTTAGAGTCAAATGACGTCATTTTCAGTCGGTGCTTTCGGCATCATTCTGCAGAAATGGTAGAGATATTTAAAATGCGTATTTTTCTGTCCGGTGATTACAGAAAAAAAACGGGACTTCATCAATGTCTCTTTGAACCCTTCTCCACTAAAAAGACACTTTAAATAGGCTTTTTTCACGGTAGATCGTTGGCGTGAAATCACCAGAATTATACAGTACAACCCGTCGAAAATTTAACACTTATTTATGAATTTGTGCGTCTTGGTCCCTCGACAGCAACTATCTATCTCTCGGCAGATTTACGGCCGCTAGCTATCCGTAGCTAGGCCACTCGGCATCTAAACTTCGATTCCTTTCCGTTAACCCAATGTTGAAATGTATGTACTATATGTATGACTTTTGCTCCTAACTTTAAATTTCTTTATGAATTTATAGAAACAATGATTGGGTACATCTAGTGTAGAGTTACAAAACAACATATGATTATTGGAAAGTGAAAATACAGTTAAATCTATCGTTTGACTATACTTTTTTCATGTTATTTTATAGGAAAATCGTGTAGTAAAACGGAAAGAAATTATTCATATAGTCTCGTCTCATTCTAAAATAAATTAAAAAGATGCAACTAAAACGTGAGCTCCATATACTCACCAGAACACCAAAAAAACTAACAAACAGAAAATGGGATCAATGGATTTAAATTCGTTCGTCGAACACTGGGCACATAATGATAAAAGCATGAAGTATATGTTGAAGCTATCGGTAATGTTGCATCACGCGGAAACAAAAAATGCAGTACTATTTCAATGCCTACTTTCTTAATCCTACATCATCATTAATGTATCATCCTTTTCAAAAATGTTATATTCCCAACATTTTCGAAAATTTTCGCATTCTAGTGTTAAAACTTGAATAAATAAAACTTCAGACCTTACCGTTCATAGTTTATAATATAAAGTTATCAAAAGCTTCTATTCCTTGATATTGGAATTCTGCACTACCAAACCAGGTATCAAAATGTCTCGAAACTATTCTTCCGAGGAATATATTTCAGAATATATTGAAATCTCTTTATGTGGCAGGTTATAAAAGAAATGTTATGAGTTATTTGTCAATTGTTAATTTTAAAAAAGAAATTTATGAAATTCCCATGGCTTTGGTTATTTGTTTTATTTTTTTATTTCTTTAAGATATTTTTGTGAAGAGTGTATAATATAGAACAAAACCTTTGTCCACTCCGGTTTGATTGGAATGTTCGTCTGCCGACTAGACATCCGTAGCGGTTGTTAAGGATAAAAACCAACAAAACTTTAAAGACATTAAACGTTTTCTGAAAACCGCTGTATAACAAACTGCTTTCATGAGAAGAATCAGGGAGGCCGCGGTAGCCTAATGGATAAGTATACAGGGTCTCTCACCGCTAATGGATAAGTCTACATGGTCTCTCACCGCTGTGAGTTCGAGGCCTACTCGGACCACATGTGGGAAAGTGAATTTTCCTTGTTCACCCGGTATCAGTTCAATGGACTAGGGGAGTGGTACGCTTGACTGCGGAGTACTGATGCGGTGAGCTAGCACCCTAAAGTCGTCCTAAGTGCGCGCTAGTACAAGAGAGACAAACAACACACTCGTACTTCACATGCGTACACGAAATTGTTCATAGATTAATCCATAGAAGTTAATAAAGTAGTTCTCGTCGCGAATAGCTGAAAAATTGCTGATGTAAAGTTAAGAAAAGATTTTGCACAAGAGACTTAACTATCAAATAATAATCAAATGATTGAACTAATGTTGTGTATCGTCTTCTAAGCACTTTTTAAAGAAACGCCATCATGTTATTTAGTTCCTTCAGTTCTCTACATTTGGCCAACACTGCACGAGAAAAGAACACATATAACCGTTGAGATGTAAATAAAATGCAAAATCAAACAAACCAAATAACTATATAGAGAGTCTCTGCACAAATCCTTTGACAACAAAAGTTTACATCTTAGATTCATTGAAGATGGTCATTTAGTCATTATGATTAGATCTTTAATACGGCACATTGTATCCTGCTATATAGACACTCCATAACTACAACTGAATTATGAACAAAATATCAAACAAAATGTTATGTCACATTGTAAGTATCTATAACTTGACTGGATATCATTTTATTATTTTTGTTGGGAGGAGCTTATAATTTATTTGCAGATAATATACGCAACAGTTAGTGCAATCTCTCTCTCTCTCTTGCCTAGTCTGAAATATATTATTCATCCTTGAAATTAGAATAAATGTATAACACTGCAAGAAACAATATTAATTTTACCACAAATCCTCAGTAATATCGATGCTAAAATACAGCAACAAATTCATTGTCTTTGCATAATTTAGGGCCTAGCTACAGTACTGGTTTTCAAATTTTGAAGCAAGATGTTAAGCAGAATGTTAAATGTTATCTCAAGTTACCGCCCGCGTTTCTGTGTGCTAATTTCCAATAATTAAAAAAATAACGCTCATGCAACTAGCGGGGTAAACGAAATAGAAGTCCGAAGTTCAAGGACCAGTTGCTTAACGATAAAACTTCAATACTTATATATAGTGAAAACAATAGAATCCACTTGTAATATTATATCAACAGCTTATAATAATTTGCTCCAAGCCATGTTCTAGTTGATCATTTTATTTTATAATCAACACAATTAGATTAAATTCATGTATCTAATTTCGATTTGCCAAAAAGTTTACTGGACTGGAAGTCGGGATACCTGCCTTATGTCAATTTCTGATTCTTAAAACTTCGGAACTAATTTGAAATAACGAATTAATTATTTAGTAAATACAAATTACATCAAACATCTTTAATTTATAATTATATTATATACAAAATACACACGATAAGCTTTCGTTATTTCCATCTATTTCATCACATATTGGTCAACTCTTATTCTCTGTTAACAAAATACTTCTTATAACCCAGGAATTGAACATTTAATGTGATCTCTTGTCTTGGCATAACGGCGAATTTTGGAGACGCAGCAGTCGACACTGAAAACGTGGTTTTCATATTCAATGTAAATGTGGACACATTAGCTCTTATTAGCCATATATTCTTAATTCCCGATCCTAGTTTAATTGATTCATTAATATAGAATAAGTAAGAGAATGATTATTTTATTGGGGAAAGTTAAACACGGTATCGTGATACATTTGTTATTTGTAGCCGCGTTGATACTGTAATTTTTATCACTCAATCGACTTTTAGTTATGTCATGTGCTACTTTTGAATGCGTTATTTTATAAAAAAAAAATCATTGTCGTGTGCTACTTTTGAATGCGTTATTTTATATAAAAAATCATTGTCATGTGCTACTTTTGAATGCGTTATTTTATAAAAAAAAATCATTGTCATGTGCTACTATTGAATGCGTTATTTTATATAAAAAATCATTGTCATGTGCTACTTTTGAATGCGTTATTTTATAAGAAAAATCATTGTCATGTGCTACTATTGAATGCGTTATTTTATATAAAAAATCATTGTCATGTGCTACTTTTGAATGCGTTATTTTATAAAAAAAATCATTGTCATGTGCTACTTTTGAATGCGTTATTTTATAAGAAAAATCATTGTCATGTGCTACTTTTGAATGCGTTATTTTATATAAAAAGTCATTGTCATGTGCTACTTTTGATTGCGTTATTTTATAAAAATTCAAAAGTAACACATGACAGTTAAAATGAATGTCCTGCCCTTGAACGCCTTTGCAATTTTTATTTATTTTTATCACACAAATACTTGTTAATAGCCTTATTTTCATAAGTGTGTCAAATTTTCAATTTTTGTTTATAAAGTGTTGAGAATATTTTGTCTTCCTTCAAAGCTATATTATAAACAGATGAACGTAAATTAAGAACAAAAACAAAACAATACGCGGAAGAAGATATTATTAAATTGATATAATTAAAATTTTATCACAATTAGTAAAGTACTGATTTCACACTAATGTATTTTTAACATGAATGGCAAAAATACATAATACGAGATATTGAGATAGAACGTAGAAAAACAGACTATAATGTAAAGTCACGTCATTATGACGTTACAAATCGGCACAGACACATTTGTGACGTAACATAGGAAATTTCGAAATGGTCTGGCACTCAAAGGGTTAAAGTATTTAATTGTGGTGTCAAACACTGAATATTTTTGTATTCTGCAATCTAATCAATCAAATTTATTTATCTGTCCAGATCGATACATTTTAAGTGCGCAAGGTTTCCATTAAAGTACTTTTGTATCATTACTGAGTGTTTGATTTTTGTACAATTTCCATACAAAAAGTCCGAATTTTAGTAAAAAAAAAACCGTCAAAATGGGAAAAACTTTCCGTCTAATTTGATCTTTTCATTATCCATTTTTATGGTACAAATCCGTCGATGGGAAAAGTTCTCCGGGCTTTCGTAGTAACAGAGACATATGTCTCTGGTAGTAAAAATTTAAAAAAAAATCATGTTTGAAATTTTAATTAATATGTCACGATATGTTTCAAAATCTTTTTCTTTTTTCGAGTTTTTTCCTCTTTATAACCACTTAATTAACAATATAATATCAAGCACATATTCCAATTTTCATAACTAAAAAGGGGGCGTGTCGACATTACCATCTTGTGTCAAACGTTTGTGTTGTTACATATTCCGTTTGACGTGACATGAGAAATGTTGGGTACCGGAAAATGTTGCGCTGATCTGCTGATAGACACAAAATCTTTAAATAGCTATTAACTGTTAAAGCAGAGACATATAAAACATATGGGTTTTATATGTCTCTGGTTAAAGTTACTATTTTATATCCTGAGAATCTGAAACATTTGAAAAATTGTAGGTTATTATCTAGGAATATGTCATTATTTTATTATTTATTATTTATTTATTTATTTATTTATTTATTTATTTATTTATCTTTTCTTTTAATGACAAGTGACATAATAATTCACGTTTAAAAATCTATTTAGCACCCTGGGCCCGGGAAGCCTAATCCGGCCGCCGGCGACTTTGAGACATCATCCATCTTCGTCACGGTTTTAATCCCATTTTTTGATCAAGCAGTTTGTTCAGTTTGATACATCGACATACGAATATTAGAACAATTCCTCCTGCAGCATATTCCTGACCAAAGCGATGACACTTTAAATGCGTTAAAGCTGTTTAGAAAAGCTAACACTTGTGAGATGGCACAAGGGGGGAGGGGGGGGGGTCTTTATAACCCGAGTAATCATACTAAACACGAATAAAATCCAATGATTTGTTAAGTTCGAAACAAGTTCGATAATAACATCTCGTCTCGAAATCGAGGCGTAAACACTTGGACACAAGGGTATTTCCCACTATTTTCCAGATAAAATTTGAGGATTTTCAATTTCCTTATTTAGACCACTTTCGTTTTGAAGGAGAATCCCCACTACTGTAGACATATTGGTAAGAGTAAACCCATTGTTGGATAAATCTGAGTTGTGTTTGATATCAAATCCTTTATCTGTGTGTACATTGACATTGTGTAACTCGTGAAATATAAAAACCACATGTTTATGATGTTATGGAGGGTTATAACGTGAACGTGAACTCGCCTCTTATTTCGTCCTGGTCACCCCAATAATTAATTGTATTCAATAAACTTTCTTTGATAACACATGATTGAATGTGATCGATTTCAGTTGAATATTACATATTTTGATGGGTTTAAAAATAAATAAATCTGAATAAACTTGAAATGTTATCTAACTCGAACTTGGATAATTTCATCAGAAAGTCGTTAATGTTATATGTACAGTATATTAATGGTCTATGGCTTCTAAGGATATCTTGATAATTGAGATATGATAAGGATAATGACAAACATTGGAATAAATGTCACCCTAGTGATAATAATATAAAAAAATATTGATTGAACTTTAGTAACATTAACCATGTTTGTTTTATAATAACTCAAATTATGAGGTGTTGATTATGATTATTATTATCCCATAATATTGCAATAAACAGCAAGCAGGATTTCAAAATTATGGTTTGTATTGTAATGGAAGGTCTACAACCTTTATCCTAAATATTTTGCCCTGTCCCCAGTTTAACAACCTGTTATCAACATTTAATGGCCTGTGTGCAATTATATATTATCATATACAAAGAAAAAATAGGATTAACCTGGTAAAAAAAACATCAAGTCCATCAGACTGATTGTACGACGTTCACGACAGTGAAAAGCGTACTTTGATATCACTTTCTGCCAAGATCGTTCTTTGCTATGAAATTGTAAGATATGAGTACACACATGGAAATAGTGCGCCTGGTAAATGAACGTGAAAGAAATATATCTGTTTTATCGTGAGATATTTATTCTGAGACGGGTAATGCATTTGGTTACATATGCACATTTGGAATAAATTTTCGGAATACATTTCGGAATTTAGTAAAATATTGCGATGGGATGCATCCAAAAATTTCTGCAATCTGGCGAACTGATCTCATGTTTACAATAAAAAGTAGTCTGGGAAGTTTGCGTCCTACGATGTAAAATCATAACTTTTTATGAAATAAACAGTAATGGCAGGTGATTTAATTAATTCTTTATGAAATCTATGGTAATTTGAATTTATTTTGAAGGGTATGATAACAATTTTGGTGTTGAGGTAATTGTGTCATATTTTAAAACTGTTTATCAATTAGATTTCACTTTCGTGAAAGGGAGATGAATCGTACAGTGTCGTGTGCAAATGAGCACATGTGGATTTTAAATACTTTACCGATTTAGAAGTAAAATTAACATGAAACGGGAATATTGTGAGTGATAATCAGCAGTTTATTAAAACCCAGACTTAACAGCAAATGATCCAGTTACACACAACCGCTAGAATGTACCTCCTCATAGCGACAGTCGGGTCTGCAAAACTCTACTTTCTCTCTATCCGAAATGACAAAACGACCAGGTGCGACTTTATAAAACTTTATTAAATTTTAATTACTGATTGTCTTTTTCATATATTTATGAAATTATTATTTTCTACCATTTTACTTAGCAATACATTGTTTCTTTTTCCAAAAACGTCCGTCGGACTATGCATAGATCAACCCCCCCCCCTTTCCGGGGGGATTTTCGGTTATATTCTGCCTTGCCACAACACCATTTTCCCAACTACGCCATACAGCAGCACGGCAGTGCTATGCTATTTTTAAAATATCAAGGCTCCCAGTGTAAAATCAATAGGTCCTAGACCTCGACCCAGGGAATTTTTAACCCCTGGCAAGAGTGCAGTTGAAGAACAGTTTTACACCCCAATCAAGATTGTCTTATAATTAGGTGGTCTGGTCAGTGTTTTATGATGGAGAAAACCTGAGTACCTGAAGGTTTGAGAAAATTAATTGACCTTGGTCAAGCAAACTGACAAATTTTATCACACCAGGATCTGTTTGAGTGAGATCTGAACCTTAGAGGTTAGAGGCTGTGCTCTGTAAACATACAATGTAAACCAATTTGTCCGATGAGATAAGCTAGAGTAAGAGATTCATTATCTGAGACTGAGTGGTAATTATGTAAAACTATTTTGGGGGAGAGCTGTTATAAATGAACTCTGTCGAAAATTGATCTATTTTAGTTTTTTTCTTAGAATGATTTGGAATGTATCTTAAGTAGCGTAGAAATGCATAGTTTTTATTGCTAAGATGTTACTTTAAGCAATATTGAATATAAACAGTCAAACCTGCTATAGTGACCACCTCTATTTACAGACCACCTGTCTATACAACATAATCCGCTTTAGTTACCACCTCTGTATTAGACCACCTATTCATAAAAATCAATCTTGCAATTTTTAAGGTCCATTTTCTTTGTATCTCGGCAAAACAAAATCAAACTTTTTTAAGACCATCTGCTTATAAAGTATATATATTTTTAATCCCATGGGTTATCTACATATATAAGTTTTACTGTATTGTAATCCAAATGATTACAAAATAATTGTAATTGTGATGTAATGTTGACTTTTTTCAGATCTTCAATACAACTGAATGGATCCTTTATGAAAAGTTTGTATTTGTCACAGAGTTGATTTGTTATTGTTATGGTATTCAAGTAGATCAGTTAGTTTTGACTCTTTCTGACAGAAGAAACCAGTGAAGATATCACTGGTATACTTAACACCTAAGGGTGTTAAAAGTCGTTCGACAGTACAGTAGGGTACATTAGGCAGTCATCATGAAGAAGATCCGTTTGTCGACACGGACCTGGAGTTTTTTGACATGGAGGTTTCTCCATCAGAGTTTACATTTTTCCAGAAACACAAAGAAGCATTTAGATGCATGTGGAAGGAACAGGTATGTACTCTTCATTTAAAACTTAACTTTAATGGTTCTTTTGTGTATCATGTTTAATCCCAAAAACCAGTATCTAAATTGCATAACAAATAAACAACCAATATACTAGCTCAGTTGGTAAAGTGCTCACTCAGATGTGGGAGGTAGGGGTCCGAACTCAAGCCTGTCTTGCAAAGACTAAAAATCGGTAGTGATTAAAAGCACATGCATTTAGAAATATAAGTTCTGGGGCCCTTCAGAGGAGACCATAAAAACCGAAACTCCTGTGTCATGGTAGGTGCACTCTAAAGAACCCTCTCTGCTTCACATTTCTTGGAGCCCAATGCAAATGTCAACATTTCTTCTTCATTGTACTTGGCCTATACCTTCCCTAAGTGAAATATTCTGAGACGTAAAACCCATGTATCATCATTTTACCAATATACTAGTATGTCATGACCTTGTTGAGAACCACGTTGTGACATAATTTGGTCATTTCGCCCAATATATCACTTGGTTGCTTGGCCACCTCATAATATATTCTTCTGCATGTGAACTGATGCCTGTGTATTAATCAGTAATATACCATGGGTGAATGTTGATTTTTTTTCTTAGAGATCTACCAGTAATCCTTAAATTGATATCATTTGTTAATGTTATTGACAGATCATTTCTTTTTATCAGGGAAAGCCATTTTGGACCAAATTTACGATCACATTTAGAAGTTTCACTGTAAAACATGGTGTGATAAAGCAGATGTCATGTGATTCCCCAAAATTTGAAAATATGCTGGACCAGGCTTTTATATTTGTACATGAACAGTATGTTGATGGTGAGTATATGTTCAACATTCAGAGGTGAAATCTTAATACCATAAATCTAGTTTTTGACCAAATAATTTTAGCTCAGCTCGGTGAAGGACAAGAGGCAATTGCTCCCTTTTCTGCCATTTGCCCCTAATGTGAATTGTTAAGGTTTTAGTGGGCCATAATTAGCTTTAAATGAATCCAAAAATAGTATGGTATGTATGTAATTTTATGGTGTTTTAGAGGAAAGTTTTTAAAAATGCCTTCCTCTAAAAATTCTAGTTTGAGCACTGGGTTTTGTCATTCCCTAGTGATTTGAGCTTTGACATCCTGTATTATATTTATTTTTTGACAGACATTTTAGGTTCTTCATTGAAGTTTTGTTAGTGACAAGATATGCAGGTCATGAATGAATTTCTTGTAAAAAGTTTACAATTTTAGTAAATTTAAAAATACAAATGACTTCACTAAATGCTAATTTTTTTTTTATTTCAGGAAAAGAAAGTTCTGCCAGGGCATTTATAACAGATATAGCTAGACTGGCACAAAACCATGATAAGTTTTCAAATCTGGATTCAAAGTCTTTTTGTGAGTAGCATATATTCTAACATTTTAAGTGCAACTGGCTGTAGTAGGATGACCTTATGTCATGGTGAAGCATACAGGTTTATGGCTATGCCTGCATGTGTTAACTTTGGTCTTCTCTGAAACTATTGGACCGATTTGAACTAAATTGGCTGTGAAGGTCCTTGACTGACAGTGATTAAATTGTAATTGGCATATACTTCCAAAAACCAAGATGGTCATCATTACTATAAATAGAAAACAAACAGATAAATGCTATTTCATGTACATGGTATTGATTTATGTTATCAAGAATTTGTACAATAGTTTTGTTCATATTAATTAATATCTCTCTCCTTTCTATTTCAGCCAAAGATCCATTTTATTTACGAGAAACAAGGTACAGTATATGAAGCATGATTAAAAATCTCTTATTTAATGTGATCAAACCGTAGACATATTAAAATTAAGAGACAGATATACTGTGTAGTGGGAAATTTACATGTTGGTAAATTTTCACGAGAATCATCATTTCAAGATATTTGCTTACTCAGTTAATTGTCAGTGCAAATTCAAGTGAAATATATAAAATATTTTTGAAAATTTTATTTGAGTACCTTGTTAATTTTGATAACTACAGTAGATCAATTTAGATTAATCTGAAATTTTGAAAATTACAAGTTAATACACATATAATCTAAACCAGATTTGGATGATACAGAACAATTTTAAATCTAATTTGACTCCTGATTTTGTACAGCATTCACGATAGTGAACGCGTGTACTATGCTATCGCTTTCTTCCAAGATATCGAGCTTCTTTGCTATGAAATTATAAGATATGAGTACACCTGGAAATAAGTGCGCCTGGTAAATGAGCATGAAAGAAGTATATCTGTTTTATCGTGAGATATGTATTCTGAGACAGGTAATGCATTTGGTTACATATGCACATTTAGAATAAATTTTCGGAATACATTTCGGAATCTAGTAAAATATTGCGACGGGATGCATCTAATAATTTCTGCAATTTGGCGAACTGATCTCATGTTTACAATAAAAAGTAGTTCGAGAAGTTTGCGTCCTACGATGTAAAATCATAACGTTTTATGAAATGAACAGCAACGGCAGGTTGTTTAATTAATTCTTTATGAAATCTACGGAAATTTAAATTTATTTTGAAGGTTATGATAACGTATTTTGATGTTGAGGCAATTGTGTCATATTTTAAAACTGTTTATCGATTAGATTTTACTTTCGTGAAAGGGAGATAATTCGTACAGTTTTGTGTGCAAATTTTAAATACAGTCGTTTTACCAGTTCCGAACAGGGTTTCATATAAGCGCTGCTGCAGACGTCATCCACAAGCAGAGGAAATAAAATTTATGTGGTGTAATAATACAAATGTTTACTGATTCCAAAATATCGACACCTGTCCTCAAAAACACGTGGTAGTATGTTTTCTTGAAAAAAGCATTTCCGTGATCACGATTTGTTTACATCGATAAACTAGATCACCAACAATCTGTCGACCTGTCCTGCACATACATTTAGGAAGCGGTTGAAGTTTATATTATTTAAACAATTAATGCCCATACATTCAAGTAGAAGTAAATTTAGAAAGTTGTTTTGCGATTCCTTTAATTGAACGGGATTGAAATTTTAGATTATTCGGTAGTAAAAATTCGGAACTGGTAAAACAACTGTACTTCACCATTAACATGAAACGGGAATATTGTGAGTGATAATCAGCAGTTAATTAAAACCCAGATTAACAGCAAATGATCCAGTTACATACAACCGCTAGAATGTACCCCCTCATAGCGACGGTAGGATCTGCAAAACTCTACTTTCTCTCTATCCGAAATGACACAACGATCGGGTACAACTTTTTTAAATTTTAATTACCGATTGTCTTTTTCATATATTTATGAAATTATTATTTTCTACCATTTAATTCAGCAATACATAGTTTGGTACATTGTTTCCTTTTCCAAAAAAAAAAAAACCATCCGTCGGACTATGCATAGATCGAACCACCACCCCCCCACCCCGAATTTTCGGTTATATTCTGTCTTGCCACAACACAATTTTCCCAACTACGCTGTACAACAGCACGACAGTGCTATGTTTAACTTGAAGCAACTGGGTTGGCACTTTGAGATTTTGAAAAACCCAATTTGAACTCTGAAAGTCAAAGGTCAAATAGAAATATAAATTACTATTAGTATCTAGTTTTGCCAATGATGATGATGGTATCTACATGTAGATTTTGACAATGTTATTTCAGGTGTTTAACTTTGTGTATGGATGAACAGGTGTGTCATTTTAACATGTATTGTTAAAAAAATAATGTAAGGTTTTCATTTTTATTCCAGGGAGCTTTTTAGAAGATTTTTTGGTTCTCCTGATCAAAAATCATCATATTTGAAAGTAAGTTTGCCATTATTTACTAAAATCTAATTTCTGGATCATGAAAGTATTAATAGCACTTATTCTTTATTTATAATTTCACCTTTTATTCTGATTCAAATTAAAAAGTAGTGTATTTATTACAAACTGAAACTACTGTAGAAACCACTGTGAATGTGACAGTGAAATTCTCTTTATATGCATAGAAAATCAAATAAATTTGAATAAAGATTGATTTTTTTCACTTACTTGTACCTAGTCGTAACAGAAAATCTGTATGCGCATCCGTGATTGTCATAAAGTATGTCTGTAAAAAGGAAAATGTTGGCCGTATGGGGATTTTACACATGCGAAAATGATGATGTTTACACTGGAAGTGATGTCCTTGTTGACGTTTTGCGTCATATGCGCAACAGAAGCCGCCATTTGCATGGTTTTTCAACATGTTAAATCCCCATAGCACCAACGTTTTTCCCTATGCAGATATATTTTGGGCTAATCGCGGATGCGCATACAGATTTCCTGTTACGACTAGGTACAAGTAAGTGAAAAATATCAAACTTTATTCAAATGTATTTGATTTTCTATGGATATAAAGAGAATTTTACTGTCACAGTCACAGTGGTTCCTACAGTAAATGTTACTTTTTCAAGACAATACCTGAAACTTTTGCGTAGAAAAACCAGAAAGATATAGTTTTGAAGATGGAAAAGTAATTTTCTAAGCTATCAGCTTTATATTTCCAATATATCATTACCACAACAATGAAACATGGAGTATCAGAGAATATATGAGAACTCAACTCTCTGATTGAAAAATATTTGTCAAATTTCATTCAAATTATACACATTCATTAAATGTAACTTTGTAAGTATTTAGTCCTAATTTATACAGGTTTTCAAGGTTAATTTATTTATACATGTATTTTTAAACAGGTTTATGTTCTCAGTCCAATATATCTACGTTTTGGTGGATCTGTTTGTCGCTGTTTAAAAAGATGGATGGATGCACCACCTTTAGATGCAAAAGATGATTCTTATTGGGTACCACCTTCACCTTCAAGTCACGTGTCAGATAGGAAGAGTAGTAAGGTTTTAATGTGTACTAACTGTTTAGATGACTGTGGTACTAAGTACTTCCGAGAAAAACTTTGTGGAGTGCCCCATGGTCCACGGTTCATTGAATATTGGCGGTTAGGAGATCCGCGGTTCCATGATAGTAAAAATCCCCTTTATAATCCCAGCCAAGTCTCGGATTCTGATTGGAGAGAAAGTTTGACAGTGGAGGATTTCCGTGATTTTCTTCATTATGCTAAATTCAAATATGGAACTGATGATGATAAATGCAAAGAGTGTTTGTCTTTGGTGGGTAATCATAAAATTCATATCTGCAAAGGTTCCGAATGTTTATTGGAGAAAAAAAAGAAAAAGAAGAAGAAGAAAAAAGAGAAAGAATCAACTGAAAATAAAACGGATGAGGAAATACAACAGCTTGTGGATCATATAACTGGCAAAAAGAACTTGAATGTTTTGCCTATTTCGACAAAGGGAGGAGCCGATATTGGAACGACTGATGATAGCAAAGAAAGGGAAATGGAGGAGAAGAAAAAGAAGAAAAGAATTTTTGGTAAACATTCTAAAGTTACGGATGACTTCAAATACGGGATTATGTCTGGAGTTGAGGACCTGAAAAAACATAATGTGATTGGAGGATTTAAGGTGGTTAAGATTGAAGATGAGAGAACCTTAGCCAGTGAAATCACCATCAGAGTAGAAGCTTTAAAGGTATGTATACTATTAACATGGTTTCTTTTGTGTGGTGGAAATTGTCACTATTTATGTGTATTGAAAAAAATTGAAAAACATTCTCTCATGATAATTACAGCAATTCATGTTTCATATGATACGTAAATACCTCAAGAACGGTCAAAATGGCAAAAAGAAATTGCAAAAATGATTTCATTAAAATTTCCACTCGTGAATATAGGAAAGTTTACAGAATATTGTAGAAGGCAATATATGATTAAGACCTCTACAAACTTAAGTTGTCTTTGAATTTTTAAATATTCCACAATGTTACATGTCTGTTTACTAGACCAGGAGAAATATGTATATTTATGTTGATTAAACAAATATTACCAGCATTAATACAGCGAAATAGCATGTTTACAACTGATCATTGTTTCTAATGCTCTGAGTCTGCCAATGTATCTGTATTATGGAGTAATGGCGTTTTACACCCAATTTAAAATTCTTTCACTTACATCGGAATAGTCAGTTCAGGAATGGTAGAGAAAACTAGAGTACCTGGAGAAAAAACCCTGACCTTCGGCAAGCTAACTGAAAACTTTCCCACACAACAATTGCCTGGAGTGGGATTTGAACCTTGGCTATGAGAAGCACTCAGCAGGGATTATTCTGGGTATCCACAGGGTCCGGTAAAGGGACCCATTCCCAATGCAAAAAACATACATTTTTCCCAATTCTGTAGTAAAAAATTCCCAATTAGCTATGTTTATCAATTTTTTGAGAAAAAAAATTTCACAAGATCATCAACATCATATTCGGAGGAAGGATATCTCATTCTGATAACAATTTTAATCTATATTAACCCACATTTTGCTGGATGATTTATATAGAGACAAAAGACAGCGCTATTTTGCTGAGAACACCAATATAATTTGTTCAATTACCAGTATTCTAGTGGTCTAGAATTTCTAATATGTTGTTGTGATTTTTCCCAAAATTACATTTTTGTTGAGCATTTTCCCAATTTCATCCCAAGGTCCTTTTCCCAAAAAGGTCAGAAAAATCCCTGCACTGTGATCTGTTGTCTCTTATTGTAATGACACAAAAACTTAAGTCAATACTTTTGTAATCATTGGTGTATGTATCTACTACTAGGTAATGAGTAGAATACTTTAGTTTTACACCCCAGTCAAGATGTTGATATAGGTAACGAGCTGACAATTGATATGTAAGTTTGTACATGTATTGATGGATTTTAGAACATACCGGTAATCTATATTTCCATCATCCATGACAGTTCATACTGATTTTGACCAGCAAATTTATGTGAATTTTGCCTACAAATATATGACATTGTATTCTCAAAGCAATACTTGGATAATGGTTTCAATACAAATAATATTTCTTGTTAACTCAAACAGGGAGAAGAAAAAAAAAAAGAAAAACTTAAAGATGAGCCATCTCCTGGAAACTTGTTCCCTCTAAGTGCCCCATTAATTAGAAGTAAGATCGATAATCTGCCGGAGAAAATGGAATGGTGGGAAGGTAAAGGATGGTGTGCATGTGTTCTGGATTACGAAGTAGAGGAGCGGCCATTGTGTAAAACTCCTACAAATTTTACCATAAAAATATCTGGAACTAACGAGGATTCTATGAAACGGACAATGTTTAAATGTAAGTAAATCGTAAACAAGAAGGAACTTTAAGCACTAAGAGTACATTTGACTTTGTTATATTGATTTTAAATTTTTGAAACTTTTGTAAGCCCAATGACATTTTCTTATAGCTGCAATTATGTTTCAGAAAGAAAGATCCATTATGAAACTGAAAATTATTAAACATTGGAAACTGATCAGGCTACTGCTCTGATCATCTAGTTACTTAATATGAAGGTCCCAAAAGTCAAACTGAACATGATAAGATTTTGATTAATAATATACTTTTTACTGAGTTTATTTTACCTAGTTTTCCGAGTTGGGTTAAATTTACCTAGTTTTCTGAGTTGGGTTAAATTTACCTAGTTTTCTGAGTTGGGTTAAATTACCTAGTTTTCTGAGTTGGGTTAAATTTACCTAGTTTTCTGAGTTGGGTTAAATTTACCTAGTTTTCTGAGTTGGGTTAAAGTTACCTAGTTTTCTGAGTTGGGTTAAATTTACCTAGTTTTCTGAGTTGGGTTAAATTTACCTAGTTTTCTGAGTTGGGTTAAATTTACCTAGTTTTCTGAGTTGGGTTAAATTTACCTAGTTTTCTGAGTTGGGTTAAATTTACCTAGTTTTCCGAGTTGGGTTAAATTTACCTAGTTTTCCGAGTTGGGTTAAATTTACCTAGTTTTCTGAGTTGGGTTAAATTTACCTAGTTTTCCGAGTTGGGTTAAATTTACCTAGTTTTCTGAGTTGGGTTAAATTACCTAGTTTTTAACAAACCTTGCACTTTTTCGAAAAGTGGATCATATTATGTTGATCATTATTTGTCTTGTTCTAAGTAGATATAAATATCAGAAACGACTTACATGTATATTTATAATATGAAAATATATTAAATACTTGACTGTCATTTGTGCATTTAAATTTTCAGTGTTATTTTATGTGAGTAATCGTAAGAAGCGTCCGTGTCCTGGGTGGACGATGGACGACGATGACGTAGTGGCCTGTATACTTCCTGATGATTCCTCTGATCAAGAAGGTATAACTATTTGTATACAGAAAGGATTTAGATTTGAAGAAAGGTTGACTGATGAGGAAAGAAAAAGTCTACAAAAGGCAAGTATTTATACATGAATGCGAAATGACCGGAATCTCCCATTGCAAAACATAATTTTTAACCCCTGCTCGGAGTCGTCTTTATGGGCAAACTATCCAATAAGGGTTTGATTAATAGAAGTAGGGAGTGCAGTAATGAATACCAGAGTCAAGATTCTTTCACTTGTTTTGAGGTGGTCATTTTAATCATGGATGGTGGAGGAAACTGGAGTGTTCAGAGAAAAGCACTAACATTCGGCAAATGAACTGATAAACTTTCTCACACAAGGATCTGTCCCTAGGGGATGAGTGGAGCTGTGATTCATAAGTGCACGCTTTAGACCATGCAAAACCTCTTGCAGAAGAAGGAGTTATAAGCAGGAATGATTAAAAACATTTTGATATTCTTTAATCAATATTCAAATAAAAGTCTCCACAGATAGGATTTCTTTCTGATAAAATATTACCTCATATAAAAACATTGTTCAGTTTAGATGGTAGGTTTTACATTTTTGTACAGCGTTCACGATAGTGAACGCGTGTACTATGCTATCGCTTTCTTCCAAGATATCGAGCTTCTTTGCTATAAAATTATAAGATATGAGTACACCTGGAAATAGTGCGCCTGGTAAATGAGCATGAAAGAAGTATATCTGTTTTATCGTGAGATATGTATTCTGAGACAGGTAATGCATTTGGTTACATATGCACATTTGGAATAAATTTTCGGAATACATTTCGGAATCTAGTAAAATATTGCGACGGGATGCATCTTATAATTTCTGCAATTTGGCGAACTGATCTCATGTTTACAATAAAAAGTAGTTCGAGAAGTTTGCGTCCTACGATGTAAAATCATAACTTTTTATGAAATGAACAGCAACGGCAGGTTGTTTAATTAATTCTTCATGAAATCTACGGAAATTTAAATTTATTTTGAAGGTTATGATAACGTATTTTGATGTTGAGGCAATTGTGTCATATTTTAAAACTGTTTATCGATTAGATTTTACTTTCATGAAAGGGAGATAATTCGTACAGTTTTGTGTGCAAATTTTAAATACAGTCGTTTTACCAGTTCCGAACAGGGTTTCATATAAGCGCTGCTGCAGACGTCATCCACAAGCAGAGGAAATAAAATTTATGTGGTGTAATAATACAAATGTTTACTGATTCCAAAATATCGACACCTGTCCTCAAAAACACGTGGTAGTATGTTTTCTTGAAAAAAGCATTTCCGTGATCACGATTTGTTTACATCGTTAAACTAGGTCACCAACAATCTGTCGACCTGTCCTGCACATACATTTAGGAACTTCCTATTAAATAGGAAGCGGTTGAAGTTTATATTATTTAAACAATTAATGCCCATACATTCAAGTAGAAGCAAATTTAGAAAGTTGTTTTGCGATTCCTTTAATTGAACGGGATTGAAATTTTAGATTATTCGGTAGTAAAAATTCGGAACTGGTAAAACAACTGTACTTCACCATTAACATGAAACGGGAATATTGTGAGTGATAATCAGCAGTTAATTAAAACCCAGATTAACAGCAAATGATCCAGTTACATACAACCGCTAGAATGTACCCCCTCATAGCGACGGTAGGATCTGCAAAACTCTACTTTCTCTATCCGAAATGACACAACGATCGGGTACAACTTTTTTAAATTTTAATTACCGATTGTCTTTTTCATATATTTATGAAATTATTATTTTCTACCATTTAATTCAGCAATACATAGTTTGGTACATTGTTTCCTTTTCCAAAAAAAAAAAAAACATCCGTCGGACTATGCATAGATCGAACCCCCCCCCAAACCCCACCCGAATTTTCGGTTATATTCTGTCTTGCCACAACACAATTTTCCCAACTACGCTGTACAACAGCACGACAGTGCTATGTTTCAGGAAAACCTTAGTTTTTGGTCTTTATGGTATGAAGAAAGTCAGTGTTTACATACCAATACATTTGAATGACAGTATAAAGTCTATTTTTTTATATCAGATGCAATGAAATCTGTTTGACATAGTGATTTAGAAATAAAGTTTAATTTATGGTGTATATATATTCTGTTAATTTTGATATTTTTAAATATTTCAGCCATACGACCCTTGTCAGCCAAAGAAAAAGAAAGTTTTAATGACATTAGATGGAAAAGATGCTGAAATGTTCAAGGTATGTGATTTAACACACATTTTTATGTCTAGATCCTTGCCACAAATGTGAAAAATATACATTTTTTTTAAAAATTGGCTAGATTTGTTGGAGTTTAAATTGGAAACCTTTTCAGCTTTTAGATTAAAAATCAGTTAAATAATCAAGACTTGGCCATATCCCACCCAATCACTTTTAACTATTCTTCAGTTACATGTACAACTTAAAAATCGCACCATTTAGATATCAAGTAAGGGAATGAACTTTGACTCTGACACATGTCACTTCAAAGTAAGCTTCCAATATATTTCTGGAAACATGAAATATGAAAAGATATAAAAAGTAATTGCCTTATTGTTTTCAAAGAAGTCAACAGAAGAATAAAAATTATGACAAACTCATTTATCAAAGATTAAAAATTATATCAGCCTTTACTGAAATAGTTATATTTTTTACACTTAATAGTGGTTTTTATATAGCAATCATTTATACCTACAGTTGACTCTCGTTATCTCGAACTCGACGGGGAAATGCAAAAAGTTCGACTTATCCGGAGTTCGAGATAACCGATGTTAAAAACGACAACAAAAGGGAAGTAACTCGTACATGCCTACCGGAAGTCGCTTCCGGTTTTATCTTGTCAAATTGTATATTGCCGGTTTCTCCTATATCGTATGTATTCAAACATGATATATAAAAACTGCATTATTTATTATTTGTATTTATCACTGAGAATGTAGTATATAAAAAATCGGGAGATTATCTGTTACTTGTTATTAGCCGACAAATAGTGGAGTCCGCTTTGGTCTCCATACCAGTTTCGCTTTGTGTACTTTAATCATCCCAAGCTTCCGGTTGTATTGAGTAATGTTCACATCACACGTTTTCGGAAGCCATGTTCAACTTGGCAGTAATTATAACACCTGCTAATCCCCATGATGGTTTAATTGCATACGCAGGGGATAATAATTAAGGGCTTAAGGAAATTGGGAGGTCAGTGCAATGTTGTAATTTTAAAATCAACACGAGGCCGACGGTCAAATATTTTATTTGTGTCGGAATGTGTTTTTTCTACCAAAAAATCTGTAGGCGCTGACAAATTTGATTGTTAAAATTTTTTTGTTCGAGTTAACAAATTAATTTTCCTAAATATTTTGTCGAGTTAACAAATTTAATTTTCCTAAAATTTTTGTTCGAGTTAGCGAGTGTAATTTTCCTAGGATTTTCATTCAATGGGGACGAAAATATTGTTCGACATATCCGATAATTCGAGATATCCGAGTTCGAGATAACCGGAGTGATTTTGGTTTAATAAAGAACAACTCTGTTCGGACTTTTTAAAAAAGTTCGAGATATCCGGTAGTTCGAGATATCCGAGTTCGAGATAACGGGATTCAACTGTAGTTAAAATTTGAACTATTTCTTTGCCTGCTTACTGTCAGCATAACAATATTTGAGAATCTTGTATTGTTTTACATGAAATATTTGAGAATCTTGTATTGTTTTATATGAAATATTTGAGAATCTTGTACTTCAGAAATCTGATTTCTGATATTTTACAGGGAGAACAAGGTAGAGAAAGTCTTAGAGAACTGTTGGCTAAAATTAGTGGTGATCGTTCTGTAAGTCTTCTAGTCTTTGTAATTATTGTATTATTGTTCTAAATATAACTACTATTTCATCAAATAAGGGTGTTTATTTCTATGAGTTTGGCTAAAAGCCATATTGTTTACCAAAAAAACTTGAACAAGATAATAATGTATGGCCAGTTTGACTTAAAGACTTGATTTTTGTACGGCGTTCACGTCAGTGAAATTGTACATTGCTATCTCTTTCTGCTATAGTCTGATCACTTATTCAGTGATGAAAACCGATGTGGCCTTAAAAAGATTGTCAACTACTTACCTCAAATTGTGTTAATGCTATATGTAGATCTGTTATTTTTATAACATGTGTTTAAATAATTTGATTAAATTTCTTATATTAAGTCTAAAAATCAAATAATACCTGTTTTTATCAGATGCGCATCTGAATTCAGACAATGTGTATCACGTAGTAAAATGCATTATCGCCAATAACTACATCTTTTGAGACAAAAATCGCACAATCGTAAGATGAGCTTGAAGGTTTTGTAGTTTTAAAACATTAAAATAAAAAATTGTGTCGTTCTAGGCCATACATGTGTAGTAAATGAATATTATTATTATTTTGATGTCTATGCTGTTTGACCTGTTGTCCATTCATAAACAAGTGCAATCGGTTAGTCTGTGACGTATACAGGTAGAAACACCTGTATAAACCCGTATCGTGTGAAAACGTATTAGCCAAACAGAATCTAATTATGAATGACTTATATGAATGAAACTGCCGAATATGCTATATCAACATATAAGAGAGACAACAGCTACCTTTCAATTAATTGCTAACTTTTGACTCCCAAAAACTCAAAAACTACAATGAATATTAAAAATTTAACCATGTAGATTGAAAAATAATATTTTAAATGCTCGCCTTTAAAGCAAGACTGCAAACCAAACAGCATTAATTTCTCAACAAACTTTTATCGAAAAAGTTTATTAAAATTTATTCATATAAATTAAAAGCAAAAAATTGAAAAAGCTGAGAATATTTGCAAAAAATATTCAAAATATGTTCTAATAACACATGTGAAATTTCAAGTCTATTGAAGTTATCTCAAGTAAGATATCTAAGTTTGAATCACACCACCCATTCAAAACATGTCTTATCATCACTGAAAATGTGATCGGACTATATTAACAGGCTTCTTTATTATGAAACAGTACATTGGAGAAATAGTGCACCTTGTAATTGTACCTGAAAGGGATACATCGATTCTATCGTGAGATATGAATTCTGGGATGTGTAATGCATTTGCTGACATATGGACATCTGAAAAGAATTTTTGAAATCTATTAACATGTCGGGGCAGAATGCATCAAAATGATTTGTGCAGTTGGGCAAACTAATCTCGTAGACTACAATAAAAAGTACTTTACCGATATTGAAATAAAATTAACATGAAACGGGAATATGAGTGATAATCAGCAGTTATTAAAAACCAGACTACACAGCAAATGATCCAGTTACATACAAACGCTATCTAGAATGAACCCCCTCACAGCGGCGGTCGGGTCTACAAAAACTCTTCCTTCTCTCTATCCAAAATGACAAACTGAACGATCAGGTACAATTTATAGAACTTTATTTATAGAACCCCCCCCCCCCCCTTTCCCCCTCCCCCCTCGGAAGTTAGTGCTACCACCAACACCATTTTCCCAACTATGCCGTATGGCAGCACAGCAATGCTATGTTTTAGCTCAACTGAGCCTATCCATAGGCTCAGGTGAGCTATTGCCATCTATCTTCTTGTGTCATCTGTTGTGTGTAAACTTTTCATATTTTAATCAATTCTTCCGAAACTACTGGTCCAAATTCGATGACATTCAGCAGTAATGATGTCTAGATAAAGGGCTTTCAGATTTGCACAAATAAAGGGGCTATATCCCCATGTGGCCAAAAAAGGGGGAAATAGTGAGTCATGGCGATGTTGTACAAATATTAATTGCTATACTGCACAGCATAGTTTCATTGAATATTCTATAAACCCTTTATATATATATATATATATATATATATATATATATATATATATACATATATATATATATATATATATATATATATATTATTTGATGTTTTAGGAAAATAAAGAAGGAAAACCACTGTATTTAAATGATGGTTCAACTCTTAATATCAGAACTGCATCAGTTAATATCAGGTAAAAATATATTGGATTTTTATAATGAACAGTATACAGTTAAACCTCGCTATAAAGTTCACCTAAAAAACCAGTAAAAGCGGCCTTTTAGGGGCAATAAACCTTATATACAGATTAAAAAAACATTAATTGAGATCAATTGGTATCCTATTTTACTAGCTTTTAAAAGCAGATGGCCGTTACATAGAGGTGACCTTTAAGGCAAGTTTGACTGTATATACTATATATAACCCTTTCACCCTAAATATAAGAGATTAAGTGTCATTTTTAGATCTAACAAAAGAGAGCATGTAGTTCTCACTTTGTCCAACTGTCCCCTCCTTCCATTTTAATTTTTCCCGAGAACATGAAACTTCATGTGTAGAAACAAGAACCATGAGTCACTACTGCATAATTTAGGAGTAATGGCTCTGTTATTTCTCCTACTTAATCTTTGTATGGAACATAACATCAAAACTGTATCAAAATGAAAATTAGATTATATTTCCGTAAAATATCAATTCTACTGTATCAAGAGATGTAGTAACAAATGAAACATTACCTTATAATACAATATATCCCTCTTGTTTTATAACAGGAACTCTGATGGGTCAAGTCCCACAGGTGGCCGCCCTGACGAAGGTCCACTCTGGGATCAGATGCAGAAAAATCCAGATAAATTTGAATTATTTGTAATGGTTGATAGAGAAAAAGGTAAAGTATCACAACTATTTTAATAAAATCAATTTAAAAATTATTATATATTATTAAAATTGTTAAATAATGAAAAAAAAAAAAAAAGTCTAAACCTTTTGGTTTGAAGTGTATTTGGGTTATTTTAGGCAGAGGTATACCAAAAATGTCATACATAACACTATTTGAAATACATGTAGTATTGGTTTTAATACATGCCTTTTATATTTTTGTGCCATTTAGCTGTTGAAAAAGGTTGTGAGAAAAAAGGCACCACAAATTTTAAGATCAATGAATCAAATATTTTTAAGTCATTATAATGGAATCTTTTTCAATCTAAAAGAAATGTGATTTTTACATTGTCTGTTTCTTTATTAAAATAAAAATTCTTCTTCAGAGGTTTAATTCATGAGGTTTAATTTTTGAGAGTATGGATATTTATTCTCCATGAATTTTTGTAAAATACAGGTAGGATATATTAGATAAGTTTGGTTGTTTTCTCTGGGTACTCCAGTTTCCTTTATCACAGATATGACCACCTTAATATTAATGAAATAATCTTGACCGGAATAAAAACATAATTCATCCAATTTATAACACTAAGATTTATTTTTCTAAAGTTTAGATTTAAATTTAAAATTGGAATCTCCTTACTTTCAGAACCAGAGTTAAGGAAACATGGATTAAAACCAGTAGATTTGACAAATTATAAAGAGGCACAGAAGAAGAATTGTAAATTTTGTAAAGCCACACCATATGAGTGTACATGTCATGAATATAAAAAGACCTTTAATACAATCTATAGTTTGAAGAATGCCAATGGATCATCAGATGCAGAGGAAGACTTTTTAAAGAAGTTAAGAGAAATCATAGAATCAGAGTGTGATGAAATACCAGAGTTACTTCCCCTAGACACCTCAGAAGATAATGAAGATGTACCTGATCTTCTGGAAATATCGGCCACAAAGACTGAAAAAATGCCAACATCACAATATGAAGAGAATGATGAAAATGGGAAAATACAAGAATTGAATGAAGAAACTGACGAAAAGAAATCAATAGAATCTGAGAATGTTAAAGTACTAGTAATTGAATCACAGTCTGAAGAACAGCTCGACAAAGAAACACAGGCAGTAGAACCTGAAGACAAACTCAAATCAGAAAATTCTGAGGACAAGCCTGAAAAGAAATTGCTTGAAACAACAAACATAACAACTGAAGAAATGGTTGTTTTAGAAACTAAGAATTCAGTTAAATCACAAACTGAAGACATATCTAAGATCCCAACAGAAACTAAAAATTCAGTTGAATCACAAACAGAAACAGAGCCTGCTGCTGAAAACAATGAGGCAATACCACAGAAAACTGAAGATGTGCCTGAAACTCCAACAAACAAAACACAGGATGAAAATATAACATTACCTGAAAGTTGTGATGATAAAGACAATAAAGAAGATAGAAAAGATACAGCTCTGGAACAGAAGACACTAGAAAACCAAGAGGAGGAGGAATCAAACTTGTCATCAAATGTTTTCAAACCTAAAATAGAGGTTGATATGACTGATGAAAATGAAACCACAGAGCCAACCTTCACAGTTGATCACAATGATTACGACGACAAGATAGATGAAAATGATTCCAAGAAACTTGGAATTTTCAAGTTTACAGCCAAAGGTTCCGGCAGTGAAATAAAAATTCCTAAAAGCCCTGTAAAAAATTCTAAAACCAAAGCTACAAAATCAGTGATCAATGGTACAGTAAATTTCAGCATCACTGCGGATCAGATGCCAAAGCCATTAAACTTCAATTTAGCAGCACCATTACCTTCGGAGAAAACTGATTCCACCCAAAATGATGACAACAATTCAACTACAGTCACTGATACGAAAGAGGAGGAAAAGACAAGCAAGATCAATAGAGAAAGGGAAACTGGTGGAAATAGTGAGACATCTGATGTACCAGAATCGAATCCTTTACGTCGATGTGCTAAATGTGATACAGAAGAACCTCATTTTAAAGCCTTCAAGAAATGTCAAAAGTAAGCGTCTTAGTTTTATATTTAGTATGTGACTATGTGTGTAGTATGTATGCGTTTGTATGTGCTGTGTAAAATCAGAGGTATAATTTCCTAAGAGGTATTTTATTATTGAATGTTATTCTATTAAGTATATCCCAATTTCTACAATCTTTAAATATCAGTTCTACTATGTTGAGGATTATAATAGTATTCTTTTTAAGTGACTATGGTAACATTGATTTCTGATATATATATATATGCCAAGTGGTCTAAAAGGGTGCCGGCTTACGGATTACAGTCTCTTACTCCTTAGGTTTAAATTTCCACTTAGGCAGATTCTAATGTGAATAAACTTGCCTTTTCACTTGCCAAAGGCCATGGTTTTCTCCAAGCACTCCAGTTTCCTCCATCATTCCAGAACTGACTGCCTCAGTATAAGTGGAATAATATTAAAGGGGGGGGGGGGGGGTTAAAAACTATCACTCAACTCTTCTATATGCTTTTATGTATTGTTTTCATAATTCTGCTGAAAATGTGTTAATAAACAATTTCTGATGTGCTTCTGACATTAAATGCCTTCGATAGTTTTGATATTGGTAATTACCTATACTTTACTTTATCAAGTGAGACTAGATAAGATTGATCTATACTCACATCATGTGAGGTCTATTTGTAGCAGTGGTACCTGTAATCCAGTAACAAAACATCATACCTGAGTTAACTACCTGTACAGAAGCCAATCATTCAGTATTAAACTTTTAAGATTGACTTAATTTGAAGAGGAGCTAAGTTTTTCTTATCACAGTTCTCCTCCTTGTGTTATCTGCAAGACTTGCAGGTGACACTTAAAATCACTATAGCGTCTGGAGTGGCAATGTTGGAGTCAGTTTCCAAGTGATAACTCCTGTTATACTGGTTTGATTTAAATGAAACTTGTACAATATTCTTATCACCAAAATACCTCAGTAAAGTCTGATGGGTGACAAATTCCATGCATAATTAAATGAGGATTGGCCTGTGGTTTCCAGTTGATTATGTGTGTAATATTGAGTTATTATGTATTGCCATATCCATTATTTATTTATTTATTTATATTCTTTTATATTTACAGGTGTAAAATTGAGTGTGTACTAAATGCTAGATATTACTGTGGAAGAGAATGTCAGAGTAAGTTATTTGAATGAATGTTGTAAACTTCTTTTAAGGTTTTTGATGTTGATAATTAATTCATGCTTCAATAGCCATGTCTACTGAATATGTAAAATATAGACAGTTCTTCTTTAACAAAAATCTTCTTAGCAAGCAAGTTATATTTGCTGCAAATATGGACACTAGTAAAGATGTGGCAGTATTGAAACAAGATATTTGATTTTCAGGAACACAAGTCCATGTGGTTCTTTATTTTTGTGTAAGAAACTATGATCTGCTGTGTACTAGCGTACACATATGGCAACCTTTAGAGTGCTGGTAAACTTGCTTGCAATGTCACAGATAAACAATACAGACCACTCAGTTCATTATACTGGTACCGAGCCAACCAATTGAGACGTTTTTTCAAATGCTTCAGTCAAGACTCGAAACAGTCATCAGTAATAATTGTATGAACATCTGAATTTATCATCTTATTGTGTTTGTTTTTAGTTGCTGATTGGACAGAGAGACACAAGAGAGAACACAAAGAACACTTGCTTGATTAAAGATTATAGACAGAACACAACACATGTATAACCGGAACATATGTTTTTTCAAGTTGCTGATTGGACAGAGAGACAAAAAAGGGAACACAAAAAACACCTGCTTGATTAAAGATTATATGAGGAATATTTACAGCACATGTATAACTGGAACATATCTATTGGACATATAGGCAAACAACACTGACCTGTCAACTTGACCTTTAATTTAAATATTTATTATGGATCAATACATTTATGTATGGGTTACTCAGGTGTTTATTTCATCCCCATTATTAGAATACCCACTTCATAGTGTTAACATGTGCACCGTGTTTATATTAACTTTAATCTTGACACTACCTATATTTTGGGAGGATCCTCCAATGTGAAATGTCTAATAAAAGGTCAAGCAGACAGGTCAATGTTGTTTCCAATACTAGTATATACAATGAACTGTTCTTATAACTAAGATTAAACTATTATCATTATTGATTTACACTTAATTTTTCTTTGAATCTTTGAAATCTTCCAAAAAATGATACATTTTAACATAAAAATGTTGAAATATGTTTATCTTGTGATGGCCTATTCTGCATATGGATATTTCACTATTGTATATGGAAGAATTTAAAGTAACTAAAATTATATGTGTAAAAACTGAGTGTAAAGTATTACTGTATATGGATTATTATCATAAAATCATGCTTATAATTTTGACTTAAACATTCTTTTCTATCCTACCCACCAAGGAGCATAGTTGGGGTTTGAATGATTTAATTTCTAATAAAGAATAAAACATCAGCAGATGAAAGGCCTCATCTGAAAAGTAGTTTTGTCAATAATAAAAAAATTATCAAAATGATTGCAGACAACAATGCTGACAAAGTAACAGAAAGCTGCTATGTCTCGGGGTTGGGTTATTTATGTATATTATGAAGTGAAAGTTGCTGTACCTTTAATTTATACTTTGGTCTTTTTTATATGTTATTAGAATATTTGTTTGAATTCATTCTTAAAACAATGTGGTCTTTGTGCAGAATATTTAAAATTGTGTATATGATGTAGGTGATTGTTTATGTTGTTTATATGGTGTTGTTTCCAGGCAAAGAGCTAACTAATATGAATTAAAGCACCTAGTATTTTTACAAGATTGTTTCAGTAATTCATTGTGGACTTTTTGTAGTAAAATTACAAATCCAAAATGCATACATATAAAAGAATAAAAAATGGAACATCTTCAATTCTCTGTTTATTTTTTGTTGTTAATAACTGTAACTGTCAAGCTTTCAACCCGGTGGTGGGTCTTCACCAAGACCTTTTAGTTACTAAGTAAATCCGAGCTTTCAACCTGGTGGTGGGTCTTCACCAAGACCTTTTAGTTACTAAGTAAATCCAAGATGCATATTTCGTTATGTACTCAGGTCCCAGATATGGGGTGGCTCTTGTTACAATTAACTAATGTACATGTTCTCTGTGAACTGTTGAAATGAACTCCTCTTGTTGCCATTTTCGATTTCTTTGTATGATGAACATAATTTTTGTACATTTTGTCATATTTTATCTATTCTTTGATGTACAGGTACATATATTTACATGTAGCTTAAAAGTCTCCATTTATTTACTGTTTGTTGTCATTGTTGTTTACATGAAATTGTTTATTTCATTAGTATAACATGTCATTTCCCCTTGGTTGCGTGTCAGAATTTAGGTAAATGTATATTTAACAAAATTAATGACATTCTCTTTTTCGTTATCAGTGCAAGTGTGAATAACAATGGCCAGTCCAAATTGCATGATGGCGAAATGTGTCAGAATTGAGGTAAATGTACATATGTATGTAAAACCTAACTAGACATTAATTTTATATCACAATGCTGATGGTAGTATAGGGATACATAATTAACATACACATACATGTTTTTGGAATTAAAAAAAATGGAACAAGAAGAGATAATTTTTGTTTCAACATGACACTTTTATAAGTGTAAGACAGTTTTGTCTCTCAAAGATTCAATTATTTTTTGCTTGACATTGTGATAAATTTCAATAACTTGTTGCTGAATTCCATTGTTTTCATTTCAATTTTTGGCTACTTGAATATCTGAGCTCTTATTTCTAGCAGTTTACAGGTAACAAGTAAATCATGCATTACAGTTAATCTACTACATTTACCTGCAAACTACGTCAAACTTAAGTTTTAAGCTCTTTCTTCTTTGGGATAAGACTATTTTATAACCTCATAGAAAAAACAAACATTTGGTCTACAGGTATTGATCCAAGGTTAGCCCATCCATTTTTGAAAAGGGAGGAAGGGGAGAACCACTTCAGGAATGTTTTGCTAACCTATTTTGAAATTTTAACTGTTTTATGGTAATAACTGTGTTTTTGTATATTTTGGAAATTTTAATGAAATGTTCTTAAATGAACAAGATGTGAACAAGATGCTTGTGAGTTTTAAGATGGTTCAGAGTATGATATACATTTCTTTGCTTTTATTTATAGACATAGATCATATATACATGTATATTTTTGATAATTTGGGGTTTTTATTTTTATTTGATATAAAGTTATATCAGAATTTGTGTGGTTAATCGTGTAATGAAGAGATGCTGATATAAAGTTATATCAGAATTTGTGTGGTTAATCGTGTAATGAAGAGATGCATCAGAATGAGTGTAAACTAATTGGTCTAAGGCTTAATAAAAGATGATAAATCTATAAAAATATTATTGTTTTTCATAGGATGTGTGAAATTTTAAAGGAACAAACACCAAGTATGAAGCTAAAAAAAGCCTTTTAATTTAAAACTATAATGCTAGTAATTAAAAACAAACATACCAGACCATGTTCAAAATCACAATCCCAAAGCAAAGTAAAAACAAACATACCAGACCATGTTCAAAATCACAATCCCAAAGCAAAGTAAAAACAAACATACCAGACCATGTTCAAAATCACAATCCCAAAGCAAAGTAAGAACAAACATACCAGACCATGTTCAAAATCACAATCCCAAAGCAAAGTAAGAACAAACATACCAGACCATGTTCAAAATCACAATCCCAAAGCAAAGTAAAAACAAACATACCAGACCATGTTCAAAATCACAATCCCAAAGCAAAGTAAAAACAAACATACCAGACCATGTTCAAAATCACAATCCCAAAGCAAAGTAAGAACAAACATACCAGACCATGTTCAAAATCACAATCCCAAAGCAAAGTAAAAACAAACATACCAGACCATGTTCAAAATCACAATCCCAAAGCAAAGTAAAAACAAACATACCAGACCATGTTCAAAATCACAATCCCAAAGCAAAGTAAAAACAAACATACCAGACCATGTTCAAAATCACAATCCCAAAGCAAAGTAAGAACAAACATACCAGACCATGTTCAAAATCACAAACCCAAAGCAAAGTAAAAACAAACATACCAGACCATGTTCAAAATCACAATCCCAAAGCAAAGTAAGAACAAACATACCAGACCATGTTCAAAATCACAATCCCAAAGCAAAGTAAGAACAAACATACCAGACCATGTTCAAAATCACAATCCCAAAGCAAAGTAAGAACAAACATACCAGACCATGTTCAAAATCACAATCCCAAAGCAAAGTAAGAACAAACATACCAGACCATGTTCAAAATCACAATCCCAAAGCAAAGTAAGAACAAACATACCAGACCATGTTCAAAATCACAATCCCAAAGCAAAGTAAGAACTGAAAACTGGCAAATTCAGCAAAACATGTGAACTTCCACCAGGCCCCGGTTTCACAATCATTCCTTAGCCAAGATTTTCCTTAACTGAAATCTTGCAAAATTTCAAATCTTTTTAATTTGGTTAAATTTCAAGATATTGAGGAATTTAAGGTGTCATTGTTAAGATCACTTCTAGATTACCGTAAAACATTTGCATTTAGTTTTGACAAAAATATTCACAAGTAGTTCCAAAAAGAGATTGCAAAAATTTGCTAAATTTAAGTTAAGGAAAACCTTAGCTAAGGAATGATTCTGAAACCGGGGCCAGAAGGGCCATCAACTACTGTCTTACTTAGCTACACCACATAATCAAGAACTTCCACCAATTCAGAAGGGTCATTAACCACTGTCTAGCTTAGCTACACCACAAAACCAAGAAAGATTTAATATGATTATCATAAATGTCACTAGATGTAAGTGATTTTATTATTTCTCCTCCCCTAACTTTCGCATGAATTAAAATACATGTATACAGTCTTAAGCTGATTATTGTTTGCTAGAGCCAATAAGAGCATCTGCAACAAAACATGGTATAAAAGTTTAAGGTCACTGGTTATTCCATTAAGGTTATCATGCACATTGGATTATTAACAAGAAATGGTGTTAACACTAGCTAACATACATGTAATGTATTATCGGAATTATAATAATGGTGGAACTACATGTAGTTCAGTTACTGAATGTCGGAAGTACAAATATATTTATGCCATTCCTCCAGTTTGAATGTCAGCATTATTGACCAAAGTTATTTTGATGCTGTTTTTCTGACAGTATTAAGGATGTTAGATCTTGATATCTGCAGTGTGCTAGATTTGTCACCGTGAAACCCAACTACATGTGCGGACACTAGCACATGAATGCCTTGTTTCTCTGGGCAAAAGTCTTAATTTTTCTAAGGAAGATAGATTTCTACTCAAAATGCTGGACCATTACGGAACACGGGGAACCACACATGGGTGGATCATGTCATTCCTAAGCAATCGATCCCAACAAGTCGCAGTTGACGAGTTGTGTCTGAAAACAAACCCAGTAGTTAGTGGTGTCTTCCTGGGTCCTATCTTGGGACCACTCTTATTCCTGGTGGTGCTACTTCCGATAAGCGGTTATTTGCATATGATTGGAACAAGTGCTATTCAATACATCACAAAGAAACTGCCAGCGTCTACCAGAAAGATTTTTTCAGATTTGCAGCTTGAAAAGATTGATGGGTTAGGGTTTCTTGACCCAGTTGAGAATATTTCACTTATATGGAGACGTCGCCAGATAGATACAGATGAAGTAGCAACACTTTTGCATTGAGCTCAGTACAAAGTGCAGGGAGGGTTCAATAGCATGGCACGGCTGCCATGACACGGAACATTGGTATTTCAATGTCTCCTAATGGCACCATCACTCTCAGAAATAAATGTCGAGTGCTTGGCTAAAGAAAAACCAATACCTTTATCCAAGTCTTGGTCAGACTTGTTCTTGGTTCGAACCCCGAACTCCAACAGACAACTTGAAAAGAGAAGCGTGGGATGTCATTTTAGTTCTAGCTCCAACTCCATGTTGGTAGTCGATTAGTATCGGATGTTCATCTGGACGTTTCATTTTACTGGTAAGTATATGTTAATTAATCTTGCAGCAGATGCTGGTTAAAGATACTGGACGGTAATTACTGGCATTATAATGTTAAACTTTATTTTAAAAAATAGCTGTGGTATTTACTGAAATATGATGGGAAGAAAGAAAGCAACGGAGCTTGTTCATCAGTTTAAAGTCTTTCAAAATTGTTGCTAGAATCATATCGAGTCTACGATATTGTTAGTAATGGACTTCCAGATCAATTTTGATATTCATTTAACTGTTATTGTGATGTATTCGCCATAGGTGTGAAGGGTATAACGTCTTGTGTTGGAATTTCAGTGGTTCATTTGGTTTGTCCTCTTGTTCTGGATTGTTCACCATCATCTATGATGTTTTCTATGTAATTGCAGCTGTAAGCCTTGTATTTGCTGATATCATTAACACTCTTATTCTCACCCTTTTTTTAAACGATTTGTTTCTTCTTCTGTTGCAGTTCTTGACTACTTTATTTATTCAGCATTTTCGTGGTTTCTGGTAGCGTTTTTGGGAAGTGTGCTTGTTTTGGCTTTAGCAATTGTTCGATCAAGGTGGCTCTGAAGGGCTTGTTTTGGTTTTAGTTATTGAGGTGATTATTAAAGTTTTGTACTTGTTTTAACTTTTTTGTGGTTGTTCAAGTGATTAAGACTGTAATTTATGGCGTTTGTTTTTGCTTTTTGGTGTTGAAGGCATGTATCCGAGAATGAAAAATCAACCTGTCTCTCAGCCCTAGATGTCTTCATAATTAACAGCAAATTTGTTTACTTATACAAGATATAATTGAAACAATTAAAAAAGAAAATGTCGATAAAAATGGAATTGGTTAGATGACAGAAATGTCCGAAATTAACGAAAAGTCCGATGTTATAAAAAGAAGATGTACACAACAGTGTTCCATGTTCTATAAAGTAATCTATTTTCAGAAACACTCGAAATCTAAACGTGTATTTCAGTTTCTATTTATACCTGGTACAAAATTACTTTAAAATTGCCGTATCTGAAGTTAGTTACTTTTTCAACATTCAACATTCAATGTTGAAAAAGTAAATATAATCTGAAGTTAGTTACTTATTCAACATTCGGATATAATTTTCAGGTTTTTCGACCTATAATTGCAACTTTATCCTCAATCCTCCCTCACAACATGTAATGAACTAACACACTACCGTATCTGAAGAGATGTTGGATACACTTAATCCTTGATTAATGAGTTTTTGAGACTTTACATCGTTCACTAGACAATGTAAAGTCTCAAAAACTCATTAATCAAGGCACTGCATTCTTATTTTTGTTTGTAGCTGAGAGGAACAAATGGATTTTTGTTCATTAAAAAAAAAAAAAAAAAGAAAACATTAACTTTATCCTCAATCCTCCCTCACAACATGTAATGAACTAACACACTACCTTATCTGAAGAGATGTTGGATACACTTAACCCTTGATTAATGAGTTTTTGAGACTTTACATTGTCTAGTGACCATACTGATCATCTGTCATAGATGCACATGTCAATGTTCTTGTTAATTTGCATATTTTTATCATAACACGACCAAATAATGTCAATATGACATGCCACTGATAATTTATTAAGACTCGGACGTGTTGGGTTTTAAATGTAATATGAATGACAATAGAAGGATGGGACAATCGTTTGTTGCAGCATAATTATGATAATTGCAATATTTATTTTAACGTGAAAGTGTTTTGTATTCACTGTAATGACAATCGAGAACATTTTTGAGTTAATTTATCAGGAAGAGAAGAGTCTACAAATTTAATTAAAAACACGATATTATATTCTTTTTGCATGTTGATTACGCTGATCTTAACTTTTGGGGTAATTACTTGAAGTCACTTAATTGTTTTGGTGCTGATATATACACCTTAATAATAATAATAAAAATATTATTATTATTATTATTATAAGTAATGAAAATTAACGACGATGAGAAATATTTTAAATGTCCTTTTTGAGACAATGTGCATTTTGTGAAGCAAAGAAATTTTTTAGGGCAAATTGAGCGTAATCTGATGTAAAATAAATTTGCATGTGTCATATTTACATATTAAATGTGATCGCTTGAAATTACAGGATGAAGTTTAATTTTACAAATTTCTCAGGACTTCAAGTCATATCGTAATTTTCATTGTTCTGAAAGTTAAGAAATGTGAACATTTCAATCGAATCTGCTTTTAATGTTGTGTGATATAATGGCATGTGCTACTTTTGAATTTTTATGATATAATGGCATGTGCTACTTTTGAATGTATTATTTCATAAAAATTCAAAAGTAGCACACGACAGTTCTTTTAGAAAGTACATGGATATTAATGCTGTCCGTATGTGTCATGTGGCTTTTTCCATTTCATGACATATAGCATTAAACATTAGCATATGGCAAATGATTTTAAATTTTTTTTTTCCGATAAAATAATAAAGACAAAAATAGCACATGACAGGTAAAAAGGACATCGGCCCGGAACATATGCAGCAAATACTTCCTTTGAGATAAAAAAAAGTAGCGACCAAACTGGAACTAGAACATGGGGCCTACTCAATATCAGCGGATTGCTCTAATGACTTAGCCACCCGGCCAATAATTGAGCCTGGTCCGCCACATTCCTCCCTTCTTTTTCATTCGTCTACATTCAATCGAAAGCCACGGAACCAACCAGTTGGTCAGCCGAACGAGCATCCAAATTATCCAAATTAATAGAAAAGATAATTTTTCCGTTACCACCCGAATGTTTTATGACAGCTGTCCAGTGGCCTATAAACCACAGTCTGTCATAATTATCTAATAAACTTATTGCTAAGAATAATAAAATCATAATAAATTACTTCATATTTAACCATTCTCATTATGACCATACATGTCACAATAAGCTGTGTATTTTTGTAACTTAAGTTGTTCTGTTAAACATACAACACTTGTCAGGTCATTTAAACAAAACAAAAAGAAGGGAAAACATGATCACCATTTTTGGCAGATTTAAAGACATCGATGGCGCAGCGAGTGTAAAGCAATTTGTAAAGCATTGATCGTGAATCATTACACTTCAAAAGCATCACTATTGCAAGAAAAAATGGAAAAAGACGAAAACTAGACTAGTAAACAAGAGATAAAAGTTATAATGAATATCGATTGTAACTTTTCAACAATTAAACAGTTTGACATTTAAATTAATTGCCTTTTACTGACCACTACAATGTCCATTCTATTTTAGGAAGGACAGATACGGTACTTTCCACACCTTTTACAAACCCAACCAAAACATAAAAAATGATGAGATTCATGTGCAGTTATAATGTCATAGTATCCAGTGATCACGTGCCAGACAGTTATAATGTCGAAGTGTCCAGTGATCACGTGCCAGACAGTTATAATGTCATAGTGTCCAGTGATCACGTGTCAGACATTTGCAGGGGCTTTAAGTAACTTGACGCTATTAAAATTAACCTCAAGAGCAACTCTCGCCTGTAAATCCCAATACATAAAACATAGTTAATACAAAACATGTAATAACTTAATTTCCATTACTAAGACAAAATTGCGTTTAAAATGTCAAATACTTGTATTTGTCTTACTGATTACAGTAGAGGTGTTCACTTCTCTCAATCAAATTATTAAACACAAAACAAAATTACATGAATTTTTTTTTTGCACAATGTGTAAGCGACACAATTGAGTTATGACGAAATAGGTACCATTATTCCGTGCATGGTACCAAAATAGTGCGGAAAAATGTAGGTACTATACAGAGTTTTGATTAAAGTGCATATTTGTAACTTAAATAGAAAAACTTGCTGTATTTTAGCAAAATGGTTATTAATTTACGTAATATTACGGTAAAAGAACAACACAAATTGGTAATACTTCAAACCGGGAAAAACAGGAAATTGTGATCACCAGGTTCACTGTATTGTCACTAGGTATGTCAGTGTCAAATTTGCTTAACTTTGAATGCGGTTGACTATGTCAAATAGCAGAAAAACTTTGCTATTATGAGCGATTTTCTTACATTATCCTACTAGTTCTTACTTATATCCTCTAGGTTCACAGTGAACAAGTTCTCGTGCCACCTTATTATATATTATGCAACACTTCTCACTAGGTATGTCAATGACAAATTTGGTTAGTTTTGAACGGGGTTGACTATTTCAAATAGCAGGAAAACTATGCTATTTTGTCCGATTTTCTTAAATTTTCAACTAGATCTCACAGATATGTTTTACTTTCACAGTGAACGAGTTCTCGTGCCACCTAATGATATATTAGGCAACACTTGTATTGTCACTAGGTATGTCAGTGACAAATTTGGTTAGCTTTGAACGAGGTTGACTATGTCAAATAGCAGAAAAACTTTGCTATTATGTCCGATTTTGTTACATTTCCCTACTAGTTCTTACTGTATTCCTCTAGGTTCACAGTGAACAAGTTCTCGTGCCACCTAATGATATATTATGCACACTTATTGTCACTAGGTATGTCAGTCAAATTTGGTTAGCTTTGAATGGGGTTGACTATGTCAAATAGCAGAAAAACTTTGCTATTATGTCCGATTTTGTTACATTTCCCTACTAGTTCTTATATATCCTCTAGGTTCACAGTGAACAAGTTCTCGTGCCACCTAATGATATATTATGCAACACTTGTATTGTCACTAGGTATGTCAGTGACAAATTTGGTTAGCTTTGAACGGGGTTGACTATGTCAAATAGCAGAAAAACTTTGCTATTATGTCCGATTTTTACATTTCCCTACTAGTTCTTACTTATATCCTCCTAGGTTCACAGTGAACAAGTTCTCGTGCCACCTAATGATATATTATGCAACACTTGTATTGTCACTAGGTATGTCATGTCAAATTTGGTTAGCTTTGAATGGGTTGACTATGTCAAATAGCGGAAAAACTTTGCTATTATGTCCGATTTTTACATTTCCCTACTAGTTTTACATATACCTCTAGGTTCAAGTGAACAAGTTCTCGTGCCACCTAATGATATATTATGCAACACTTGTATTGTCACTAGGTATGTCAGTGTCAAATTTGGTTAGCTTTGAACGGGGTTGACTATGTCAAATAGCAGAAAACTTTGCTATTATGAGCGATTTTCTTACATTTCCCTACTAGTTCTTACTATTCTCTAGGTTCACAGTGAACAAGTTCTCGTGCCACCTAATGATATATTAGCAACACTTGTATTGTCACTAGGTATGTCAGTGTCAAATTTGGTTAGCTTTGAACGGGTTGACTATGTCAAATAGCAGAAAACTTTGCTATTATGTCCGATTTTCTTACATTCCCTACTAGTTCTTACTTATATCCTCTAGGTTCACAGTGAACAAGTTCTCGTGCCACCTAATGATATATTAGGCAACACTTGTATTGTCACTAGGTATGTCAGTGTCAAATTTAGTTAGCTTTGAACGGGGTTGACTATGTCAAATAGCAGGAAAAACTATGCTATTATGTCCGATTTTCTTACATTTCAACTAGATCTCACAGATATGTTTTCTTTCACAGTGAACGAGTTCTCGTGCCACCTAATGATATATTAGGCAACACTTGTATTGTCACTAGGTATGTCAGTGTCAAATTTGTTAGCTTTGAACGGGGTTGACTATGTCAAATAGCAGAAAACTTTGCTATTATGTCCGATTTTCTTACATTTCCCTACTAGTTCTTACTTTATCCTCTAGGTTCACAGTGAACAAGTTCTCGTGCCACCTAATGATATATTATGCCACACTTGTATTGTCACTAGGTATGTCATGTCAAATTTGGTTAGCTTTGAAGGGTTGACTATGTCAAATAGCAGAAAACTTTGCTATTATGTCCGATTTTGTTACATTTCCTACTAGTCTTACTTATATCCTCTAGGTTCACAGTGAACAGTTCTCGTGCCACCTAATGATATATTAGGCAACACTTGTTTTGTCACTAGGTATGTCAGTGACAAATTTAGTTAGCTTTGAACGGGGTTGACTATGTCAAATAGCAGGAAAAACTATGCTATTATGTCCGATTTTCTTACATTTCTACTAGATCTACAGATATTTTTACTTTCACAGTGAACGAGTTCTCGTGCCACCTAATGATATATTAGGCAACATGTATTGTCACTAGGTATGTCAGTGAGAAATTTGGTTAGATTTGAACGGGGTTGACTATGTCAAATAGCAGAAAAACTTTGCTATTATGTCCGATTTGTTACATTTTCCTACTAGTCTTACTTATATCCTCTAGGTTCACAGTGAACAAGTTCTCGTGCCACCTAATGATATATTAGGCAACACTTGTATTGTCACTAGGTATGTCAATGTCAAATTGGTTAGCGTTGAATGGGTTTGACTATGTCAAATAGCAGAAAAACTTTGCTATTATGAGTGATTTTCTTACATTTCCCTACTAGTTCTTACTGATATTCTCTAGGTTCACAGTGACAAGTTCTCGTGCCACCTAATGATATATTAGGCCACACTTGTATTGTCACTAGGTATGTCAATGTCAAATTTGGTTAGCGTTGAATGGGGTTGACTATGTCAAATAGCAGAAAAACTTTGCTATTATGTCCGATTTTCTTACATTTCCCTACTAGTTCTTACTTATATCCTCTAGGTTCACAGTGAACAGGTTCTCGTGCCACCTAATGATATATTAGGCAACACTTGTATTGTCACTAGGTATGTCAGTGACAAATTTAGTTAGCTTTGAACGAGGTTAACTATGTGAAATAGCAGGAAAACTATGCTATTATGTCCGATTTTCTTACATTTTCAACTAGATCTCACAGATATGTTTTTCTTTCACAGTGAACAAGTTCTCGTGCCACCTAATGATATATTAGACAACACTTGTATTGTCACTAGGTATGTCAGTGTCAAATTTGGTTAGCTTTGAACGGGGTTGACTATGTCAAATAGCATGGAAACTTTGCTATTATGTCCGATTTTCTTACATTTCCCTACTAGTTCTTACTGTTATCTAGGTTCACAGTGAACAAGTTCTCGTGCCACCTAATGATATTTGGCAACACTTGTATTGTCACTAGGTATGTCAGTGTCAAATTTGGTTAGCTTTGAACGGGGTTGACTATGTCAAATAGCAGAAAACTTTGCTATTATGTCCGATTTTGTTACATTTCCTACTAGTTCTTACTTATATCCTCTAGGTTCACAGTGAACAAGTTCTCGTGCCACCTAATGATATATTAGGCAACACTTGTATTGTCACTAGGTATGTCAGTGTCAAATTTGGTTAGCTTTGAACGGGGTTGACTATTCAAATAGCAGAAAACTTGCTATTATGTCCTTTTCTTACATTTCAACTAGATCTCAGATATTTACTTTCACAGTGAACAAGTTCTCGTGCCACCTAATGATATATTAGGCAACACTTGTATTGTCACTAGGTATGTCAGTGACAAATTTGGTTAGCTTTGAACGGGGTTGACTATGTCAAATAGCAGAAAAACTTATGCTATTATGTCCGATTTTACATTTCAACTAGTTCTTACTGATATTCTCTTCACAGTGAACAAGTTCTCGTGCCACCTAATGATATATTAGGCAACACTTGTATTGTCACTAGGTATGTCAGTGTCAAATTTGGTTTAGACTATGTCAAATAGCAGAAAAACTTTGCTATTATGTCCGATTTTGTTACATTTCCCTACTAGTTCTTACTGATATCTCTAGGTTCACAGTGAACAAGTTCTCGTGCCACCTAATGATATATTATGCAACACTTGTATTGTCACTAGGTATGTCAGTGTCAAATTTGGTTAGCTTTGAAGGGTTGACTATGTCAAATAGCAGAAAAACTTTGCTATTATGCGATTTTCTTACATTTCCTACTAGTTCTTACATATATCCTCTAGGTTCACAGTGAACAAGTTCTCGTGCCACCTAATGATATATTATGCAACACTTGTATTGTCACTAGGTATGTCAGTGACAAATTTAGTTAGCTTTGAACGGGGTTGACTATGTCAAATAGCAGGAAAACTATGCTATTATGTCCGATTTTCTTACATTTTCAACTAGATCTCACAGATATGTTTTTCTTTCACAGTGAACGAGTTCTCGTGCCACCTAATGATATATTAGACAACACTTGTATTGTCACTAGGTATGTCAGTGTCAAATTTGGTTAGCTTTGAACGGGGTTGACTATGTCAAATAGCATGGAAAACTTTGCTATTATGTCCGATTTTGTTACATTTCCCTACTAGTTCTTACTTATATCCTCTAGGTTCACAGTGAACAAGTTCTCGTGCCACCTAATGATATATTAGGCAACACTTGTTTTGTCACTAGGTATGTCAGTGACAAATTTAGTTAGCTTTGAACGGGGTTGACTATTTCAAATAGCAGGAAAACTATGCTATTTTGTCCGATTTTCTTACATTTTCAACTAGATCTCACAGATATGTTTTACTTTCACAGTGAACGTGTTCTCGTGCCACCTAATGATATATTAGGCAACACATGTATTGTCACTAGGTATGTCAGTGAGAAATTTGGTTAGATTTGAACGGGGTTGACTATGTCAAATAGCATGGAAAACTTTGCTATTATGTCCGATTTTCTTACATTTCCCTACTAGTTCTGACTGTTATCCCCTAGGTTCGCAGTGAACAAGTTCCCGTGCCACCTAATGATATATTTGGCCACACTTGTATTGTCACTAGGTATGTCAATGTCAAATTTGGTTAGCGTTGAATGGGGTTGACTATGTCAAATAGCAGAAAAACTTTGCTATTATGTCCGATTTTGTTACATTTCCCTACTAGTTCTTACTTATATCCTCTAGGTTCACAGTGAACAAGTTCTCGTGCCACCTAATGATATATTAGGCAACACTTGTATTGTCACTAGGTATGTCAGTGACAAATTTAGTTAGCTTTGAACGGGGTTGACTATTTCAAATAGCAGGAAAACTATGCTATTTTGTCCGATTTTCTTACATTTTCAACTAGATCTCACAGATATGTTTTACTTTCACAGTGAACGAGTTCTCGTGCCACCTAATGATATATTAGGCAACACTTTATTGTCACTAGGTATGTCAGTGAGAAATTTGGTTAGATTTGAACGGGGTTGACTATGTCAAATAGCAGAAAAACTTTGCTATTATGTCCGATTTTGTTACATTTCCCTACTAGTTCTTACTGATATTCTCTAGGTTCACAGTGAACAAGTTCTCGTGCCACCTAATGATATATTAGGCAACACTTGTATTGCAACTAGGTATGTCAGTGTCAAATTTGGTTAGCTTTGAATGGGGTTGACAATGTCAAATAGCAGAAAAACTTTGCTATTATGTCCGATTTTGTTACATTTTCAACTAGATCTCACAGATATGTTTTTCTTTCACAGTGGACAAGTTCTCGTGCCACCTAATGATATATTAGACAACACTTGTATTGTCACTAGGTATGTCAGTGTCAAATTTGGTTAGCTTTGAACGGGGTTGACTATGTCAAATAGCATGGAAAACTTTGCTATTATGTCCGATTTTCTTACATTTCCCTACTAGTTCTGACTGTTATCCCCTAGGTTCGCAGTGAACAAGTTCTCGTGCCACCTAATAATATATTTGGCCACACTTGTATTGTCACTAGGTATGTCAATGTCAAATTTGGTTAGGTTGAATGGGGTTGACTATGTCAAATAGCAGAAAAAACTTTGCTATTATGTCCGATTTTCTTACATTTCCCTACTAGTTCTTACTTATATCCTCTAGGTTCACAGTGAACAAGTTCTCGTGCCACATAATGATATATTAGGCAACACTTGTATTGTCACTAGGTATGTCAATGTCAAATTTGGTTAGCGTTGAATGGGGTTGACTATGTTAAATAGCGGAAAAACTTTGCTATTATGTCCGATTTTGTTACATTTCCCTACTAGTTCTTACATATATCCTCTAGGTTCACAGTGAACAAGTTCTCGTGCCACCTAATGATATATTAGGCAACACTTGTGTTATCACTAGGTATGTCAGTGACAAATTTAGTTAGCTTTGAACGGGGTTGACTATGTCAAATAGAAGAAAAACTTTGCTATTATGTCCGATTTTCTTACATTTCCCTACTAGTTCTTACTGATATTCTCTAGGTTCACAGTGACAAGTTCTCGTGCCACCTAATGATATATTATGCAACACACGTATTGTCACTAGGTATGTCAGTGTCAAATTTGGTTAGCGTTGAATGAGGTTGACTATGTCAAATAGCAGGAAAACTATGCTATTATGTCCGATTTTCTTACATTTTCAACTAGATCTCACAGATATGTTTTTCTTTCACAGTGAACGAGTTCTCGTGCCACCTAATGATATATTAGGCAACACTTGTATTGTCACTAGGTATGTCAGTGTCAAATTTGGTTAGCTTTGAACTGGGTTGACTATGTCAAATAGCATGGAAAATTTGCTATTATGTCCGATTTTCTTACATTTCCCTACTAGTTCTTACTGTAATCCTCTAGGTTCGCAGTGAACAAGTTCTCGTTCCACCTAATGATATATTAGGCCACACTTGTATTGTCACTAGGTATGTCAGTGATAAATTTGGTTAGATTTGAACGGGGTTGACTATGTCAAATAGCAGAAAAACTTTGCTATTATGTCCGATTTTGTTACATTTCCCTACTAGTTCTTAATATATCCTCTAGGTTCACAGTGAACAAGTTCTCGTGCCACCTAATGATATATTAGGCAACACTTTTGTTATCACTAGGTATGTCAGTGACAAATTTAGTTAGCTTTGAACGGGGTTGACTATGTCAAATAGAAGAAAAACTTTGCTATTATGTCCGATTTTCTTACATTTCCCTACTAGTTCTTACTTATATCCTCTAGGTTCACAGTGAACAAGTTCTCGTGCACCTAATGATATATTAGCAACACTTGTATTGTCACTAGGTATGTCAGTGACAAATTTAGTTAGCTTTGAACGGGGTTGACTATGTCAAATAGCATGGAAAACTATGCTATTATGTCCGATTTTCTTACATTTTCAACTAGATCTCACAGATATGTTTTTCTTTCACAGTGAACGAGTTCTCGTGCCACCTAATGATATATGAGACAACACTTGTATTGTCACTAGGTATGTCAGTGTCAAATTTGGTTAGCTTTGAACGGGGTTGACTATGTCAAATAGCATGGAAAACTTTGCTATTATGTCCGATTTTGTTACATTTCCCTACTAGTTCTTACTTATATCCTGTAGGTTCACAGTGAACAAGTTCTCGTGCCACCTAATGATATATTAGGCAACACTTTTTGTCACTAGGTATGTCAGTGACAAATTTAGTTAGCTTTGAACGGGGTTGACTATTCAAATAGCAGGAAAACTATGCTATTTTGTCCGATTTTCTTACATTTTCAACTAGATCTCACAGATATGTTTTACTTTCACAGTGAACGAGTTCTCTTGCCACCTAATGATATATTAGGCAACACATGTATTGTCACTAGGTATGTCAGTGAGAAATTTGGTTAGATTTGAACGGGGTTGACTATGTCAAATAGCAGAAAAACTTTGCTATTATGTCCGATTTTGTTACATTTCCCTACTAGTTCTTACTGATATTCTCTAGGTTCACAGTGAACGAGTTCTCGTGCCACCTAATGATATATTATCCAACACTTGTATTGTCACTAGGTATGTCAGTGACAAATTTAGTTAGCTTTGAACGGGGTTGACTATTTCAAATAACAGAAAAACTTTGCTATTATGTCCGATTTTCTTACATTTCCCTACTAGTTCTTACTTATATCCTCTAGGTTCACAGTGAACAAGTTCTCGTGCCACCTAATGATATATTAGGCCACACTTGTATTGTCACTAGGTATGTCAATGTCAAATTTGGTTAGCGTTGAACGGGGTTGACTATGTCAAATAGCAGAAAAACTTTGATTTTATGTTCGATTTTGTTACATTTCCCTACTAGTTCTTACTTATATCCTCTAGGTTCACAGTGAACACGTTCTCTAGCCACCTAATGATATATTATGCAACACTTGTATTGTCACTAGGTATGTCAGTGACAAATTTGGTTAGCTTTGAACGGGGTTGACTATGTCAAATAGCAGGAAAAACTTTGCTATTTGTCCGATTTTTACATTTCCCTACTAGTTCTTACTTATATCCTCTAGGTTACAGTGAACAGTTCTCGTGCCACCTAATGATATATTATGCAACACTTGTATTGTTACTAGGTATGTCAGTGACAAATTTGGTTAGCTTTGAACGGGGTTGACTATGTCAAATAGCAGGAAAACTTTGCAATTATGTCCGATTTTGTTACATTTCCCTTCTAGTTCTTACTTATATCCTCTAGGTTCAGAGTGAACACGTTCTCTTGCCACCTAATGATATATTATGCAACACTTGTATTGTCACTAGGTATGTCAGTGTCAAATTTGGTTAGCTTTGAACGGGGTTGACTATTTCAAATAGCAGAAAACCCATGCTATTATGTCCGATTTTCTTACATTTTCAACTAGATCTCACAGATATGTTTTACTTTCACAGTGAACGAGTTCTCGTGCACCTAATGATATATTAGGCAACACATGTATTGTCACTAGGTATGTTAGTGTCAAATTTGGTTAGCGTTGAATGGGGTTGACTATGTCAAATAGCAGGAAAACTATGCTATTATGTCCGATTTTGTTATATTTCCCTACTAGTTCTTACTGATATTCTCTAGGTTCACAGTGACAAGTTCTCGTGCCACCTAATGATATATTAGGCAACACTTATATTGTCACTAGATATGTCGGTGTCAAATTTGGTTAGCTTTGAATAGCTAGTAGGGAAATGAAAAAAATCGGACATAATAGCAAAGTTTTTCTGCTATTTGACATAGTCAACCCCATTCAACGCTAACCAAATTTGACACTAACATACCTAGTGACAATACATGTGTTGCCAAATATATCATTAGGTGGCACGAGAACTCGTTCACTGTGAAAGTAAAACATATCTGTGAGATCTAGTTGAAAATGTAAGAAAATCGGACATAATAGCATGGGTTTCCTGCTATTTGAAATAGTCAACCCCGTTCAAAGCTAACCAAATTTGACACTGACATACCTAATGACAATACAAGTGTTGCATAATATATCATTAGGTGGCACGAGAACGTGTTCACTCTGAACCTAGACGATATAAGTAAGAACTAGAAGGGAAATGTAACAAAATCGGACATAATTGCAAAGTTTTCCTGCTATTTGACATAGTCAACCCCGTTCAAAGCTAACCAAATTTGTCACTGACATACCTAGTAACAATACAAGTGTTGCATAATATATCATTAGGTGGCACGAGAACTTGTTCAATGTGAACCTGGAGGATATAACTAAGATCTAGTAGGGAAATGTAACAAAATCGGACATAATAGCAAAGTTTTCATGCTATTTGACATAGTCAACCCCGTTCAAAGCTAACATTATTTGACACTGACATACCTAGTGACAATACAAGTGCTGGATAATATATCATTAGGTGGCACGAGAACTAGTTCGCTGTGAACCTAGAGGATATAAGTAAGAACTAGTAGGGAAATGTAACAAAATCGGATATAATACCAAAGTTTTCCTGCTATTTGACATAGTCATCCCCGTTCAAAGCTAACCAAATTTGACACTGACATACCTAGTGACAATTTCAGTGTTGCATAATATTTCATTAGGTGGCACGAGAACTTGTTCACTCTGAACCTATAGGATATAAGTAAGAACTGGTAGGGAAATGTAACAAAATCGCACATAATAGCAACGTTTTCCTGCTATTTGACATAGTCAACCCGTTTAAAGCTAACCAAATTTGACACTGACATACGTATGACAATACAAGTGTTGCATAACATATCATTAGGTGGCACGAGAACTTGTTCACTGTGAACCTATAGGATATAAGTAAGAACTAGAAGGGAAATGTAACAAAATCGGACATAATAGCAACGTTTTCCTGCTATTTGACATAGTCAACCACGTTCAAAGCTAACCAAATTTGACACTGACATACGTAGTGACAATACAAGTGTTGCATAAATATTATTAGGTGGCACGAGAAATTGTTCACTGTGAACCTAGGATATAAGTAAGAAACTAGTAGGGAAATGTAAGAAAATCGGACATAATAGCAATGTTTTCCTGCTATTTGACATAGTCAACCCCGTTCAATGCTAACCAAATTTGACACTGACATACCTAGTGACAATACAAGTGTTGCATAATATTTCATTAGGTGGCACGAGAACGTGTTCACTGTGAACCTAGGGGATATAAGTAAGAACTAGTAGGGAAAAGTAAGAAAATCGCATATAATAGCAAAGTTTTTCTGCTATTTGACATAGTCAACCCCATTCAAAGCTAACCAAATTTGACACTGACATACCTAGTGACAATACAAGTGTTGCATAATATATCATTAGGTGGCACGAGATCTTGTTCACTGTGAAACTATAGGATATAAGTAAGAACTAGTAGGGAAATGTAACAAAATCGGATATAATACCAAAGTTTTCCTGCTATTTGACATAGTCACCCGTTCAAAGCTAACCACATTTGTCACTGACATACGTAGTGACAATACAAGTGTTGCATAATATATCATTAGGTGGCACGAGATCTTGCTCACTGTGAAACTATAGGATTAAGTAAGACTAGTAGGGAAATGTAAAAAAATCGGACATAATAGCAACGTTTTCCTGCTATTTGACATAGTCAACCCGTTCAAAGCTAACCAAATTTGACACTGATATACCTAGTGACAATACAAGTGGATAATATATCATTAGGTGCACGAGAACTAGTTCGCTGTGAACTATAGGATATAAGTAAGAACTAGTAGGGAAATGTAACAAA